>NW_021024913.1:1423745-1527876 GCF_004153795.1 Camellia sinensis | reverse complement strand
TGCATCAACCATGTCTCTTATCATTGTGATGACTCAAAGGGACATGTGCCTCGGTTCTTGGACCACCAATCACGCATTTCTATGCATGATGGCCCAAAGAACCAAGTATGCATCTTTGATTTCAAATGTATGCAAACCAATCAAACAAAACTCCCAATCCCTATCACCCAAGTCAAGGGACAAGGAATGCATGCAAAATGCAATGCAACCTAGGCATACAAGCTAAGTATGCAACATGGCATGGCAAAACACTTATGCAAGCATACAAGCATGCATATGGCAATACAAATGAGTGCGAAGATGGACTTAAACATGAATTAGGCGACTCTAAAATAGGCCTAAAACAGTAGCCATTGTGCTAGAAAGTGAGGGCTAAATGGCATGCACACACACATGCACATAAGGACCAACACTTGAGCATAAATCAAACAACATTCAAGCACACTTGAAAGAAGGAAACATGGACAAATTAGCATGCATTATAAGCTTTGAAATCATGCTAACACATGGTGCCAAACCAAGCAACAAATCAAGCCAAGCATGCACCAAATGGCCTGAGTGTCACACACACATGCACATAAGGACCAACACTTAAGCACAAATCAAGCAACATTCAAGCACACTTGAAAGGGACAAACATGAACAATTAGCATGCATTATAAGCTTTGAAATCATGCTAATACATGGTGCCAAACCAAACAACAAATCAAGCCAAACATGCACCCAAATGGCCTAAGTGTTCGAAGCAAATCAATGAGGCATTGAACTACACTTAACATGACCAAACATGGCATGAAAAGAATGACCAAAAACAGAATTTTGGGGCATCAATACAAGGCCTAAGGACCACTTAGATGGCATCTAAATGACCCAAAAACAAAGGCATGCAAAAGCACCAAAACATGGAGCATTGCAACACATGCTTTCAAAGCATTAAAGAGGCATGCAAGGCAATCAAACAAGCATGGAAATGGGACTGAAATGGCATGTAGAATGATCCCAAATCACCAAAACAATGCAAAGATGGCATGCTACACATGCACATACTCAAGGCCAACAAGCCCAAATACAAAGGAGCTATATAATGCATGCTAAAATCAACCCAAATACTTATGGACAGATCTAAAACATGGCAAAATAAGCACATAGTCTTCACAAATACAAGCCTAAAACACGCTCTAACAAAGGCTAACAACCTAGAACATGTTAAGGCACAAATAAGGCATTACATGGTAACTATGCTAAACATGCATGGAGTTCCAAAACCATCTTGAAATCATGTTATATTATAGACATATAAGCAGGAGTTCCAAAACCAACTTGAAATCATGATATATTATGGATATATAAGCATGAAAAAACAAACCAAACATGCTCAACACACACTCAAGCATAGGCTTCCTTAAGAGGCGAAAATATGTCCCACTCAAGCATAGGCTTCCTTAAGAGGCCAAAATACGTCCTGTTCAAGGACAACAAGGAGAGGGGATGCCCCCCTCCTTCTTGGGACTTTAAAGAATCATCTTCACCACTGAATCAAGGCATCATCTTCACCACTGAAATTCCTCAAGATTTCAGTGGTGACGAGACCCCAACACCAAAATCCCGGAGCTAGCACAAAATGGCTCAAAACGGCTCAAAACGAGGCCTTTTAAGGCCTAAGGGTGGTCAACAACCCTCAAACAACAAAACACTCTTAATAAACAATAAAGAGGGCCTAAAAACAGGACTTTTTTATGTTATACAATAAGCACAAAAACAGCTCTAAGATAGGTATAAAATCAATGCAAAAAAAAAATGGGGAAAAATGGGACTAGAATCTCACCCTTGAAGACCCCTTCACAAATGGTGCTCCAATGGCTTCCTTTAGCTTGAATCCAACACCAAAACTTCAAAACAAACTCTTTAGAACCTCAGCTCCAAGGGGAAGGTGAAACACTAGGTGTTTGTGTGCAATAGTAAGACACAAAACACCTAGTGCACAAATGAGAGGGAAAGAGAGATAGAAAATGTATCTAACTCAAACCCTAGAACAAGAGCTCAACAATGGCTATTTTTTGCTCTCAAAATATCTTAAGTCTCTAACCTAAGTCCTCTCCTCTTGTTACAAGAGAGAGCCTCTCTTTATATGTCTTGTAAAGCTTACAAGACAAGCTTTGCAAGAGGGAGATCCCTCCATACACGTGTATGGAGGGATGCAAAAGCAGGACAGCTGTCTAAAAATTTCTGCAAAAGCAGATGAACAGCAATCGGCCGGCCAAAAATGCCATCTTGGCCAAAAGGAGTGCCGGCCGGCACTAAATAGTGCTGACCGACAACAAATAGTGCCGGCCGGCAATATACATTGCCGGTGGCAGCAAAACCCAGCCGGTGGCCTCTAGCCACTGCCGGTGATGGGTGGGGATGCAAAAATGGGGTGTCTACACCGACCAAAGGTGTTGGCCGGTCGGCAATGTTTTTGGTCGGCCGGCCATTGTTTTGATCAATTGGCCACTTTTTCTAGCCGAGACCTTTTCTTGAGGAGGTTTGAACCTTTCGAACCCTTGATTTTAGCTTCTTGAGGAAGCTTGGACCTTTTGAACCCTTATTTTAGCTTCTTGAGGAAGCTTGAACCTTTTGAACCTTTGTTTTAGCTTCTTGAATAAGCTTGAACCTTTTTAGCTTCTCCAAGGAGCTTGACCCTTTTGTTTTGGCTTCTTAGAGAAGTTTGAACCCTTTGCTTAGCTTCTTGAGGAAGCTTGACCCCTTTGCTCTAGCTTCCTCAAGAAGCTTGGCCCTTTTGCTACAAGCTTCTAAGAAAAGCTTGGCCCCTTTGCTCCTTGGACCTTTGTTCCTCTATAAAAGAGGAGCTCTTCTTCCATTGCAAGGGTTTCAAAAAATTTTGCTAAGGCAAACAATATACATCTCTCTATATCTCTCTATTTTGAGCTCCAAATTGCTTGGTTCTTGGCCCCTTTGCACACCAACTCTTAGCCTAACACCTCCATCATCAGCCTAAGCATCTTGGAGGCCATTTTTAGAGGCTAAGGGACTGGTTTTTGGTCCAAGAACCTGCTGGTTTCACAGCTGTGCATCAAGGGTGAGAAACACCCTCTTTATTCCCCATTTTTGCATAGACTTTTAGCCTATCTTGCATGCTATTTTCAGCTTAACTTATAACTGATAAAAGTTCTTTTTTTGTATGCTTTTGAAGTTTGTTTAAGATCACTTTTGTATTTGGGGTTGTTTACCCCCTCTTAGGCCTTGTTTAGCCTCATTTTTGTGCCTTTTTTGTGAGTTTCGGGGCCACCTTGTATTGGCCCTCTCACCACTGAAATCCCTCTAGATTTCAGTGGTGGGGATGATGTTTTGAGGTCCTCAGAAGGAGAGGGGTGATCCTCTCATTTGTTGTCTTGTTTACTAGCATATTTGACCTTCCAAAGGGGCCTATATTTGCACACTTCTTGAGCATGTTTCAGGCCTTTTTCAGTGAGTTTTAGGGCCTGCATAACCCCTTTCCAGAGTTGGTTTTGCCATGTTAGATGTCCTTCTTGCATGTGTAGAACAACCCTTTGCATGGCCTTCCAAAGGAGCACCTCATTCTAGCATGTATTGGACACATTTCAGTGGGTATTTGGTCATATTTTGGCATGCCATGAATCTATTTTTTGCTGGTTTAGTGGCCCCTTGAATGCTTCATATACATGTAGTGTAATCCATGCTTACTAGCTTATGTTGCATGTTGTTTTGGCCCTCCATTCTAGCATTTTTTGGCCATACTCCAAACATGTTTTGTTCATATTTTGGGCTGCCTTAGCTTTGTTTTTAGGCCTCTTGGTCGATTGGTGCTTGCCATGCATGCTTGTAGTGTAATAGCCATGCTTAGCTTTGAGTTTTGAAGCCTATTGCATGCTTATATTGAGGCATTTGCATGTTTTAGTATCATTGTGTATGATATTTTAAAGCTTATACTTGTGCCATACTCCCCTATTTTCCATGCTTTAAATGTGTTTGAGAGTTGTGATTGTATGCCCCATTTATGAGCCTTTGCATGAGCTTCATTTGAATGCATTTCGAGCCACCATCTCATATCATTTTGCCACTGTTTTAGGGCTGCATAAGGTCTGTTTGGGGTTGGTTTCATCATTTGAACATAGCTTTACATGACTATTGTGTAATGCACTTCACTAGTCTTTGGTGTTTGAGCCTTCTAGCATGCATAGCATGAGTGTTTGCATGCTTCAGAGTCATTTTGGAATCATTTAGTATGTCATTTCAGAGCTGGAATGTATGCCATTGTATGCTATGTTTCATCCTTGCATTGCTCTTGGAAAGTTGCACTTTGAGCCTTAGGCTTGGAGCCCTTGCATTGTGCATGTTTGCATGAATCTTGGGCCTTGTTCTCATCTCATATGGCCACTGATTTAGACATGGCTGAGGCTTGTCCATATTAGTTTAAGTCCATCTTTTGCGTGTTGCTAAAATGTTGTTACATTGCTTTATGTTTGCATGCTTTGGTTGCATCTTGTCTTGTATGCTCATTGTTTGAATATTGTCACATGCTTGCATGTTTGCATGTTTGTCCACATGTTCATATTGCATACTTAGCTCACATGCTTAGGTTGCATAGCATATCATGCATCTCTTACCTCTTGATCAAACCATGATAGAGGTTGGAGGCATCTTGTTTGTTTTGTGTGCATTTCATTTGACACTGAAATTGTATATTTTGGCTTCTCGGGCCATCATGTATTGAAATGCGTGATTGGTGGCCCGAGGACCGAGGGCCACACTCCCTTGAGTCCATAACATGATAAGTGACATGGTTGGTGCACATATGCCTTGAATTGTGCTGCCATGCTTTGCCTTGCCCTCTGTTGCTGTGAGTTGCAGGTTCTGCAGGAATACTCTGCCGACCGACAGTGTAAGGTGCCGGCCGGCAATCTTTTCTCTGCCGACAGCTTCAATTTTGTGCCGGTGGCAATTTCACCCAGCCGGTGGTGTCTCCCAGCATCCAAGGAAGCAGTCCTGAAATTTTGGCAGCCTCCAGAGGAGCACAGGAAAGAAAACAGAGGCAGCCTACGCATGGAATTCTCTACCCTAGGATTTTTCCCCAATTCAGTAAACCTAAATTCAATTATTCTTGATAATTTAATTCATTAGTTTAATTTATTCGTTATTAAATTAGGTTATAAACAACCAATCTTTTTATCAAAATTAATTTAGGAATTTGACAATTAAATTAGTTTAATTTCACAATAGTCCCTGTGGATCGATACCTGAACTTACCATTATTCTGATTGAATTTGGTATCGTTTACTATTTAATTTTGGTGTGTTCAACGACCCACCAGTTATTCTCTGGAAATAGGTGATTTTCTCTGGGAAGAAATTCTCCAGCAATTTTCTGGACCTGGACTCTAGATTGAATTTTTTCTGGCTTGGACCAGAGAATTTCTCCGGATTGAATTTTCTCTAGCTTGGACCAGAGAATTTCTCCGGATCGAATTTTCTCTAGCTTGGACCAGAGAATTTCTCTAGATTGAATTTTCTCTAGCTTGGACCAGAGAATTTCTCTGGATTGAATTTTCTCTGGTTTGATTTGAGGGACCTTAGACATTATGAAAATATTGGATGTCCTTTATGCTATAAAATCTTAATATTAGGGACCTTAAAAAAAATTCCCTATTTTAAATCAATAAAACTCACATGTCTATTACATATATAACTCACATCATAACTTACCTAAATGATAATAATTATAAAAAAAATGGCAACCACAGATAAATTAAATTTTTAAAAAAATAGATACCCACAACTCCATCTTAAATAAATTGAAAAGAAAAACCCGAATAGAAACAACACAAAAATAAAAAAATATAAGAATTTAGATATGGATCTAAATATATATATATATATATTAAAAATTGCATTCCTTCTATCTTTCCCAAAAAATCAGATAATATTCGTTTATGAAAGTTGTATATATCTATCTATATCTTATATGTTATATTATTACATAATGAAAAAAACTAAAAATCAGATATACAAGCAGATTAAATTAATAAATTTGATTTTTATTTATTCAGTTAAAATCTTTATTTTGCATCTCAATATCTAATTTTAAATTTTAAAAATCTTTAATGTTTATCTAAACAAATCTAATTTGAAAATATCTCCCACCATTATACTTTAAATCAATAAAACTCAGATGTCTATCACATATCTAACTCACATCATAACTTACCTAAGTAATAATAATTAAAAATAAATAGAAACCACAGATAAATTAAATTAAAAAAAAAAGATGCCCACAACTCCATCTTAAATAAATTGAAGAAAAAAAACCCCCCGAATAGAAATCAAAAATTAAAAAAGATAAGAATTTAGATATGTATCTAAAAAAAATATGACAATATCTACATTTGAATTGTGATTTAGTAATATAATTATTTATTTTTTTGATGTATATATATGTCAAAATTTTAAATCTCTTAATGAGATAAATTAATCAATTTTCAAGTCTTATTTAAATAATAATCTGATTAGTCATCCCAACTCCTAAACTTCGAGGGCACTGGCAGAGGAGCTAATAGATTGGGTTAGGTAAGGTTTAAGTTGTTCGAGGTAACATTCTCCCACTCTATAAATTTATTTTTTTTTAATTTTATTTTTTCCCTGTGTGATTCTCTTTCTCTACGATTGGTTTGGTTTTAGTTTCGGTTTTAGTGAGGTTTATGTGTTTGTTTACATGTTTGCTTTGTAGAAAAAAATTATTAGTGACTATGGTTGCAATCAAAGTATCTATGTACATTCCATGGCAAGGATTTTGATCGGATTTTATTTTTTTCAGTGAAGACCATAAAATTGAAGCTAAAAAAAAATGGGTATGAATATTTTTTTTATTATGTTTTTTGTCATTTTATTTTATAAAAATGTAAAAATTTATTGAGAATTCAAGATTTTACTATAATATTAGATTTTTGTATAACTAGGTAAATTTAAAACTTTTAAATAGCATTGTGTTCTTTATTTTTATTCTCTTTGTATCCCATTAGACCATTACTGCTATTTGTTCTTTATTTTTAATATAACTTTTCATACATATTATAGTTAATTTGTTATAGCTATAGCTGTATATAATAGCATAATATATAGGGATAATATCTAAATATAATTTCTATTTTTTTGTGTGATTAAAATAGTCCATCTTGATAGTATATAGAAGAATTAGATGATTTCTTTTATTTCTAAAAAACCCAATTTGTTTTTTTTTTTTACTTTTAAAATTTTTAAATTGAAATAGTCCGTCTTAATAGTATATAGAAGAGTTAGATGATTTCTTTTACCTCTAAAAAGCCCAATCTATTTTTTTTTTAACTTTTTAGTTTTTTAAATTAAAACATCAATTGTTTATGTCCATCAAACAAAACTGATAAACACATATAAAAAAGCTACACATTTTTCTTTTTCTTTTTCTTTTTTTTTCATTTTTTAATATATATGTAGAATATTTACAAATGGAAAATGTTTGACACTCCAATTTTTTTTTCCATAATCTAACTTATAATGGTGTAGTCATTACAAATGGAAAATGTTTGACACTCCAATTTTTTTTCCATAATCTAACTTATAATGGTGTAGTCATAAGTATCAATTTTTATACAAATATGAGAGGAGAATTAATTAAATTATACATTTCAACCAACTACATGCTCAAATTTTAACTATTTCAAGAAGTTATTTCACTATGATACAAATTAAGAGAATCTTCAACCCTTAATATATTTTTTTATCAAATTATAATTTGATAAAAATTTAAAAAGATGAAGCGTTGGAAATTATTATTTTTCCCATCAAAATTGATGAAAAGAAAAAAAAATGGGATAAGAATGAAATTTTTTTTAAAAATTGATAAAAATTTAATGAAAAAGTTAAAATAATTCATATCAAATCAAAATTTTTATTCAAATTTAAAATCAAATTAGATAAATAAAATTATAAGAAAATGATGAAAGTTTGAAAATATTTTAAAACCTTCTTATTCATAAAGACTAGAAATCCATATGTATATTATATTAATATTGTATTTTTAGTTATGAAATTGAAATAAAAAAAAAATGTACCTTAAATTATTGGATTAATAATAGAAACATTATATTAATTATTGTTAAATATCACTTCACTTCATATTTAATAATAAAATTACATATTTGTTTTAGTTATAACTTTTAAATTTGTATATTTTCATAACAAGAAGAGGTATGCCATAACTCAGTTAATCTCATTTAATCAAGTTTAACTTTTTTTTTTAAATACAAATTATCAAAATTGCACTAAATATATATATATATTAATTTTTTTAAACTAATAATTTTAAAAGTTATAAACATAAAAGTTAACTTATAAATTTCATGTATACCGCAAGATAAAGTATTAAATCATTTCAAGATAATTATAATGAATTTTTTTTTTATAATTTATAAAGTCTCGTGCATAGCACGGGTTGCCACTAATATACTTTAATCTCAATTGATTAAATTATATTCCATCCATAATCATCTAATATTGTTATTAAACTCAATTATTTAAATTATTAAATTTCATTCATTTTAAACTCAATTGATTAAATTATGTTCCATCTGTAATTACCTAATATTATAATTATGAAAGGATTACAAATATTTATAGTGTGTACAAAATGAATACTTATAATGAGAACATATTATATCATTTTACAATTTATGTTATAAAATTTTGAAGTGATATTACAATATATTTTGTATTAATTAGTGTTGAGTTGGTGAGTATCCGTAGGAAGCAAACCGACATGGAATTGTCTCTCACTTTTTCCCTTATCACGATCAATGAGCAAAGATTTCCCTCCCCTGTCTTTCTGTCTGTCTCTCAAATTCTACCATTGTTGCTTAAGTTTTGAGCTTAGAATGGGAAGGGAATTTCCAAAACTTTTTCTCTCAGAAAGAAAACTCACAAAAAGAAAGATACGGTGTAAATAATATTGAGATTAAAATATAATTTTAATTTACACGTATCATATTGAAATTAGTGGAGTGTGTAGCATTTTTTTTTTGATAAAGATACTAAAAAAAATAAAGAAATATTATTTTTCTTAAAGAACTTCTAACAATTTTACTTATGCTGCACGCTATACAAAATTCAATTAAAAATAACAGCTCTGCCTAACCTTAATACAAATTAAGAAATAAACATATAAAATTTATAATATTCACCAATAAAAAAAACAGTCCTCTATTTTATTTCACCAATAAAACAATGAAATTAAAAAAAAAAAACATATAAGAGAAATATTGTTCTACAATTATAAGAAAAAGCTTTGACTACTACCCTCCACCCTCCAGTCCTCTATTCTTTTACACCCACAAAGACCAGTCCAAGAAAAGCCATATTCAGCCGAGAGATCCAATTCAAAAAAATAAAATAAAATTGAGAGATCTTACAAAGGCAAGTTATGTTTCCACCTTTCTCTCTCTCAGATCATGACACAGTAATATGCAACAAAACCTACTTTCTTTATAGCTTTTCTACTACAAAAGAAGACTAACCTTTCTTTGCTTTTGTTGTTTTTCGATTGTTGTAGATAAAAAATTAAAAAAATAAAAAATGATTCAAGAGCTATTAGGAGGTGGTGTTGGACTAATAGGAGGAGAGTGAAAAATCTTTATTATCGGTGTTCTAGAGGGTTTTGTTGTACAAATTGTGTATTTAAATAAAATAAATAGATTCATATAACTAGATTAAAATTATAGAACAAGTAATCATGGACTAAAACATACTGAAATTTTACAGTTTGATGAACAAAAACATCACCAAATAATATAAGCTATTTTATACAGATTATAAACTGATATACAGAGATGAAACCCCCAAAATCAACAGTGTCGAAATTTAATGTTCACCGCACACAACGAAGCCCTTGAGATGATAACCAACTTTGGTGAAGAACTTAGGTCTAAATCCCAATGGATTTGGAGAAATCAAAGAGAGAAGATGACTTCTAGAGAGAGAAGCTCTCGATCTAGAATTCTGGAGAGTTTTAGAGAGAGAGAGAGAGAGAGAGAGAGAAAGGACTGAAAAAGTGATATGAAATATCAGATTCACGAACTGATATAACATGGTCCGCTCGAGCGTAGAATGCCCCGCTCGAGCGTCAAATACACTAACCTAGTACTTTTGTAGACATGTCAAACTTCTAAAACCAAACATTCTCCGCTCGAGCGCATAAACGGCCGCTCGAGCGGACAAGTAGCTCCACCCCCACCAGGGCGTTGCCCTTGGACCCGCCAAAGGGCGCTGCCCCTTGGACCCCCACGAGCTGACCGGGCAGCTCGACCCCCGATCGGCCCAGTCGAAGTGGCAAAACATGAAAGAAGGATTGAAATCGGGATCGCTACAGGTCATACCAAATTTAGGTCAATAGAGAGACTTATCATCTTGTTGCATCTTTAGCTTTCCCTTTCCTTGAGTCCTTTTGTCATGAGATGTGGAAGCATTCCTATTTTGTAGTATATCGTCACCATATCCAATCCCACTTTTATCAAAGCCTATTTATTGAGACCCAATGATATTTTCTAGTGTCCTTGACCCTTTGTTCCAAAGATCAATTGTAGCCCTAGCATTCTTGAGTTCTTCCTCTTTCTTGATGACTAGCTCTTCCAAGGTAACTAGAGACATCTCGAGAGTTTCAATCTTTTTCTCATATGTTGCATAGATTTTCTGTAGCTCATTTCTCTCGGTCTCATACCTTCTTTCTTAGATTTGATCTACTTAGGGTGTGTTTCTACCCTAGATCCTTCATTAAAAAGATAGAGTGAGGCAAGGGCTACCATTTAATCTGAGCATTTGACGATTTGGAGCACTTTGGTATTTTGGGCATTCATCTCTTTCTTCACCTTTTTGGGTTGTTTTCTTTGAGGTAGGGATTTCCTACTCCATTTTATAGGTTTTGCTCTAAGTTTTGGTATTTTGATGTGTTGGGTTACTTTGGTAATTTTCGGGAAAACCCTAGTTGTTGTAATAAATTAATTTATATAATCAATTCAGGGAAAATTGGGGAATTTAGTTGAATTCATGGAATTAATGACTTTATTGATTAAATGGTGTAGTTGGTTAGTTTAATCACTCACCTATGAGAATGTTGGAATTATGTTAGTTGATACATTTATTTCCTGTTTAGAAATAACTGTTTTGGGCTATCGGTGGAGGATAGTTGTGATTGTTGTAGACATTGCATGTGGATTAGGAATAATTGAAACTAATCACATTGGTTAAGTCATTAATTTATACGTGTGGCATTGATACAGAAAATACGTGTGTTGATTGAGCATTGCATTTGCATACATTGTTTTTGTGTGTGAGGAGATAGGGGATGTACTCCACGGTTTAGGGGAAGATAGGGGATGGACCTCTAAACCGGATTTTGTTTGGGAGGAGATAGGGGATGGACTCCATTAGCATCACTTTTATGTGTGCTTATTTATATAGAAGTGCTTTATTTATACAGCACTAAAATGTGTATCAATCTGGAAGTATGAAGTGTTGTGAATTGAGCTTGAGTCTCATTTGTTTGTTGATATTGGAAGGATGTGAATATGGTATATGTAATTCACTGTTGTAAGTTTGGCCAGGTTCTGAGCCATGTTGATAAAATTGGAAAGTAAATTGTATTTTAGACAATAGTGTCATGAGACTGTAAAATGAAGTGGTTGATTATCTTGGTTAACCATCTGTCAAATACTATTACTTTATTCATTTCTTATATGTGGTTTAGTATATTTCTGCTGGGCTGTGGCTCACCCTTTATGGGAACATCATTTTCAGGTTCAGGTGATAAGCTACCTCCAAGGACTTAGCTTTGAAGGACTTGGATTCTGAAGACTATTTTTTTAGTTGTTTGATTTTGGTTATTAGTACATGTAAACATTCAAGCCTAGGGCTTTTCTTGTATTGAGTTAGAACTCATATTTTTGTATCCAAGTGTTGGCTTGGAAAGATGTAAGCCTGTAGGGCATTTTATTCGATGTTACATATAATGCTTTATTTAGTAATACTCTGATGAATGAATTAGTAAATTGTCTTCTTTAATTAATGCATGTCAATGATATTTAATAGGTTAATTTTGAGGGCGTTACAGTTACTATTCTTCCATCAGAACAAAGGCCTAACAAAGCAACACTCAAGGCTACCTAAAAGATCATGTCCTATGATTCAAGTAAGTAGCTGTGATAAAGTTGCATGTTATAGAAGATTTTTGTAGCTGACCTAAGTATCACTACCAATGAATTGAACAAAAACAAGCTTGCATGTACTTGTCCAGAGCTGAGCTGTGTCCTTCCAATTTCAATTAATATTCTTCTTCCCACACTACTAAAAAAATAACTTTTTGCGACCGCTATAAACCGTCGCAAATAATAAAAAAACAGTCGCAAAAGACCTTTTGCGACGGCCCATGCGACAGCAAATGGGGGTCGCGAATGTGGGGGTGGCAAATACTTTTTGCGACGGCAAAACAACGGTCGCAAATTATTTGCGACCACCTAAACTATTTATGGCGACCGCTATTTTGCCGTCGCAAAAAACAAAGAAAAACACTAACATGATCTTTGGCGACCATCTTGTTATCGTCGCAAAAAATTAAAAATAAAAACAAAAATAAATAAATGAAAGTGTAGCGTTAAGCACTCTAGGAATAACAATGACAAGAATTCAGACAGTATAGCATTATAGTTTTATTAAACATTCTATTTGAGTCTCAAAATTTGAGCTACATGTAAAAGTTATAAGACCACTTGAGCATAGGAAAGGTCGCTCAAGTGGTGTGTCTAAAAGACAGTGGAACAAAAGTACCAAGTCTGAACTACTGAATAAAACCTTTCTTCGCTCGAGACAACAATTTACCATTTGAGCAGTCCAAGAATAAAATAAGGCTCTACAATTACAACTCAAACTTGTTTGTTCGTGAAATTGACAACACAAGGTGTAGTAGCCCGGGTCAGAAAATTCGACCCTTATTTTGTTTTGTTTTTTTAATTTATTTATGGGACACGTGTCGTCCCCGTAAACTTTGACCTTGTTTGGTATGTTTGGGCATTGGACGTCTCGAGTTGGCTTTGGGGAGCAGCCTAGGAATTTCTATTTGAGCTTGGTCGAGCCTATGACCATAGGGACCACGCCCACGATGTTGAGGTAGCACCCACGATGGGCCGCGATTAGGACGCAACCAAATATAGCCTTCATGTCTATTGGCTTGGGAGAGTGCGTTTCCCAGAGGGGCTGCGGTGTCAGGTCGCGGATGGAAAGGTTGTGACTGCAAGGGAATTGTTCACGCTCGCGACCTGGTGCGATGTGTGGTCGCTCCCGTGACTTGTAAAGATGGCAAGTTTGTGTGTGCGAGGTATTGGACCGCGGCCGTGATGGTGCGTGTATATAAGTCTGTAATGCATTGAAAAGTCACTTTTTCTGGTTCTTTCTCTCTCCTCTCTCTATTTCTGCCATTTTTGGGTTTTTTTGACCTAAAAGCTTGGATTTCATCTAGTTATACATGTTTTCTAACCCTAGTTTCACAGACCAAAACATAGAGGGTGGCGAGGGCATTGTTTTAATCTGAGTGGATCTTGATTCTGTTGCCGTTGATTTTTTGGTGGTCTCTTCTTTGCTTCAAGAGGTGGGGATTCTTAAGCTTCTTTTTAATACCTCGCTATAGATAGATTACTGGTAGTTTTTATTGCATTAAAAGCATAGTCTTTATGTATGATTTTATTAAAAGCATGTGGATTGGTTTGGGTTTAAATTTGTGGATATATGGTTTATGATTATAATTGATTATGGGTTGTAGGAGCATGTTTAGGATGGAGGGTTGGAAGGGTTGATTGTTAATTTGTGAATTTCAAATTATTGAAGGACGTGGTTAATGGTGGATTGGGATTGGGATTGGGATTGGGTTATGTTTGGTTATTTATGAGTTGGGGACGTGAAATAGTGAGAATTGATTTTCAAAATAAAGTGTAGTTGATTACCTCCTTTATAAAAGGAAAAGAGAGTTGGAATGGATTGGTACGTAGTGGATACATGTTATTATCTTTACGCTTTGGATTATGTAATTGGTGTCTTAGGCCCCGTTTGTTTTCAGAGGTAAAATGGATGAGATTCATAGTGAGGGGATTAATAATGAGGGGATTAAGTAAAATTGTGTTTGTTTTGATAATAGTTGTTAGTGTAGGGATTGTTAAATTATTTTTATATATAATAATAAAACAAATAAAAAATACAAAAACATTAAACATTAATGTTCAAAAAAAAAAATGCCCAACATGTAAAAAATTTAAAAATAAAAAATAAAAAAATTTCCAAAAACAAATAACACAAATAAAATAATGATTTTTACTTAGCAAAAAATACAAAAAATTAAACATTAATATTAAAAAAAAATGCCCAACATGTAAAAAAAAAAAAAATAAATAAAAAATTTCTAGTTTGGCGGACTATTTTTCTAATACCATCTCCACCTCCTCCATTCCAATCCCCCTTTCAAGGCTCAGCCTAATCCCCTCCTCCATCTCAATCCCTTTCCTACATCTACAAACAAACATAACATTAAATGGGTCCCACCTCTATCCTAATCCCATCATTCCCTCTATATCCCAAAACAAACAGGGCCTTAGAGTTCTGTCATTGCCCATCAGTGAAGGATGGTATTGTGTGTTGCTTAGTAGATGTTATGATTAGGTGTAGGTGTTGGATTGTGTAATGTAGGTTGATGTGTTGTTGGCTATTGATAATTAATCTTATCTATCTGTTATGTGTTGTTGAGTGTCCATCGTTAACATTATCTGTTTGTTATTGAGTTTTGTGTAATCGAGACGCGATTGGTGTAGACACCCCATTTTTTACCGTCCTCAAGACTTGGACGTCATCGTTTGAACACTCGATGGTTTTGTATGCTTGCATTCGTTTTGAGTGCCTGAAGTTCTCGGCCAAGCGCCTTGCTTTTGAGCCTCTAAACTTGTCTGTTTTGTGCTTAGTTGTGGACCAAGAGCTTGTTGCTTCAAGTTTCGAGGAGAGGGTGGCCTGTCGGCCATTTCCACGGTCCATCAGCCATGGCTTGTGCCTGCCGGCCATTAGTGGTGGCTGGTCGACCACATTTATGGCCAGTCGGCCACTGGTGATAGCCGACGACCATTTTTCTCTTTTTTTTAGATATTTGTTTGCCAGTTGTGCCAGCTATTGTTCACTGAAGTGCATCTCCATACATGTGTATGGAGGGATGAATTCAAGCTTTAATCTTGATTTTCTATATATAGGGGGTGTCTTCCCCCATTTGGGAGGGTTAGATATTTTGGATCAAAATTCTCTCTCTCTCTCCCTTCTTGTTTTATGCTTGGTAGTTAGTTTTCTCTACACCTTTGCACACTAACCCATAACCAAACTTGACCGCCTTGGAGCTGAGGTCCCTTGGAGCCTAGTTTGAGCTTTTGGAAGGAGGTTTGAGCCTAAAATTGTGGCTGTTTACTGCTGTGCTTCAAGAGGTATAAGACTCACCTTGTAAGCTTTATTTTGACTAGTTGTTTTGCCATCTTTTACACTGTTTTTGGCCTAGTTTTCAACTACAAAAACTCTGTTTTTATGGTTCAAAAATAGTGGTTTGAGGCTATCTTGTGTTAAGGAATAGCTCACCCTTCTTGTTGCTTAATTATGTGAGTTTTTGTGCCATCTTTCAAGGCTTTCAAATCAAACTTTTTGGGCCTTTAAACCACTAAAATTCAGAGTTATTTCAGTGATGGAAAACATGTTTTGAAGTCCAAAATTGGAGGGGTTAGCCTCCCCTCCTTGTGTCTTACTTGCATGCCTAGTTAGCATCACATGGTAGCATGTTTTTGTGGCTTAACTTAGCTTATTTCCAGCATATCTTTGCCTCTGATTTGAAATGTTTTAGCTCTGTTTTGGGCTGCTTTGGTCATATGAGTCTTGTTGTGCATAGCTGTAGCGCAAATGGCTTCACTAGTTTGGTGTTTTAGGCCTTCAAACATGATTTGCTTGAGTTGGTTGCATGTTGTAGTGTCTTTTTGCATGTAATTTCAGCACATATAGGTCTGTCACATGCTCATTTGTTTCACTCTTTCATTGCTTTTGAGAGTTGCTCTTGAGTCTTGTTTGCAAGCTAACATGTGAACATGTTTTTCTAGCATTTTGCACCTTAATCTCAGCATGTTTTTGCCACTATTTTGACTGGTCTTAGCTCTATTTTGAGCTGGTTTGGTCCTTTGAGGCTTGTATTGTGTGGTTGTCGTGCAATCTCCTTCACTAGCTTAGTGTTTTAGGCTTTTAAACATGATTTGCATGAGTTGCTTGCATGTTTTAGTGTCATTTGGCACTCCATTTTAGCACTAAAATCTCTGCAATCTCCCTCTATTCTTCACTCTTTCATTTACTTTGAAAGTGGCTTTGAACCCCTTTTTGGCTTAAACGTGAAATTGAGACACTTGTGCTTAATGGTTTTAATCCTCTCTTGAGAATTTCTACTAACCAACGGCATGAGGTCTCTTTCATGCTCAAGGCACTTGTGGTTTAAGCCATCTTTCCATTAGAGGACACTCACTTTTGGACTAATCAATTAAAGAATGGATTAGTAATCTAAAATGAGTAAATAAAACATGAACAAGTAAAAGAGGCAAGATAAAGAATCTTTTATGTTGCATTACATGTGTTAGGATTGGACGTTAATTCGAACACAAGAAAAATGGGTCGTCTCATACTCAAAGTGATGAAACGTGCCACTTTTTTTGGTCACCGTCACCTTTGATCATGCATGATAGGGTTGTGGTTTTGTTGAGTCTTTGTTTTGCACTCATTAAGCTTGTACAAGCTTGGTTCTTTGGCCATCATGCATGAAAATTGCTTGGTTGATGGTTTGAGAGCCAAAGAGCTATACTCATTTGAGCTTGTGTGATGATAAGGAGGGTAGCAATACATACACTCCTTGAGAATACACTGCTTTGCCTCTGTTTGCTCTTTGTTGCAACAAAAAAGGAAGTTCAGGGAATGGGTGGTCGACCGGCCACCAGTAGTGACTGACCGGCCAACAGCAGTAGCCGATCGGCCACTAATGGTAGTCGACAGCCACCATTGGTAGCCAACCGGCCAGAAATGAAATTTTGCACAAGTGTGTTCCTGAGGTGGAGCAGAGGCATTCTGGAAGTTGGCAGCACTGTTGGTGTTCAAGCAAGTGCAAACAGAGGCTGCAAAGGCAAGGCGGTGGCATTTTCGGGAGGAAAATTCGAGCATGCATGCATCTCTCGTCCCTCGAGGCCGTTTAATTTCTTTATTAGTTAGTTGTAGATAATTCATTCATGAAAGTGTTGTAATTATTTATTTAATTAATTCATATTGTAGTTAATTAGTTTCATTCGGTTGTAATAATTAGTTAACTAGAATAGTTAATTAGTTTCGGTTTGTAATAGTTAGCTTAATAGCGTAACTAGTTAGCTTATTCATTCAGACCCTCCTTCACAAGGGCATAATGTTGTAATAAGTGTGCGTGTGTGTGTGCATGTCTTCCAACCCCACGTCTTTCTCTCTTTTATTTAACCCCTTTCGATGGTTAGATTAGGGACATTTTCAATTAGCATACCTTATGTTCACATGTTTGCATCCATTCATTTGTCTTGCATGCATCGAGGCTCGGCGCATCATTCAAACTGCATTACAATTTCAATATCTTATTTGAATACATGTTTCAAAGCATGTTATCAAAATGAATCAAATCAAATGCCATATTAGTAGCCGATCCTATTAATTGCATATTGCAGGTATTGCATTAGGCATCTTGTATAGTTAGGATCATGCATTTTCCTAACTAGTTTTTTGTTTTGGCTTGGAATACTTGGTAAGTCTTACGTTTTAGCATACTTGCATGAGTGTGATTGCCATATTGCCATGATTCGCATGCTTGCCACGAGGCTATGTGCTTAAATGCTAAACTGCATGAATGCATGTGGATGAAGGCTTTGTTATTTGAATTGGAACGATTCAATAAATGTGAGTTTTGAGCCCACTTGAGGTGGCAAATCATGTTTTAAGCCCACTTGAGGTGGCAAATCCGTGCTTTATGCCCACTTAAGGATGGCAAATTCAAACAATTTTTGAAAACAAACATAAGTTGAGTTGTTCCAATTCTTGCAATTTTAGTCTGTACTTGCTTGTGCGCATCACATAGTAATATTAATTAATAACCGGAATAAGAACACATAATGTTTATAAAATCACATATCATGATTAGTAGAGGCCGATCCTTTCATCGGGCGAGCAGGGGTGCTCATTTCATGACCTTCCCCCCTCGTACCCAAGTTCCTGAGCCGAGGCAACTTTGGTGATGACGGATTCATGGCCTTTGGCACGAGTCAGGGTTTCCTAAATTTCCCCAAAAATAAAATATTTAGGTGGCGACTCTGTAGTCTGGCAAACTAGTCCAATTTTGGCATTATTTGATTTAAAATCAAATTTCCAAAAAGATTTTCCGAATTGGACTCTTTGGTGTTTATCGGTTTCACATTGCACTTGTGAGACTAGATTCAGAACCGCAGGAGTCCGAACTGTAGGACCAATTCAAGCTTCTGAATGAGGGGGGGGGGCGCGAAAAAGTCAAGTCTACTATTGGTGAATAAGTAAGGAGTTATGATTGTTGTAATATAATTCATTTAATTTTATTGTCATTGTCTAAGTGGTAATCATTAGGGATTAATGGTATTGGTTGTCGTAATAACTCACGCTTTATAACTTTGAAATGTTTTGAAGAGAGTGAAAACCTATTGTTGAACGGAGATGCGTGGAGCACATTTTGTTTCAAGTAGTGGTTGATGCCTTTGGTGTAATTGAAATAACTTAGTTTTAATTGAATGGTTAGGGTGAAATCGAGTTGTGTTTGGTTGTGTCATGTTGGTGTTGGATAGGCGGTGCTTAGCGATGGCCACTGGCACAGTGTATCTTCTTATAGTGCACTAGTTTGTGGAGTGGTACGCATGTAAACCACGGGATTGGTGGCGCTCAGCGATGGCCATAGAGTTTGCTGACACTTAGCGATGGTCACAGTGACACTCAATGATGGTCATGGGTTATGGTGTTGCTCAGCAATTGTAACGCCCCAAAAATAATACAATAAATCCAACTGTTGTGCGGAAGATATAACAGAAATAAAGGCACTTTCATTCATCAGAGTTTGTTTATAAAAGTTCAACATGCAGTTAAAATGCCCTGTAGGCTTACATCTTCCCAAGTCATTGCTTGGTTACACAAATAGTGAGTCTTGCTCATTACATCTTAAGCCCTTGGCTTTACAAATAACAAAACATACAAATAACAAAACATAAATCAAGAAGCTCTTGCTTCCTAAAAGTTCCACCACGCTACTGCCTTGGTGGAAGCACATCACCTGCACCTAAAAATAATGTTCCCATATAGGATGAGCCACATTCCAGTAGAGATAATCTAACACAATATATGAGGTTTAGCAAAGGTATAAGTACTACGTTCATAAACAATGCCGGCACTTAAATATCCACAAGATTACATATTCATATCATGCTAAGTTGTCAAACCTTAATCCATTTTCCTTCAATTCATTGCCAGTTCATTTATACTTCTCAATTCATGAGTTAAATTCATTATCTTTCAATTCATTTCTATTTCATCTATTTTTCTCAATTCATGAGTCAAATTTGTTATCTTTCAACAACCAAACTGAGACTACAACTCAATGGCTTTTCCCAATTATACAAAACACACATAAACACTTTTATTTACCATTTTACAGATATTTCGTCCGAGGGAATCGGCACCCATGTATACTCTCCAATATTGCCATTTTACGGATATTTCATCCCCGGGAATCAGCAGCCATGTGTATATAAGATTTCCTACCATTTTACGGATATTTCATCCGCGAGAATCAGCACCCATGTATATATAAGATTTCGGGTCTTTCACCCAGGACACTCTGGCCAACTTGCTTTCAGCAGAGTCCATCCCTTTTCTCCTCCCATATAAACACACATATACAATGCATTTATAAACATAGTCATATGCAATGACAACCAACATTGGATTAGTTTTAAATCACCTAATCCTCATGCAATTTCTACAACAATCATGGCTATCCTCCATCGATAGCCCAATGCAATTATCTCTAAACAGATATTCAATCTCAAGAAAAATAGTTTATTCAAAACTTCCAAAGGTGTAAGATAATACATATCTAATTTCACCATCTATAACCATAACCTTCATTTTCACATTTTCAATGTTTATTTATGCAAAATAATGATTTAATTAAATTAGGGCAAAAATCCCCCTCTTACCAAATATCAACCCAAACACCAAAATCAACTATTTTGGCACAACAAGATCTTATATTCAAAGCCCATACCCATTTATCTCATATACATCAAAAACCCCTCTTTTCATTTCACACCCAAATCTTAGATTTATACTATCTTCTCCCAAACCTCATCATCAATACACAATAGCAAATAACTAAGCTAAAAACCATATTAGGATGTAGAAAATCCCTACCTCAAGCTTAGAAGAGAAGACGAGCAAAACAAGGTTGAAACTCCAAAGATGTCGAAACCAACTTCTAATTGGATCAAAATGAAGCTCTTGATAAGCTCTACACTTAATCTCAAAGGAGCAAGGCAAGGAGATGCTTCCAAGTGAGTAGATCTAAAGATCTTTGAGGAAAAAGTGATTTTGGAGAGGAAAAGAGTGACTCACGGCTTGGAGAGGGAAAAAGAGAAGAAAAAGTAAAGAAAAGGTTAGGTGAGGGACCTATTTATAGTGCTTGGTCAAAGTGAAATAAAGTCCCAAAGTCAACCCAAAAGATCAAGTCAAAATCCCCAAAAAGTAGGGCCAAAAACCGAACTGAAATCTGAAAAAAATTATGCAGGGGTCGACCCTTGCAACACAGGGGTCGACCCTATGAAGAAAAGCTGGAACATTTATGTTTGACAGCATGCAAGGGGGTGGACCCCCCCTCCCCCCCAGATTGGGGTCGACACCAAATTCCAACAAGCAATTTTAGAAACAAAGGGTCGACCCTTCCCAGACTGGGGTCGACCCTTGAGCCCAATAACAAAGGGAAGGTGTCAACACCACCAAGACCGGTGTAGACCCCAAAACAAGATTTTTAAGTTCTCAAATAACTTTTCTATGTAACCAAGCGTGAACGAGCAATCCCAACAAGTTTAAATCAATTTGTACTCCTCCATAACTAAGATACAACAACACTAAAGATTCCCAAAATAAAATAAAGGATTCAAATACACTTCCCAAAAGCTTTGAAGGACACAAGTGCTACAGTGATGACCACGGATTTTGGTGACGCTCGGCAATGGTCACAGGTTATTTGTGGTTGTGTGTCGGTAGTTTGGTAAGATTTAAAACCAATAATCTTGTGTTATGTTAGTTGTCTGGTACGTGGCTTGGCCACGGGTTATGTTTGAGTTATGAGGTCTTGGTATGTTTGTATTTGTTTTGAGGTTGGTTTTGGGTTTGAGTTTAGAGCAGTGGTTAGTGGTTGTTTAAATCTTCGGATTTGAATTAGTGTTGTTAAGAAAAGAACAAAACGTTTCTAAAATGAGTGAAGTGGGATTTTTAAAAGAAACTATGCTTATGTAAGTATATCTTTGATATAAAATGTCACATTATATATTTATTAATGTGGAGTATGCATGATCATATCTAGCTATCTGTTGTGATTGTTTAGGATCTTTGGGATCTCTACTGAGCTTTGTGTTCATCTCACGTGTTGACAAACTTTTCAAGTACCTAGCTGGAAGGACTATTCGGACCTGAAATCTTTTACTTGATTGGCCATGAGGCCTTTTATTTGTTAGCTGAGTGCAGGAGTGTAAAAATAGCCCGCGACCTAGGATGGGCCCAGCCCGATTAGGCTTGGTTAGGCCCGGGCCCGAGCCCAATCCAGGACCTTGGGCCTGGGCGTGGGCCATCATTTTGAAGCTCGGTCTGGCCAGTCATCGGCCTGCTCAAAGCCCACTCAAAGCCCAGTCCGCCAGAGGCCTAGTGTCATTTTTGGTGGAAAAAAATAAAATTTTGGTAAAAAAAATTAAAAAAAAAATATTCAAGCCCTACCCAAGCCCGGCCCCGCCTAGCCCAAGGCCCTGCCCGCCTGCCTGCCCAAGGCTTGAATACCCTCTTGGGCCTAGGCTTGGGCTTTGGCCTAATTTTCTAGCCCGTGGGCCGAGCCGAGCCGGGCCGGCCCAAATTTGGCGAGAGCCCGCGAGGCTCGACATGGGCAAGGCAGATTCGAGCCTAACCAAATTTACACCCCTAGTTGAGTGCCGTGTTTTGTATAAGGGTAAATCCTTTCATCTATTTAAATTAAATATATGCCTAAGGGCATTGTATCAAATTTTATATATATATCATCATCACTTTCGAGAGAGAATGTTATTATTTATTTACTGTTTGTGTTGGCACATATATGATATAATTGAAACTGGTAATAATATAAAGGATTTGGTAATGGATCTGGGTAATAAAAGTTGGGGCGTTACACAAGGGACCTAACAGGGTGTGCTTTTTGGGTGATTATTCGGTAGTCCGTGTAACGCCCTCAAATTAAAGCATATGACAATCATGCATATGATCCATAAACATAATAGAAAAGTTACATTTCATTTATCAGAGTTTCCTTTACAAAAGATATCACATGCACTACATTTTCATTGACGTTTATCCTGAAACTATAGCATGTAATTCTAACTCCAAATAACAAAGTAAATGCCCTAAGGGCTTACATCCTTTCCAAGCTATCACTTGGTCACAGCAAAAGAAGAGTTCTAACTCTTTTACATATAAAGCCCTCGGCTTGAGTTTACATTTAACATAAAAAATAAATCAACAAAATGGCGTCTTCAACTCCTAACCCTCCCAAGCTAAGATCTTGGAGGTGGTATGCCACCTGTACCTGAAAAATGGTGTCCCAAATAGGGTGAGCCAAAGCCCAGTAGAAATATGCTAAACCAAATATGAGAAGTAACTGAAACATTAGCATTCGATAGATGGTTAACACTTATAAACCAACTTATACCATTTCTATAACCAATTAACACTTACATCATATTCGATTTAATCAATTCATTGATAAAGCACAATATTATCCAAACAGTTTAAAAATGAGACTACAACTCATATGCCAACACTTCAATAATGAACATCATACAACACCTCATTTCCTTGCCATTTTACGGAACTACGTCTGAGGGAACCGACACCCAAGTATATATATGATTTTGGGACTTTCACCCTGGACACTCCGGCCAACTTAATTCTCAATGGAGTCCATTTCATATCTCTTCCCAAACAATGGAGTACATCCCCTATCTCCTCCCAAACAGTATACATATGCAATGTATTTAACACGTCATCATATACGATGACCAATTAAATCACATATTCAATGTCAATATCCAACAGTCATATTCAATGACGTATTCCAATTGATTAGTTTCAATTCACCTAATCATCATGTAGTTTCTACAACAATCATGGCTATCCTCCACCAATAGCCCAAAACAAATATTTCTAAACAGATAATTAAATTTATCAAATAGATAAATTATTACATTTTCCATAGGCGAGTGATTCATTGATCCAACTACACCATCTATTCATAATTTCCCCTACTTTCATGATTCACAATCCAATTTCATATTTCCACATTTATTCTACTATTTATACAAAATAGTCATTTATTTCAAATTAGGGCATTTTCCCTAATTTCTCAAACATTGCCCCTAAGGCCAAATTTCACCCATTATACACAATTAACCCATTGCCAAGATCTCACATACACATATGAAGCCCAAATAAGAAAACCCCTCTTTTAAACATTCAAACTCAAACCCTAACTTTATCCAAAATTCTCAAACCCCACCATTTATACAAAATGACTAACATTTATGTCAAAACTCATACTAAGGAGTAGATTATCCCTACCTCAAATGGAGAAGCTCAAAGGAGAAGAAGAGAAAAACCCAAGATGCTCCAAATCCAAACTTTTTCGGATCAAAGGATAGCCCACGCGATGCTCTACCCTTTTTACAAAGGAAGTAGGGTCGAGACCCTCTAGATCAAGTGTATTTGTAGAGAGAAGGGGTATTTTAGAGAGAGAGGCTGCCGGATTAGGGTTTGGAATGAAAAAGAAATCAAAAAGTGTTCTTGAATCACGCTGCTGCGAACTGATATATATGGGGCTCGCTCGAGCGAAGGACTTGTCGCTCGAGCGACCAGACACAACAAAGACCTCGCTTGAGCACAAGAAGCATCGCTCGAGCGAACAATGCGAAGCTTCAGGTCTGCCACTCACGCAGACGCACGCTCGAGTGCAAGAGTGCTCGCTTAAGCGAATAGACACACCTCACAAAGCTCGCTCGAGTGCAAGAACCTTCGCTTGAGTGAAGAATCAAATACCCAAGACTCGCTCGAGCGCAAAAAGCCTCGCTCGAGCAAAGAAGCCAAATCCTGGGCAGCAACCATTTGCACCAACTCACAACCAACCTATTCCAAACATACCCAACACATCCCAAAACTCAAATACAAGGAATTGAAGGACGAAAACATGATATAGACCACAACAAACAACCACGGAACCCAAGTCCGGAACACAACAAAGGTCGGGGTAAAACCTGGATCGCTATAGTCCGGGAGTACAGCCATATGGTGCTCCATGGTAGTATGATTGGTAGAGAAGGTGGAGTATTGAATATTTGTGTTGGGTAATTGAGGAACATCAGGGGGCATTATGAATGGTGATTGGTAAGGGAGTACGGCCACGTGGTGGTAGAGGTGATAGTGGTGGTGGTAGTGTGGTGACATTGGTAAAACTTTAGTCCGGAAAATGTTTTCCGTCTTTTAAAATTGAAAAATATTTTATGTCCATATGAGTCTATTTTTTGTGATCATGAAAAATGTTTTCTGTGACTTTTATTTTCTATTGTACCAAACACCAAAAAATAAGGAAAATATTCCGTCCCAACAAATGGAGCGTTGATATATACGACAACATTGAATGACCATAATCTTCTGCAAATCAAAAAAAATAATAATTGAATATTTAACAGTAAATTATACTTACCTCTCCTCCTGAGGATTTTCATTTTTTATTAGTAAGTGATTTTAAATTTTGATTTATTTTCGCCAATGGATCCCAATTGGGCAAGTCTTGGTACAGTGCTAAGATTGTTCCATTCCAATTTGCAACCTGAACGTCACAGGTTCAATTTATGAGGATAGGTAAAATGACCCAAAATACTTAATTACAATTTCAAGTTTATATTGCCTTATATCATCTATGACCGCATTTTAATGCCGCCGATTGCAATATAACGTAGTTTCTTAAGTGTCATAAGGTTACAGCGACAGTCGTGTCTTCGGCGTTTGGTACTAAACGTCATAAAAAGAATTAGCGACGTTTTTTATACCAATAGCGGCAGTTTTTAAACGCCGCTAAATGCTGAATTTATTGCTGAGTTGAGTTTGAATTTGTGGTATTGCTGAAGTAGTAATAGTGGTTGAATTGAATAGATTGATGGTAGTGATTTTTTATTTTATTTTATTTTTTTTAGCTAATGATGTTGTTGCAATGAGGAGAATATAAATAGTCTTTTTGTCTTTTCCGGTGTTAATTGTGTATTTTAGTCCAAAATTATATGGGAATTATTCGTATATTTTTAAAGGATATGGGGATAAAGTGGTCCAGGGCAATAACATAGGTGAGTAAAGTGAATTTTGCTCTACTTTAAATATAATTTTCACTTCTATAGAAAAACAAAAAAGAGAAAATAAAAAATAAAAAAAATCTTTCTCTGTTGCTGGTGCAGATGCTAAGATTTAAATGTTATTATTTAAATTATCTAATTCTATTTCTTCAATATATCTGATACTCATATAATTTTATTAGTCAAACTCTAATACTAATTTAAATACACATTAAAAGAATTTTTTTTTTTAAAACAAAATAAAAAAAATTTAAGTACTGTCCACATCTTATTAGCTTTAAATTTATACTATACAGTTGGTTTTAAGGAAAAATTTAAAGTAAATTTTAATGGTTTATAATATATTTCTTAATAATATAGTTTATATCTTTTACCGCATATAAAGAGTAATAACAAGACAAAGCTCAGATGTGGTGCACTCCCCCGGCAGATCTCCGTGGTCGGCAATGTTCTCCTGTCTCTCTTTGGATACAACTAGCTTCACAAAGTGTTAATGCATAAAGTCTTAATAATGAAACCATAGTCTATAATATTCCCTCAACCTCAACTTTTCAACAAATGACATATGACTTCAAATCATTATGTTCAGATTACAGGAATTAATAAATAGGAGAAATAGGAATCATATTATTAAAAATAGAATTTCTACGTCACTATTATTTGTGTTTGATTTCACCACAACAAAAATATGTTTTTGTGGCACTATTTGAATGACTTCAAAAAATAATAATAATAAAAATTTAAACCTTATGA
Organism: Camellia sinensis; assembly: GCF_004153795.1. NCBI lineage: Eukaryota > Viridiplantae > Streptophyta > Magnoliopsida > Ericales > Theaceae > Camellia > Camellia sinensis. The sequence goes on along the minus strand of NW_021024913.1, from coordinate 1,501,316 downwards.
ACTCGACTAATTTCTTTACTCTTAAATGATCCACATTCCTACCTAAGGAATGGTGGGATCAGTTTCTTGCTTGGTTTGAAAATGTAATTTTTAGTCACACTACTATTCGATTATATTCCGAATTTAGAATATAACACTATAGAATTACATTTACAATTCCTCTTAGAATTCAGAAACATCCTTAATTCTGTTAAATTTCTATTTAGTTTGGGAATATGATTTTTGGTGGAGTAGATAATCAAAGCTATTTTCCTATTTCAATCTATTTTAAATGTTGCAATCATGGAAATCTGTTGGTGCATACATGCACTTATGTTATTTTAATATTAAAATCATATATTCATATTGTGGTGTATTCATGTGTATACATACATCATATCATGAAGTGTAGTTAATAATTACATAATAATGCAATGTGGTGAATTGAAAGTGTTTGAGTGTAAGCTTATTACTCTACAAGAATTTACATTTTTGGCGACCAAATTTGGTGACTAAAAGAAATTTAGTCGCTAAAAATATCACTTTTGGCTACTAAAAAAATGTATTACTCGACATTAGTTTAGGGTATAGCTACTAAAGTAATCACTTTTGGCTACTAAAAAATGAATTAGTCGGCGTTAGTTTAGGGTATAACTACTAAATTTGTTTCATCGTGATATATTAGTTATTTGCGACTAAATATTTTTTATTTGCCAAAAGTGATATTTTTGGTGACTAAAAATTGTATTTGTCACCGTTAGTCTATATTTTAGGCTGCTAATTTCTATATTTTAGGCTGGTAATTTTTTTTAGTTGTCGTGTAATAGTTTTTGCCGACAAAAGAAAATTTAGTCGCCAAATAACGGTGATATTTTTATGATTACTCTTTGACAACCAAACAATTTTGTCGGAAAATGTTAAGCTTTGGTGACTAAAAAAAGTATTAGTTGTCATATATTCATTTTTTCCGACCAAAAAAAAAAATTAGTCGCCAAATTAGTATTTTTGGTGACTAATATTTTAGTCGCCGTTGATTGAGATTTGGCTACCAAAAAATTTAGTCGTTATATATTAAGAATTTGTGACAAAAGACGAATTTAGTCGCTAAAGGTGAAATTTTTTTAGAAGGAAATTATTTAACATTGGCGCCCGCCCCTGTTCTCTGTTTAGACCAAAAAATTTGTTCGAAGCTCTCACACAACAAAAAATCTCCTTCACCACACCAAACCTCACCCCACCTCACCAGACCATAGACCACCGCCATCGCCTCAGATTGCAACTGCCACTGCCACCGCCACAGATCACCACCGCCACTGTTGCAGATCATAGGTGCTCTCTCTCTCTCTCTCTCTCCCCATTTCTGGTTATTGCCCTAGGGTTTCATATTCTTGATTCAGTTTAATTTCCAATTGATTTCTGAAATGGGTTTGGTTGTTATGGTTTGATTTCTAAAGTTCTATGGATTTGATATCCTAAATATGGACTTGATTTTAGTGGTTTGATACATTTGTCCCTCTTTTTCCTTTCTTTTTCATTAGTTTATTGAAAAGATGTAGCCACATTACAAGTCAAAAAGAGTATTGCGTATGAGTTTGTTGCTAATATATATACTTTAAAAGTGTAACTAATTCTGTTTTTAAAGTGCTCCATGTTTAAGAGGGATAGAAACCTATGCATTTGTATAATGAGAATCACAAATGGGGAACTCTTTGTAGATGAGGAGAAACAAGAAAATGGGTTGTCATGTATAACAAATGATAAGAAGTTTAAGTTACTAACCATTTGGACAATCCTCTCCCTGACCCCCTCACTTAACCAATAGGTATTTTTAACATTGAACTGTATGTCCACCTTGCTGTTCCACTATAATATATGGAACAATAAACAAACATAGTCTTCAATAAATACCAGCACAAATGAACCATAAAGCATAATTTGCTATTAAAGGAACCAGAAAGCATGTTGTAGATACAAAAGACACTAAGGATTGACAAGCAAGCAAGCAATGCTCTTCAAGAGGGAGAGGGCAAAGGAAAATGTCAAATAAATTATTCGCCAAACACTAGGATGACCAAACACTTACCTCCAAACACTTGTCTCCAAAGCTCTTCCTGGGTCATGGATTCGTCTCGTAAATTGACCATCTCAGCCTACCATTGTAGGAAAAAAAAAAACCCCACAATAAGGTATATATATGAAGTCATTGTTTTCTAGATTAACATATCATGTCATTGTTGGAACATTAATATATGAAGTCATTGTTTTCTATGACAACTTTTTTTGTCCTATTGCTAAGATGATTCTTGTTCTTGTTATTCTACTTCTATGCCTTGTGATTTCACTTACTAATAAATTAGTAATCTTATCTTCACTAATGGATTTACACAGCTTGCGTTGTGCTTACTGTCACTTAATTTGTCCATTTCTCCTGTGCTTCATAATTTTTTGGTGACAAGACTGGCACTATTGGTGTTTTGAGTAGGCATGCTTTTCTTTTGTTTTTTATTTCTTCTTTGTATTTAATTCAATGGTAGGAATGTGGATACCATTTTTCGCTGTTGGTGGTAGTATCACATAATTGGTTTCAATTCTCTTAAGGAGCTTGAACAAGCCATTCATTACCCAGCTCTGCTTGCCTATAGCACATAAAGTATAAAATAAAATCTCTCATTGGAATTTTTTGTTGTTTGTAGCTGTGTTTATTCAGTTTAAAACGATCTTTGGACTCATATATGAATGCTTGGGCATGCCAAGTGGAGAAAACCACTTGGTTCTTTGCTTGCCTCAATGAAGAGGACTTAAAATGTGTTAGAATGTAAAGGGAACAAAGACAAATGTTATAAGTAGAAGAAAATCGAATTACATTCAAAATGATGAAGAATGCATTCAAAATCGAAATGTAGTCTAAAACATTAATGCTTTCTCATAACACTATACAATCCTCCCCTTGAATGAATTTAATCCATTAGATGTTTAGAGTCGTGATTATAGTTTTTAACCTTTGTCATTCCAATCTTATTTTTGGGCGTGCATGTTATGAGTTTGAGAGCAAAGGTGCTTAACTGGTAGCGATTTTTGTGTATGAAAACTGGGCACAAATGCATATGGTTCATAAGTTTGTCTTAGATGCATATGTAAGCATTTTTTTGGTCTCAGATGCATATTGTCTTGATTTCTTACGCTTCTCATATGGTTCTTGCCTGTATAATATGTTTTTGGTGTGATCTCTTTTATACAGTAATTGGGTGTTTTTTTTTTTTAAACTCTTCAAAATTATGCTATGTTTTCTCTTCTATTGGTGTGATTATGTGATTCTTTTGGCTTTGGAAAGTATGATTTGTTCTGTTATGGTAAGAAACGCCTTCTCTTCCTTTCTTATGCTTCTTACATGTTGCTTGCCTTCATTTTTTTTTAAAGAATCTTTAGGTATATATATTTTTCCTTTCTCCTAAAAAATTAAAAAAAATTAAAAAAAATGTGTTTTGTTTTCCTTCTTTTTCATTGTCCTTGGTACATTTATTTGACTGTTTTTGAGTTTATTAGACAAATCTAATTAATTTTTCCTTTTAATGTATGCCTTTGACCATAGTCACAATAAGCAATTTGTTAATAATACTCATCTCTATTTGTTCTATAATCTGTGTATGATATTCTCTCTCTCTCTCTCTCTCTCTCTCTCTCTCTCTCTCTCTCTTCCTTTTTTTTTATAGGTATAGTTATGGTTTTATAGATTTTCTAAATTTGTTGATTTTGAGTTTGTGTTCCTTGTGATTGATTTTTTGTTTGATTATTCATGGTTTGGGTTCATAATGGCCATTCACCCAAAAAAATGGTTCATAATGGCCTGGTTTTTAAGTGCAGGGATTTCAAATGTAACCATGTTCCTTCTGTAAATTTTGCTTGCTTATTTCCTCTTTTATGTTTAAGGTTTATCTCTTTCTTTCTTTCTTTCTTTTCATGCAAGTCTTGTATTTGGTAAGTCTTGTGGAAAAAAAAGAAGAAGAAGAGAGAATGGGGGAGGAAATAAAAGGCTTTCAATACAATAGAAGTTGTGAATAGTACAAAATAGGAATAGACGGAGCAGTAATAGACCCATCTTTCCTATTGATTGTTTCCATTTTCTTTCTATTTCTCTTTCTCATAGTTTTGCTTTGTTTTCTTGTTATATCAAAGGCAAGAAATTCTTCTCTTGCTGATGTTCAGGCTTTAATGCATTATCCAATTAAGTTGCTAGCATAACCTCATTTAGCTTTGAGTCAATTTCGCTAAGTTTTGACTTCATATCCTCAATATGTATCACTAACTGTAGCTCCTTCACAATACTAGAAACTACAAATAGATGAGGGCAACAAACAGTCAGAAACTATGGTGTACAACTTAGTAAAAAAACGGTCTTAATTAGCACATATAGGTTGCGAGTTGGAGTGAAAAATGCCTTAAACTTAGTCAAAAAAAGGCCGTTCAAGGGGGCGAAAATACAAAACAGCCCCCGAACCACTCTATGGATGTCACGAATAGCTTCCTCATGACAAATAAGACTTGTAGGGATAGACGGGATGCAATTAGCACATGTAGGCTGGGAGTTGGAGTCAAAAACACCTTAAACTTAGTCGGAAAAGGCTGTCCGGGGGGTAAAAATATAAAAAAACCCCCAAACCACTCTATGGATGTCACGGGTAGCTTCCTCGTGACAAATAGGACCTGTGGAGATAGCCAGGATGGAATTAGAATACTTAGGTTGGGAGTTGGAGTAAAAAACGCCTTAAACTTAGTCGGAAAAGGCCATTTGGGGGGTAAAAATATAAAACAACCCCCGAGCCACTCCATGGATGTCACAGGTAACTTCCTCGTGAAAAATAGGACCTTTGGGGACAGCCGAGATGTAATTAGCCCATATAGGTTAGGAGTTGGAGTAAAAAACGCCTAAACCTTAGTCGAAAAAGGCCGTTCGGGCAGTGAAAATACAAAATAGCTCCCGAACCACTCTATGGATGTCACGGGTGCTTCTTATCTTATTTGTTAAGTGAGGCACACCCATACACACAATGAACTACAACAATTTTCAAACTTCCTCTCAAATAAAAGTGACAATGCCATGCATGTCCCTATTTCAACATAAGGCAGCAACCTTTGCCAAACATATTCTCTGTTTTTTTTTTTTTTTTTTTTTTGTGTTTTTGTTTTTGGGACACTATTTTATGTGTAGGATTATTATGTAGGAAATTCTTCCTTTATGCTAAAGCTTCTACAATTCTGCAAAAGTTTGTTGTTTAAACAACCATAAGTGAAAGATGATGTTGTGAGGTAGACAATTCATTCATCATTCAACTTGTGGGTTTTGAAAAACCATGAGCCATAATAAAGTAAAATAAAAATTGACTTCCAATTGATAATAAATGGGTGTGTTCAGAAACAGATTATACTAATAATTACATGATCTTTTTATGTACTTTTGTTAGGAAAAATGCCTATTAGTGTTGGAGTGTCTCTAATCCATGGATTGGGTGTCTTCAAAAATAAAAATATTGATAATTACATGACACACACACACACACACACACACACACACACACACACACACACACACACACACACACACACACACACACAAACACATATATATTCACGTACAATGAAATTGGAGAGAGAAAAAATCAGATAGAGAAAGAAGCAAAGAGATAATTGTAAACTTCTATTGAATTCACTAGGTTAAACAAAGGAGAATTGCCTAGCAACTCTCTCCCTAGCACAAAAATCCAATAAGTAACTGTAGACACCCCATTTTTGACCGACCTTAAGACTCAGACGTCATCGATTGAGCGCTCGGTGATTGTGCTTGTTGTGCTCGTTTCGAGTTTCTGGAGTTTTTGGCCGAGTGCCTTGCCTCCGGGCCTCCGGGCCTCTGAACTCTTTGTGTTTTGGCTCGGTTTGTGGACCAAGCTTTGTTTTCCTTGCCTGGAGGGAGAGAGGTCCGTAGACCACTTTCTGTGGTCGTAGACCACTTTTCCTTCTAGAAGGCCCGGTTTGTGGACCAAGCTTTGTTTTCCTTGCCTGGAGGGAGAGAGGTCCGTAGACCACTTTCTGTGGTCGTAGACCACTTTTCCTTCTAGAAGGCCAGTTTCCAGTTTCCAAAGCCTTCGGCCAAGCGCCTTGTCTTGCTTCCCTTTTGGTTTGGTTTTGAACCAAACCATGTTTTACTTTCCCTGTAAGGAGAAGGAGGCCTGTAGACCACCTTTTTGTGGTCGTAGACCACTTTTCTCACTTGGAGACTAGTTTTCGATTTTTGGAGCCTTCGGCTACGCGCCTTGTCTCGGGACCGCTTAACGTTCTCTGTTTGGCTTGGTTTTTGAACCATGCCTTGTTGACCTTGCCTAGAGGGACACTGTGGTCTTGTAGACCACTTTTTGTAGTCGTAGACTACTTTTCCCTCGTGGATCGCTTTTGGTGCTCGTAGACTAGTTTTCGAGGCTTTCGGCTGCGCGCCTTGACCCCCGGACTCTTGTCTTGCATCCTTTTTGGTTTGTTTTTGGCACAAACCTTGTTTTCCTTGCTTGGAGGGTGGAATAAGGGTGGGAGACCAGTTCTTCCCCTTGGAGACCACTTTTCATGCTTGCCAGCCAGTTTTCTAGTCGGCCAACTGGTTTTCTTGGTCTTTGGACCACCAATAGTGGTCGGCCACCACACCATTAGCTTGCTTTTAGTGTGCAGACCACCTCCCCCCCACTGTCGACCACTTTCTTCCCTGGCAAACCACTTGTGGTGGTCGGCCGACCACTACAAGTAGCTGGCCGACCACTTCAAGTGGTCGGCAGCTTTCCAGCACCTTTTTAGAGATCTTTTCTTGCCAGCTGTGACAGCTGGAAGGCACAGAAGTCATCCTCCATACATATGGAGGGATGGCTTAGTGCCTCAAGTGTGTTCAATAAGCTTCTTGCTTGATTTTCTATAAGAGGGAGGCCCTCCCTCCATTCTTCAAGTTCAGAATTTTGTGCTAGAGCTATAGATATACATCTATCTCTATATCTCTCTCTTTGTCTCATTTTTTGTGCTTGAAAGTGCATTTTCATCATACTATTGCAAACAAACACACACTCAAACACCATCCTTTTGTTGCTGAGGCTTCTTGAAGTTGGTTTTGGAGTTTTTGGACTGGTTTTGATCCAAATTAGCTGCTGGAGTTGTTGCTCTGAAGTGGTTCTACAAGGGTGAGCTTCTAACCTCGTAATCCCTTGTTCTTGATTAAGCTTTTGGCCCTACTTGCATGTTTTTTTAGGCCTAACTTTCTACTGCAAAATGTTCTGATTTTGCATGCTTGTAATGTTTGTTTAAGGTCTCTTTTGTGTTGGGGCTGGTCTACCCCCTCTTGTGCCTTGTTTGGCTTTGCTTTACACCATCACTTTAGGCCCTTAAGATCACTTACTCTTGGCCCTTTAACCACTGAAATCCAATGGATTTTCAGTGGTAAAACTTGTTTTTTGAAGTCTTAAATAGGAGAGGGTCATCCGCTCTCCTTATATCTTGGATGCTTGCTTGATTTGCCTCATGTTTGAGCATGTTTGTTAAGCTTATGTTGGCTCCATCTTAGCATGTATTCAGGGTTATTTTGACATGGCATACCACTGTTTTGATTTGGTTTTGTTACCTCAGGCATGCTTTATTCACTTGTAGTGTAAATTTTGCAAACTAGCTTTGTGTGCCTCATGAAGTAGCATCCCTTTCTAGCATGTTCTGAGTCCATCTCAGTAGGTTTTTGGTGTTGTTTTAACATGCCTTAGATCTTTTTTGGCTTGGTTTGATAGCCCCATGCATGCTCCTTGCACTTGTAGTGCAATCCTCCTTGCTAGCCTAACATGCACCTTGCTTTTGGACCATCATTCTAACATGTTTTGGCTTAATTCCAAGAAGCTTTTGTCCATGTTTTAGAATGCTTAAGCTCTAATTTATGTTCTTTTGGTCATGCATGCCATGCTTTGTATAGCCATGGTTCAATTTAGCTCACTAGCTTTGAGTTTCCAAGCCACTAGCATGCATTGCTTGGGCTATTTTTATGATTTCGCATTATTTCATATGTGATTTCAGTGCGTGTAGTGTGTTCATGCACTCACATCTTTCCCTCTTTCCATGCTTTGGAGAGGTTGTGCTTTATGCCCTTAACTTGAGTCATTGTGTTCGCCTTCGTGCCTAAGCTTGCGAGCTATCATTTCAGTATGTTTTTTGGGTTATTTTGCTATGATATAACTCTAATTTTTGTTGGCGAAGCCATCTCATGCTTGGTCTTAGTAGGTGTAGTGTAATCCTCCCTTTTGGCCTTGCATATTTCATGCCTTATGCCCTTCGTGTTGGCTTGTTTTGGCTTCCTTCCATACATGTTTTAGCTTCATTTTAACATGCTCTAGGACTGTTTTGGGTTTTATTTACCATATGCTGCATGCATTGCATAGCTGTAGTGCAATCGGCCTTGCTAGCTTTGAGCTTTGGGCACCATTGCATGCTTCATTTGTGTCATGTGCATGATTTGGCATCATTTACCATGACATTTCAGAGCATATAGGCCTGCCATGTTCCCACTTCTTTCACTCTTTGAATGCTTTAAAGGGTTGTGCATTGTTGCCTTGCTTACGGCCTAGTGTGTATGCATGCATGCTTAGACATTTGAGCTCCCATCTTAGCATGTTTTGGTCATCGTCTTGACCTATTTGAGCTCTGTCCATGGTTGGTTCATGCAGTTGTGCCATGTATTGCATGTCCCTTGTATAGTCCTCTTTGCTAGCTTTAATGCTTTAAGGGCCCTAGCATGCTATGCTTGTATTGAGTGATTTGGCATCATTTCATACCTAATTTGAGAGCATGCAGTGTTGTCACACTTCCATGTTTATCACTTCTTCACTGTGTTTGAGGGCTGTGCTCTTAGGCCTAGTTGATGAGCCAATGCATGTGCATGCATGTCTTGCTTTTTGGTGCCTTAGTTTTGGTGTTATGGCCACTGTTTTGGCATGACTGAGGTCCGTCCATATTCAGTTTAAGTCCATTGAGCATGTTTGTTTGCATGTTGTTTGCATGCTTATGGTGCATTGCATTGTGTATGCATGGCATTAGCATTGATTGGTTGCTCATGTTGCATTACGTTGTGTATGCATGCATTACATTGTGCTTAGTATGCTTGAGTTGCATTGCATGTGTTTGGATTGGGTGTTAGTCCAAACACGAGAAACGAGGGACATTTCATACTTGAAGTGATGAAACGTGCCTCATTTCTCAGTCGTCGACCCTCTTGATCGTGCATGATAGAGGTTAAGGCATTTATGTGTTATGTGTGCATCCATTGACATTGATTTGTGCAATCTTGCCTCTTTGGCCATCATGCATCGAGATGCGCGATTGGTGGCCCGAGAGTCAAGAACCGCACTTCCTTGAGATCATGAAATGATAGGAAGGGTGGTTGCGCACATATCTTGCAAATACATTGCCATGCCCCTTCTTGTTCTCTGTTGCAGCAAACAGGAGGTGTGCAGCAAAAACTGGTCGGCAGGCCAGTAAAAGTGGCTGGCCGACCACTTTATCTGGTCCGCAGCAAAGATAGGTGATCGGTAGGTGGTTGGCAACACCAATAACTGGTTGGCAGCCCTTTTGTTTAGTATAATGAAGATGCAATATGTATGGAACATGTGTATAAAATATTGGGGTCAACTTCTGAATGAAGTTTGAACAGTCAATGGGACATCCCTTTAAATAACTAAATTATATTGTATTTAATAATTATTACGAAAAAAAAATTATATTAGACATTTTTAAATTATATTCCTGATCAGAAGCAACTTTTATTTCTAGCATTGAAAAATATTTTGCTGTGTACTCCAAGGAAACAGGGTTGTTGTGTCCAAGGCACATCAACGGATTTTGTGCTCTTTTATGCTGTGTTTGGTTGGGGTATTTAGGGAGGGATTTGGAAAGGGAAAGGGAAAAGATGTGTGAAACTAGGTGAAATTTAGGCATGTTTTCTTTACATTTCACCTACCTTTTCCATTTGCCTTTCCAAATCCCTCCTCAAATCCTCCAACCAAACATAGCATTAAAGGATTGCATTTCAATTTAATTTAGAATTGTCTCGGTTTTTAAATTTGAGAAAAAAATGTAAATTTAAAAAAAGTGTTTACGTTAGTCTTTAAACAGAAATTTAAAAATTTTATTAACAAAATTTTTTTTCAATTAATTTTTTTTTCAAATAATTTTTTTTTTCAATAAATTTTTTTTTCAACTAATATTGACCGAGGGGCAATTAGTAATGCTATTTTAAACCTTGGGCAGGGGATTGTAATTTCTAAAATGTGAGAGGTGTCAATGTAATTTACCCAGTGAGGAAAAAATTAATATTTAAAAAAATTAAATTGCTGGAGTGGGGTCGATGTAATTTACCCGTATTCCTATTTTATTTTAATAAAATTTTCTTTCACTGATAAAAAATATTAAAAAATTTTGATAATAAAATTTAATATGATAATAAAGATTCCATTGTGTTATGTTAAATGGTATGGTTGAGGGGACCAGATGTGGTGATGAGTCGTAGCTGAAGCGATTGGGAGAAGGAGAGGTTAAAAACTTATTTTTAAATAAGTAAATTTATTTTTATTTTTATTTTTTGTAATTAAATGTTCAATTTTTTTTATTAGTTAGACACTAAAAAACCACTACTTATCTATTGAAATCAATTTCTACTTTGTTTATTATATTGAAGATGCAATATGTATGGAACATGTGTATAAAATATTGGGGTCAACTTCTCAATGAAGTTTAAACAGTCAATGGGACACCCCTCTAAATAACTAAATTATACAGTATTTACTAATTATTACGAAAAAAAAAATTATATTAGACATTTTTAAATTATATTCCTAATCAGAAGCAACTTTTATTTGTAGCATTGAAAAATATTTTGCTACGTACTCCTAGGAAACAGGGTGGTTGTTGTGTCCAAGGCATAACAGATTTTGTGCTTTTTTAATGCATTGCATTTCAATTTAATTTACAATTGTCTCAGTTTGTGAATTTGAGAAAAAAATGTAAATTCAAAAAATAAATTTATGTTGATTTTTAAATAGAAATTTAAAAATTTGGCTAAAATTTTTTTTTTTTAATTAATTTTTTTTTCAACTAATACTAACCGAGATGACAATTGGTAATGCTACTTTAAACCTTTGGCAGGGGATTGTAATTTCTAAAATGTGAAGGGTGTCAATGTAATTTAACCAGTGAGGACAAAATTAGTGTTTAAAAAAATTAAATTGCTGGAGGGGTGTCAATGTAATTTAGCCCTATTCCTATTTTATTTTAATAAAAAAAATTTTTACTGATAAAAAATATTTAAAAAATTTGATAATAAAATTTTATTTTATGATAATAAAGTTTCCATTGTGTTATGTTAAATGGTGTGGTTGAGGAGATAATTAAATAATTATTACGAAAAAAAATTATGTTAAAAGCTTATTTTTAAATAAGTATATTTATTTTTATTTTTTATAATTAAATGTTCAATTTTTTTTATTAGTTGGACACTAAAAAACCACCACTTATCTATTGTAGTCGATTTCTACTTTGTTTATTATAATGAAGATGCGACATGTATGAAACATATGTATAAAATATTGGGGTCAACTTCTAAATGAAGTTTGAACAGTCAATGGGACATCCCTCTGAATAACTAAATCATACAGTATTTAATAATTATTACGAAAAAAAATTATGTTAGACATTTTTAAATTATATTCCTGATCAGATGCAACTTTTATTTCTAGCATTGAAAAATATTTTGTTATGAGAAAATGCCCTAGACCCCTTTCTCTCCCACCCCACCCCACTCTACGTGGGGGTTGGCGATTGAAGGAAGAAAAAAAAAAAAAAAAAAAAATCTTGACCAATGGAGTGCCCGTGAGAGTCGTGAGGGTGACCCCCACTGGTGGTCTCTATCAGCGTCGTTTTGCTATGTACTCCTAGGAAACAAGGTTGTTGTTGTGTCCAAGGCACATAAATGGATTTTCTGCTCTTTTAATGGATCGCGTTTCAATTTAATTTAAAATAATGTTTGGGATTAATAAAATAACAGTTCTAAAACTACACTAATAAGGTGACATTGTTGTAGGTCCTATCTTGATGTGATAGTTTGGCCTTTGTTTTTTTTTTCTTTTCTTTCACTGTCAGCTCATTAGAGCTGGCATTAGTGCTCCTAAATTAGTGGTCTGTATGTTTAATTATATTTAAATTGTTTGAAACTTTTAATGGATCGCGTTTCAATTTAATTTAAAATAATGTTTGGGATTAATAAAATAACAGTTCTAAAACTACACTAATAAGGTGGCATTGTTGCGGGTCCTATCTTGATGTGATAGTTTGGCCTTTGTTTTTTTTTTTTTCTTTTCTATCACTCTCAGCTCATTAGAGCTGGCATTAGTGCTCCTAAATTAGTGGTCTGTATGTTTAATTTATATCTAAATTGTTTATAAAAATTTCCTGAACAATTATTCATAAAAAAAAATTAAATTAATCAAATATCAATAATTTTCTAATGTAAATGTATTTTGAGAATAAATTATTTATCTATTTTTAAAAGAAATTAAAATGATCATTTAAATATTAATATTTAATTAATTTATTTTTTTACATAATATAATCAACCTCACAAAAATAAAAAAAAAAGTTTGAGATTGGAGATGAATCCAAAATGAGACCGGAGGACACAGCGCCGACAATTCCACGTTGGCCACCTAATCGCTGCTTATAATCATTCATGATTTTATTTATTTATTATTTAATAGTCAATGATGTCAACCAATCTACCATCAATATTTATTACTTTCAAATGCGAAAATAAATAAATAAATGGGTAATGATAGGGATATTTAATTTTTTACCAAATGAATGATCAAATGTCTCACATATTTATACTCATGTGATACATTTGATCATTCATTTGGTAGAAAATTTGAGGCCTATAACATTTTTCTAAATAAATACAAATAGTGTTTAGAGATAGCCATGAGGCGGGTTTGGAGCGAATTTATCATCTCCGCCTCTGTTTCCACTTTCAAACCCCACCCCTGCCCTCGCTTTCACGGATATCTGATCACATTTTAAATAGTTAAAAAAAATTTAGAACCATTTAAATTCTTAACACACTAAATAATTTATCTTGTTTCCATGTATATATATACATATAAATAGTGAAATTTTTAGGATTATTATTTACTTATATTTAAACAGAACCACAGACTTTTTATATTTCTTTATTATATCTAATTATGTTATATATATATATATATATATATATTATTAATTATATCGGGTCAGACTTGGATCAGGAGACACGATACCCACTTCTGGCCCACCCTCGTTGTAAGTGATCAAAATATAATCCACCCCCGTCCCACATAAGTGTCGAGTGGGGTAAAATCTCCCTCATTCGGATGGGTATGGACGAGATTCATTTTTAAATATTGGGTAAATCATACTATTAGTCCATATAATTTGAATAACATGTTACTTTGGTCCATATAATTTGAATATATACAATATTTTCTAAAAGTCACGAAGAGTTCTATATAAGCCAACAATATCTTTATTCAAATCTACTATATTTTTAAAAGTCATGAAGAGTTCCAAGTGGGTTTGCAGGCTTTTTTGGCTATTTTAGCCACAAAAAATAAAATAGGCTATTTTAGCCATAACAAACAAAACATCACATCCAACCCATAATCATTACATTATTCTCTCACAAAAAAACTCAAAAAAATCAAAAAGCCAAAAAGCCCTTCCCAAACCAAGCTTTTAAGCCCAGGCTAAAATAGCCAAAAAAGCCAAAAAGCCAACCCACTTCCCAAACGGAGGCTATATAAGCCAACTATATCTTTATTTTTGGAGCTGAACACTCAAAAATAATATATCTGTTCCAAGAGTCCTAAATAAATATAAACAAACTGTCTTCCTTCTTTTTTTTTAAAAAAAAAAAAGTCTTCTTCCTATTTTTTACATTGATGATGATTGAATAATAAAAAATAATTACTTTTTTTTTTATTTCCTACGTCTGCTACTATACTGATATACATAATATTTATAAGGGAAACTTACCAATAAGTCTCATATACAAAGTTCAAGACCCATATAATCCTCAAACAAAACACTTACACCAATTAGTCCTATACATTTTTAATTGTTACCAAAAAATCCTTTTTTTTAAAAAAAAATTTACAAACACTGTTACATCTTACTACTGTCGAACTTCCGTCAAACGGTCACCAGAGACTCGTCGGAATGTTCAACATCACCGGGAAGTTGCCGGAGTATCGCTGCGATGTCGCCGGAGTATTGCCGGAAGTTCACCGAAGTGTTAAGAACGTTAATGGAAGTCGCTGGAATGTTCAGAATGTTCACTGGATGTTAAGAATATCACTGGAGACTCACCGGAATGTCTAGAATATTGCTCGAAAAAAAAAGAATAAATAGAGAAATTAGAGTGAAAAAACATAGCAAAATGTGCTAAATATTGATAAACTAAAAGAAAAAAAAATAAAACGACAAAAAAAGTAACAATGGGAAAAACATATGCTATTTTTTAATTTTTATTTGGTTTAAACAAATAATCTCCAACATTGATCAAATTGAAAAGTAAGTTTTGAAACTGTAAAATGCTACAGTTTCAAAGCAAAAATCTATTAAGCATTTATCCTTATTAATTAAACTGAAAAACATGTTATGAAACTATATAATTTTATAGTTCTAAAGAATGTTATGAAACTGCAAAATTTTACAGTTTTATAACATGATTCATTCCAGCACCAAAAAAAATTTGAAACTGCAAAATTTTACAGTTTTCACCGCCTGTAACTAAAACTCGAAAACAACTTGTTCAAAACTTGAAAATTTTCTCCATTAGAACGGAAAAAGAGAAGTGTATAGTAGAGAAAATATAGAAAAAAATAAGAGATCGAAGGAGAAAGGCGGATATAGACAGAGGATTGTACTCCGGTAACTATTTTTTGTTTAGATCTAGCCAAATCTGATGTAGATCTACTCAGATCTGATGTAAATCTACATCAGATCTAAGTAGATCTACTCATTCTTTTCGTTGGAAACAAATCTTCTTTACCGTCGGTGAGGGTGAAGTAAAGAGTCGGCGGCCGGTGGTTGCCAGTGAATCCCAATCGATGGTAGTCGTCGGTCGCTGGTGATTATATATTGGAAAAAGAAAGAGAAGAAGCAAGATAAGGTTACTTATCAACAATCGCCGGAAATCACAAAGAGCAAAAGAGGTAGAGAAGAAGAGAGGCAGAGAAGAAGAATAACGCTATAGGATTTTTGGGTATCAAGAAAAGGTTATGGGACTAAATAGACTACACATGTTTTAAAAAAGACTTCTTGGTAATTTTCCCTATTTATAATTGTCCATCATGGGTCAAATCATTATGAATAATTTTGGTTGAGTCTTAAAGTTGTATGCATTTGTTTGAATCTAGACAAAGGAAAGAGCATGCGTTTTTAAAACAGAGATTTGTGTTGCATCTGAAAATTTCGCACGTTATCTTTATACACTTTCTTTTTGTTTAAATTATATTTTATCAACTATAATATTTTACATGGTACTTTAATAGCTAAGATATGATGTCAAAATTCTAAACAACCCCTTTCGTTGGTTTTATTTTTTAAATCTATTTTTCAATTATTGATTTTTCATATTTTCTCAGTTTTGGTGATTAAAGATACTAAAATTTCTTTATATTCTATATTTAAATTATACTTTTACATGAAAATCTAATATTTAATAATCCAAATAGAATTAAAAAGTAAAATACTTATATTTTTTTTTTGTAAATTTAAACATATACTGATTTTTTATTTTATATATATATATTTCATATTATTATTTCATATTAATATTTTTTTCCCAAAAAGAAGACAAAAAATTATTTTCTAACTGTATTTAGATTAAGTGAATCTAATTCTTAAATTAAAATTAAAAAATAAAAAAGCATTAAATTAATTGAATCTAAAAAGAAATAAAATGGTGTAGCTCGCCTTTTTCGCGCCCTCTTTCGGAAGTTTGAAAGAAATCCCTACAGTTCGGACTCTTGTGGTTTTGAATCTAATCTCACAAGTACAATGTGAAATTGATAAACACCAAAGAGTCCAAATCCGGCAAATATTTTGAAAATTCGATTTTTGAATCAAAAATGCCAAAATTGGATTGCTTTGCCAGATACAGAGTTGCCACCTAAATATTTTATTTTTGGAAAAATTTAGAAAACTCATGACTCGTGCCAAAGGCCACGTGTTCGTCATCACCAAAGTTGCCTTGGCTCGGGAACTTGGGTACGAGAGGGGAAGGTCATGAATTGAGCACCCCCGCTCGCCCGGTCAAAGATCGGCCTCTACTAATCATGATATGATTTTTAACAACATTATGTGCTCTTATTCTAGTTATTAGGCTAGCATTATTATGTGATACGCGCAAGCAAGTATAGACTAGTTTGCTCAAATAAGAACAATTCAATTCATGTTTGTTTTGGAAAAGGGTTTGAATTTGCCACCTCAAGTAGGCTTAAAGTTTGCAATTTTCCAGTCAATAAAGTGGGCTTAAAACTGTGAATTTGCCACTAGACATAGTGGGTTTAAATGCACATTCGTTGAATCGTTCCAATTCAAGCAACAAGCCTTCATCCACAGGCATTCAAGTAGTTTATAAAGTAAGCATTTAGCCTCATGGCAAGCATGCTAGACATGACAATCACTCACACTCATGCAACTATGCTAAAACACTAAAAACTCACCTAGTACTCCAAGCTAAGAAGATATGTGTTAGAAAAATATGCATGATTCCTATCTATGCAAAGTGTCTATGCAACACATGCAAGAATGCAATTAATAGGCTTGGCTATTAATATGGCATATGGATCAATTTTGAAAACATGCGGTTTAAGCATGTATTCAAAGAAGTAATTGAAATGACAATGCAGTTTTAATGATGCGCCGAGCCTCGGTGCATGCAAGACAAGATGAATGGATGCAAGCATAAGGTATGCTAATTGAAACATGTCCCTAATCTAACCATCAAAAGCGATTAAATAAAATGGAGAAAGACGTGGGATTGGAAGACATACACATTATTACATTTTGCTCCCATGAAGGAGAGTCCGAATGAACTAAGCTAACTAACTAACTAAATTAAGCTAATTAAGCTAACTATTACAAAACAAATGAATAACTGGCTAATTAACTAATATTAAAACACTTGAATGAACTAACTAGTAAGCTAACTAATTAAGTTACAACATAAATGTAAGCAAACTAAGTAATTAAATTCTCTAACTACTCTGCCACTACTACGCCTCGAGGAATGAAAGATGTGCATGCGCATGCTCGGATATCACCCGAAAAGACCTCTATTTTGCTCTCGAAAGCCTCTGTTTGCACAGTTGAACACTTCCAGAACCATTTTGCTCCACCTTACCAAAATTTTGTTAAGATTTACATCAGTGGCTAGCCGGCAGGTGGCAAAGGCTGCTGGCCACCTGCCGGCCATCAGTGGTGCTCTGCTAGCCACCTGCCGGCCATGGAAAGTGGCCTGCCGGCCATTGATGCACTGGTTCATCATGCTGCAACAGAGGACAAACAGAGCAAAGAAAGGGCATTTCCAAGGATTGTCTACACAACTCACCCCTTCTTTTCATGACTAAATCCAAGGAGTTGTGAATTTAAGCCAAAACCACCAACTCAAGCAATTTCGTTGCATGATGGCTTATGACTCAAGATGTGCAATTCCAATAAATGCAAAACAAGACACAAACCTCCTTCCTTTCATGAATGATCAAGGGAAGAAGTTGACCTTGGAGACTTGAATTATTTCATCACTAACAAGTATGAAATGGTTCAAGCTTCCTTGTGTTCAAGTAACGTCCGATTGAACACAACCAAATTATTATCTTGTACCATTTTAGTCCCAAGTTTTAATTACTCAATTTAGATTACCAACCATCCTTTAATTCATTAAGCTCAATAATGAATTTAAGTCCTCTAATGGAGTGAAGTACCAAACCAAGAGTTAACTTAAGACATTAAAGAGATGTCATGCCGTTGACAATGAACCCCTAAAAGGGATTAAACCATTAAGCATGACAACCTCAATCTCATGCTTAAAAGAACAAGAGGCTTGAAGCAACTCTCAAAGAAAAACAAAAGCCAAGAAAGGAGGGAGGTTGCAGAAATTATTAGTGCTGAAAATAAGTGAGAAAAGCATAAATAAATGCTATCACTCAAAAGAGATGGTGTCTAAGGCCTAAAACACCAAGCTCATGAGGACTATTACACTACAAGCATGCAAAACAAAACTTAAACACAACAAACACTTAAAAATAGTCTTAAGAAAGGCCTGAAACAGCCCTAAAACATGCTGGAATTAGACTAACAAAAGCTAGAATAATAGGCTAAAACATAGAGCATGCTAGGCTAGTAAACAAAACAAAAGGAGGGGAGGCTACACCCTCCATTTTTGGACTTCAAAACATGTTTTTAGCCACTAAAATAACTATGAAAAATAGTGTTTAAAAGCTTAGAAAAAGATAGTAAAATGGTGGAAAACACAAGGGGAAAGGGCTCTAAAACAAGGTGTAAAGAATGGTGAACCACCCCTCAATCTTATTGGCCTTAAACCATAAGTTTTAGCCCAAAAATACAAAGTTTATACAGCCCAAAAACAGCCCAAAAATAGTACAAAAATGTGCTGGACTGAAAGCTAAAACATGGAACAATTTAAGCTAGTAAATAAGCCAAAGGAGGGGTGGCTAACCCCTCCATTTTTAGGACATCAAAATCACTTTTTTAACCTCTGAAAACCTTTGAAA
Organism: Camellia sinensis; assembly: GCF_004153795.1. Classification (NCBI taxonomy): domain Eukaryota; kingdom Viridiplantae; phylum Streptophyta; class Magnoliopsida; order Ericales; family Theaceae; genus Camellia; species Camellia sinensis. The sequence continues at coordinate 1,482,456 of NW_021024913.1, read as the reverse complement.
ATTAGTGGTAAAAAGCTCAAAAAAAGTTGATAAAAGAATGGGAAACACAAGTGAAAAGACTTAGAGAACAAAGTTCAAAGAAGGGTGATTAACCCCTCTACCTATAATAGCCTTAAACCACAAGCTTCAGCCTATAAAAACAGGTTTTAAAGAGCTTAAAAATAGCAAGAAAAGATAGAACAGAAGGGGTGTACAGATGGTACAGAGGCAAGAGAAGGTATACCTCTTGGAGAGGAGTGAACCCTTAAGTCATAAACCACCAATTTCACACTCTGAAGTGCTTCAAGAGCTCAAATTCAAGCTCAAATCATCTCAGCAAGAAGTCCTCTAGGTTTGGTTTAGTGTGTTTGGGCATAGGCTATGCAAGTTGTAAGAGAGAGAGAGAATTGTAGAGAGAGGATTTTTCCAAAAATATTTTCACTCCTAAATGTTTTCTAACCTTGAAAGCAAGAAGAGAGGTCTTCTATATATAGAAATATATGAGCTTGGGTCGAAAATATCTAAAAAGAACAGCTGGAACTTTGTGGAAACAACTAGAGAAAAAATATCTAGTTTTTACACTAATGGTCGGCAAGCTTGCAGTGGTGGCCAGCCGGCCATCACTGATGGCCGATAGGTAAAAAATGGTGGTTTGCCTGCCACAAATGGTGGTTGCTGGCCACCTGTCGGCCATGCTTCCAGGCCCGACTTCAAATGGCCATATCTCTCTCATTTAGACTCAACTTTAGGAGATTCTTGAGTGTAAAATGAAGCCCTGGAAGTCCACTTTCCAATGGTGGTGGCCTCACAACTAAAGTCCAAGTATACAAAAGGATATGCCTGATTTAGTGAGGCTGCTCAGTTCTCTCTTAACGGTCTCAAGCTCAACCACTTCCCAACTAGTTTTCTTCTCTCTCATCCTATTTTCAACTCCAAACCTATAAATAAGAGGTTTAAAAAGATTTTCCAAAGAGTTCACCTCTCTTCCATTTATTTTCACTTTGTCCTTGCTCGGTTTACCAAAAAATGCAATTTTTAAAAATGCGACCCTCGTAATATCGTAGAAACAATTTCAAAAATATTTTGAAAGAGAGGGTTTTAAGGTCTAAAATAGTTTTGGTCCAAAATGGGGTGTAAGGTTGGGATTTAGAGCTCTCCATGCTGAAGAAATTGAGCGATTGTACAGCACAACTTTCATCATCGAGTGATCAATCAGTGGCGCCCAAGTTGTAAGGGCTCAAAAATGGGGTGTCTGCAAATGGTTATTAAAAAAATAGTGTCAAAGACCAAAAAAAAAAAAAAAAAAATGAAAATCAAAAAATTTAAAACAAAAATTTGAAAAAACAAACCAAACCAAACACTCTAAACTTTTCTTTTTTAAAATCTTTCTTAACTAATCTCTAATTTTACACAAATTATTCATATATTTCTTTCAATTTTTATGTGAATTTAATAATCTAATTAAAAAAATGATGTATTCACACAAAAATGTAACGCTAATTATCTACATTATAACTAACTATTTAATTATGAATAATTAACTTCTCATTGTTACCTGTATTATATTGTTACAAAATATTTCACATATTACTTTTGTTATATCTTACATATGTCAATGTCTACATATATAAATAAAATATATATATATATATAAATATAAATTTATATATGTTAAATGTATTCATACATTGTTATTTTGTAGTGCTATATTACCATCGGATGCTTTAATTTTCTAACAAGTATCCTTTTAGTAATATAGTTAGATTTGTTAGGAAAAAATTACAAAATTATGTATTATTCTCCTATCAACTTATGTTCAATACATATATGCATACATGCCATAGTATCCACAACAAATACTTTCAATAACAAACCAAGACTTTGCAAAATACGTCAATCACGACAATAATTATACTTTTTTTCCTCTCACAAGAAAAAATCACATTATTGAGGAAAAATGGATTTTGAAATTCATAATATATGATATCGCCTTAAACTCTTACTCATCAAAATATTTTTACTATAATGAGTTATAATGATAATCAAGAAGAAAAATAAGAAGATGGTGAAACAAAAACTATAGAAGATTTATTACAACATACTCTCCAAGCAAAGTTAGACGAACTGGAGCAGGAATTGTCCTATATGTTGTGAAGTTCAAGAAAAACAATGTACCTTATGCACACATTTTAATCAAATTACAAGGAAGAAAAATCAAATGATGCTCAAACATTATTGCGACAACTTAATCATACCAAAAGTAAGTATATCAAATAAAAAGTTTCGATTAGTTTTTGTTATATGCTAATTACTTACAAATACCATAATAAATTATTTAACTTGACAGTTTCATGAAAATGACCCTGCAAACACTTATAAGTATGAATTTATAAACATCATGAAAATAATTATGAAATTCGTATATTGATCGAAATATTAAGTTACAATATCATTTCATTTTGTCAAAAAAAAAATTATTCCACATTTCTACATAAATGAAAATATACTAATGACTAATATTATATTTTTCATCATGTAAAATATTCGTAGTACAGAAAATGAGACTAAATAATTCTTGATATATAAAAATATATTACATATTGATATTAATGGATTCTTACACTAATAGTATGCAAATAATATGCAATAGTGGGGTCAATGAATTTGTATCATGAGATAAACTATTAAACAAAATTGTATAATTGTGTAATTAATTTCATACCTTCAATTGTATTACAAGTACGGATTATGAAAAATTGAAGTGTGAAGTTGACAGAAAAAAATTCATGTAATACTATATATTTAAAGGACCTACTTATTGTTTATTGTTTAAGATAAGATTGCGATCTCAATAATTTACCTATAGATTAATGTTTATATTTATAAAATTTCTCATTTATCATTTAAATTATTCAGCCAAGTATATATTCATTTCTTGCTTAGTTGTATTTTGGATACAGATTAATTTATCCATACAAGTATTCATACTTTGTATACATATTACTTATCAATTTAATAGACACCTATAATTACAGTATTAATAGGTAATGAAAAATTACATATTACGTGCAACGCACGTGCCCAATTACTAATAAAATTAAAAGCATAAAGTTCAAATTATTCAAACTAAAATTATAAAGATTCAAGTGATACTCTACTTAAATTGTAATTTACCCTTAAATATTCATGAGACCTACTCACTCCATATGACAAAACAATAAATAAATAAATAATTCAACCAAACAACAGTTGATGTTAATATGTTATTCATGAACTTCTAAGAAACATCAAGCGGGGATTCAAACCCATACTTTTGACACTAGGTACTGTTGATTTTTTTGGCTTTCGAAGGTTAATAATGTAATTTTAAGCGTGCCAGCAAGGATCAATCAGTCCTTATATATAGCAACCCCGGTCTTCTCCTTCCACACCTTCTTCCAAGCATTCATTTTCTCATTGTCTCCTACGTCTAGCCATTTTAGAGTCCCACCAGGCGTGCCAAAAATATATGTTGGCTTTTTTGGCTTTCAAAGGTTAATAATGTAATTTTAAGTGTGCCAGCAATTGAGGGCGTTACATTATAGAATATTAATTGCCAACCAATTATCAGACGATTGTGTTTTAGTTCTCTAGCCTCAATGCAGAGGATTTTTACTGGTGACTTGTTTTAGAAGAATTTAGTAAATAACAAGTGAAGAATAATTTCAAAATTTCATTAAGTAAAATGAAAAACTTACAATGATCTGACCCATTCTCGTAGAAGTTTATAGCAACAAGCTATTTGAAACTACTCCTTGGAATGAAGTGCAGTACAGGAATTGAAGTGTTGGAAATGTAAAGAACTGGAAATATAAAACTGGAAAGAAAATGAAATAAATAAACTGGTTTTTTGATTTGAGTCTGGAGGTCTCATTCTAGGGCCTTCTCTATTATTTATACTTTTCATTAATAACCGTCGAAGTGGGCTTTCAACCGTCAAAATGCTCTCCATGATTGCTGAACATGTTCCCTCTCAATCAGTCCCACTTTGCCACTTCTTGCAGTTAGGCTTCCCTCATGATTTTTGAATTTAATATATGAGTAACCGTTAAGCTACATCATTTTGTGCTTTCTCCATTCATCTAGTGTTACGCAGATCCATGATTGCCAATGCTAACTGCCACGTGTCTAATTTCGATTGAAGACTTGAATTAACTCCCCATATTGTCCTCATCTTGCCACGTGTTAAGCTGTGATTGGCTTATACAAAATATGTAGCCAACATTACCCCCCGTACTAATATACCCAATACTTGATGATATTAGTGAACTAGTGCAATCCACCTACATTTTAAGACGTGCATGGACTCTATGCATTCTAGTAGCATAACCGTTTTTGAATAATGAAGCAGTGAACTTCATTAAATCCTTGTATCTTGCACTTCCATTCTTTGAGTAGACGAAAAGACTTGTACATCCCCAATGGCCAACCACACTTTCTCCCACATTGATCGAGCATACGAGGAGTCTATGGAAGATGATTATAAGCCTCAAAAGAATCTCAATGCATTTATTGGTTACACTTATCCACCTCCATTTATGCAAGTAATGAAAAATTTTGTAACTGACCAACTTTTAGACCAAAAGTTCGCCAACTACGAACCCTTGGATCAAGCATTTGCAAAAATGGATCTTGGAAACTCTTTTTCTTCTGCCTCACCATCCTCTGTATGGAACACAGCTACTGCTTCTTCTGCCCCACCACTCTCTGCATGGGACACAACTGCTTCTTCTTCCTCTAAGTCTACTAGCTAGGGAAGTTGGCCAGAACCTGATGAATTCAAACTAAGAGAGCGAATTCACCATCGATTTGTCGAATTCGTTGATCCTCTGTCCATACCTCATTTTGCTCGGAGCTCAGTAGTTTACCCCTACGTACCCATTGATCATCGACGCAGTCTGGAGGACAACTTACTCGTGGCATGGTACACATCTTCCATGCCCACAAAGATATTGCGAACAACTCCTCGTCCAAAAGAAGCACAAGAATACAATCCGTCATTCTTAGCCAAGAAGGCAAAATTTGCTCTTCTAACTGGCTTGAATGTGTGAATAAACCCCAGTTCCCTTCTTCCTTTGGGATAGACCCTCCTACGTTTCCTTTTTCTTAGAATCCTCATTGGATAGAGGAACTGAAACTTACTCTATTCGAGAATCAGTTTCTTTCTTTCTACCAACCTCCAGATCTTCCCACTACATTTGAGCGATACCAAGCTCCACTTTTGTTTGTAGCCTTTTCGCACTTGCCCTTCAATGTTTTGGGAGATGATATTCCTCTTAAGAACTTTCGATGGGCCTGTGACATTATGACTTAGGGTTATGTCCTCAGCCCCATTGTCCAAGCAGAACTTTAGATGTTTTTGGATCAACTCTCGCTTCTTCTCCATTGGTACCAAATTTCTTTGGCTACCACTAATTCTTTGGACAAAATCTCAACCAATCGAATTCAAACCCAGTACGAAGCAAAGAATCTCATTTATGAATATAATGACTTCAAGAATAAGGATTTTGCATACTGGGATGATCTAGATATGGGTGAAATGGAACAAGGATTGAAAGAAATAGAGTTCGAAATGAAAGTTGAACAGCTTTTCCATCAAATAAGAACATATCAGCTACAACAACCCAGCTTGGATAGGACAGAGGACAGAATAAAGAAGGAACATAAATTCATTGACCACTGTTGGGGCAAATTTCATGACCTTGTTATTCTTTCTATTCCTTATTATTATGAGATTGAATTTGTAGCCAAGCAGGCTTTCTAATGTAATTATTTTCATATCAATAAAGCTAGGTTTTTCTTTCTTCATTCGGCATGGTCTAGTTTTATATTCCAATTGTATGCTTGATTTATATGGTTGTTGTGACTTAACTCTTCATTATGTCCAAAGAGGCTTCGAATCAACCAATTTTTCTCTAAAGCCTAACTAAAAAACTTCCAAAGTGTGGAATTTTCTCTTAAGAAGGGTAACCTTTGCTTTACGTTCCAATTATGTGGCTAACATAGTCTATCTTTGTTTAACTAACAGTTTCGAATTAACCAACTTTGCTTCGAAATACAATCTACGTGGTTTGAAGTATAGAATTTTCCTTACCCCGCTTACTCCTAAAGAGAGAGCTTCTTTTGAGTTTCTTCACTACTTGACCAAATACTGGTTTTGTAATGTTTGTTTATCTTGAAGTTCAAAATGTCAAGCATGAACCATGTTTCTATAAAAGGCTCCTTCGAAGGACTTCATCCTTCATTGAAAACCTAAAAGCATGCTTTAAGTCTTTCGAACCAAATTAGTCCCAATCACTCTTGAATTTGGGACATGATTCTTGTTTCGAAGTCAATTACTTGCTCTTGAAACCGTTTGACAATCAAGCTTTGAAGCCAGCCTCTTATTTTAAAGACCTATAGAGACTTCGAAGCCAACTACACTTTGTCAAGCTGGGTACTCAACATATGTTTCCCTCTAGAAACTTTTTTTTTTTTAATTTTAAATTTGGGACCCTCCATATTTTAAAATAAGGGTTTTAATTTCACATGGACCCAAATCATAAAATAATCATTTCGGATCCACCAAACCCACTCAACTTGTTCGGGTAACTTTTGGACAGAAAGGTTTAAAAACCCCTTTCCTTCGTATTCCACTTATCTACTTGCCCAAAATTTCCTTTCTCTCCCTTTTGAACTTGTTTGCAACTTTCGCTTCTTATTCACCTTCCTTTTTCACCCCTTCAGTAATGGCTTCTCTGAAAATGCAAACCATTGAGCGTGTGAGTCCCTTTGTAGCTTTAAGCAGACTCATCAATGAAGAATGTGAAAAGTACAAAGCTGGTGAATGGTGTGCTGTTGATGGGTGCATTCTTATTCCTCGCCGTTATGCTCAAGGAGAGTGTCTACTTGGACCCATTTTCAGGGAGGCCCCTGCTCAACTCCCTACCTTATACCCTCGTCTAGAGGATCATTGCTTACTCTACGATGGGGGCCTTAACTGGGGAAGCTGGAGGTTGAATCGACCCCACCGCTACTGGCCCACAATGAGACTTGAATGAGAAGAATGAAATGATCGAGTTGTCCCTGCTAGGACACTTGACCTTCAGGAACTCTACCTCCTTGATGCTCTTCGACTGGCCAGGTTTCCTATTCCTGAAGACCCTGTCCTCATAACTGCTGCATTATGTTTTTGGAATTTTTCTTTTAATTTTTTCCAATTTCGATGTGGTATGATGGTCCCTACCATTCTGGATATATGTCATCTCTTAGGGTTATCCCCCATTGGCACTCCTTTTGGTCCTGACTACCCTGACCTTAACGTGCTTTTTTCTATTCCTTCTTTGAACTTCTCCTTTAGTGATTTTGTACACTCTGAAAACCCAAGGGAAGGCCCTGTGTCAGACAGAGAGTTCTTCTCATTTCTTTTGTATTGGCTTTGTAAATTCTTGTTTTGTACTTCCTCCCAGAGAATTATGCCTGAGTTTGCTCCCCTTGCTAAGGCTCTGGCTTTGGGAAAAAAAAAATAGTATTAGCTCCATATGTTCTAGGCCATGTGTATAGAGCTTGCTTCCAGTTTTGTGAAAAACTTTTAGATACCAATCAAGAGGGGCCACTCTGGATATTACAGCTCTGGCTTTTTGCTTATTTCACTGCTTTGTATTCTAGATGTTTGAGATTTTTGTTATCAAACCCTACTTCTTATGGAATAAAATATGCCAGAGTTTCACTTCATCCCTCCACTTTTGCCTATTATTTTACTTTTTTCCATCAACTCCCAGCTTCCCCTCCTTCTCACACTTTCTTCTGTCGCTTTGAAGCCAACATTGGCCCAGCCTGGTTGAAGACTTTCTTGGCTGATGGAAACTGTTCCCAGTCTTAGCACAGGGATATGTGGGCTTCTATTTTAACTCCCAGAGAGCTTTTTATTGGCACTTTAAATCCTAGAGCCTACAAGTGCACAACAGAAGCCTACTACCCTGCTCAATTTTCCAAGCAATTTGGGCTTACCTAAGGGATCCCTATTCCTCTCTGTAGTCAAACTAACCCCAATCTTACCACCAGAGAACTGAAGATGCAAAGACCCAGGTTAGAGGAGGCAACCTCCAAATTAATTCAGGACATAATAGAATTTCAATTCATTCCCTTCATCTCATAAGGCACTGCTCTAAAGAGGTACCAAAACTGGTGGTCAGTAAATATGGAGGTATACTTGGCCATTCCCCCTACTGGTGGTCAGCAAATATGGAGGTAGACTTAGCCGTTCCCTCTCAAGATCTATTGGTTGGTCTAGACTTGCCTTCTCAGGTCCAGCCTAAGGGGACTGGGCTTATCACTCTTTCTACAGCTCTTGCCATCTCAATTTCTGCTCCTACTGCTACAAAGAGAGCTCATTCTGCCTTTTCTCCTGCTCCTAGAGTTACTAGGGTAGCTTTGAAGAAAGGCATGAGTCCTTATCTTTCTTTTCCCTTCTCTTTATAATGCTTAACTCTTTTATTTATAGCTTTCTTTTTCATACAGGAGCTTCACAAGTAGATTCTCCTCAAAGGGCTCAAGCCTTAAACATTCTTAAGGACAAGCAACAATAGCAAAAGAAGAGAAAACTTGTGCTTAGTCCTGAAGATGAGGAAGTGACTGAAGAGGAGGAAGTATCTGAAGAACCACCACTTAAGAGGAAGAAGAAAATAATAATTTCCCTCTCGGATTTCAATGATGACCCTACTCATCAAGTGGCTGCCAAGGCAGTCGAGAAAGAGCAATCCAAAGAATTGGTGGTTTTTCAAAGGTCCGAGAAAAGGAGACAACAACGATAATAAGGAATGAAACAGCTGTTGTGGATACACTTCAAAGAGAAACTGCAAGGAGGCAACAAATTGCTGAACACTATGCTCTTCGCAGTTCTCCAACCATTATCATTACTACTTTTGAGACTGGTAATTTCCTTCAGTTTTTGTTTTGTTTTGATAATTCCCTTTTCCAAAGTTTTAGCAATAAAACTTACCATTGCTTCTTACTTTTTTATTTGCAGCAACAGTTATTCCACCTTCTCCTTCAACAAAGGTTTCCTCAATCTTATCTAAAGTTAAAAAACCATTAGAGGTAGCCTCGAAAAGGAGGAAGAAGATCGACAGTAATATACCCTTAAATGTAGAGCCCATCCAAACAATACTTCCACTCCCCAGCTCTATATTCTCCATATCTTTTTTGAGGCAGGGTATTCCTATATCCTTATCCTTTGGCTTAACTCCATATCTTCCTTATCTAACCTTTACCTCAGCCCAATTTATTCTTCCTCTAATCCTGGCTATTTCTTCCCCACCTGAAGAGATCCCAATTATCACTTCATCTTCAGTGATAGCTGATACTCCCAGAGAAGATACTGGTAGCTCACCAATTCTTTGTCCACCATCACTATCCAGCTCTAGTCTTTCTTCTCTTGACTTACTGATGGCTAGGACTATAGAAATTGCTAGGGACACTTCATCCTCCTCTTCTATCCCTATGCAGCCATCTCTTCCTTCCACTAGAGTCCTTTCTGCGCCACCAATGTCAGTAGAAGAGATAGACATTTTTGAAGTTAGGCTAGCTAACCTTTTTGAAATGCCTTTTACCATTCCAACAGCCAGTAATGAAGCTGAGCCATTGGTTTTGGCTGACTCTCTCTTGGAAATTTTTGAGAGCTCTTCAACCATCAATAGGGCTTCCTTACCTTTACTAGACTTGGGCATCTATTTGGAATTGCTGACATTATTCTCGAGGATCCCATTCGAAGCCTTGCAAAGACCTATTATCAAGAATGGTTTCCTCCAGTGCTGCAAGGTCATTGAGCAATCTAACATGTCTATTTCAAGTCACTTGTCCCAGGCAGCAGCTACCATAGATTTTTATGTCAACATCTACCATATTGCCAAAGCTGTAAAAGAGAAATTGTTGAGAGACCATGAATTTGTTTCCTATACACATGCCGAGGTGTCTGAATTGAAAGGACAACATTCCTCTGTTTCTCAATTTTGAACACAACTCTTGGAGAAGAAAGCTCAATTAGAGGAAGAGTTATCAACAGTTAACCTGGCTTTGGATCGAACTGCTGCAAAGCTGCAAATCACCAACCAAGGGCTAGCTGATCGAAGGCAGGACATGGCTACAGCCATTCGGTTGTTCCCATCCCTTAGGAGTAGAGAATTAATTGTAAGGAAACAACTAAAACATTGTACTGACTTTTGGGCCAATCTATGGCTGCATGTACTTAACTCCTTATGAAATGAAATCTTTATTTACTATTTGAGTGTTTCCATGTTTCTCTGTTTTAGCGTTTTCTACACTCCTTGTGTTTCCCATACAGTTGGATAATAAGGTTTCAAGTGCCTGCCATTAATTTTCTTAGGGTGTACATACCCATTCAAATTTCTCAAATGGTGTGCTTCCCCAGGCAAGACTCTATGAACTTGATATGGTCCTTCCTAATTAGGTGACCATTTGCCAAACTTATGGCTTTTAATTCTTATTGGGAGTATTGTCTTTCATACCAAATCACCTTCATCAAAGCTAATGTACTTGACTTTTTTATTATAGTTTTTGGCTGCTTTTTACTTTTGAAAGAGAATGCTATTTAATGCCAAAATTCTAGCTTCATCCACATTTTCTAATTCCAAGAACATGCTCTGATGGTATTGCTCAGGGCCTAACTGGTTCTGGCATCTCACCCTCAAGGACTTAATGTTAATATCTACAAGTAACACTGCATCATGCCCATATATTAAGGCATAAGGAGTAACTCATGTACTTGATCTTGGAGAGGTCCTATAGGCCCACAATACATCCAACAACAAATTATGCCAATACCTAGGATTGTTTTCCACAACTCTCTGTATTCCTTTTTTCAAGGACTTATTGGATGATTCTGCCTGACCATTTACTTGTGCATAATAAGGGATGGATTAACAAGGCTAATTTCAAACTCTGCCGCAAAAGATTTTACCATCTTTCCATCAAATACAGTCCCATTATCTACAGTTATGGTCTGTGGAATGCCAAACCTATGAATCAGGTCTTTAATAAATCTAATAACTTTAGTTTGATCCACAGCTTTATATGGTTTGGCTTCAACCCACTTAGTGAAGTAATCTGTGGCCACTAGGATGAAACAATGGTGCTTCGAAGAAGGTGGATGCATTTTTCCTATCATATCCATAGCCCAGCCTCTAAATGGCCAAGGCTTCACAACTGCGTGCAAATCAGTTATTGGTACATGTCTTATCATGCCATGCTTTTGGCATGCCTGACAACCTCTAGCATACTCTATGTAATCTTTAAGGATGGTTGGCCAATAATAGGAATGCCTTCGGAGTAACCATCTCATCTTCACACCAGGCTGGTGAGCCCCACAGATGCCTTCATGGACTTCAACCATGGCTGTCAATGCCTCATTTGGCCCTAGACATTCCAATAACAACCCATCTGCTCCTCTCTTGTAAAGCGCATTACCATACACTATTTATTGCATAGACTACAATTTAATCTTTCTGCTAGCCTTCGAAGATGGACCAGTTAAGTACTGTATGATTGGATGCCTCTAATCTTGATCCTGGAAGTCATTATGATTGACCTCTAACACCATATTCCTTTTAGCTAAAGGTGGTATTAATTTTTGATATGTTGCTTGACTTATGTTTAATTGAGTGTCATCTCTCCTTCTGAAATTTGAAGCCTTCTGAGCTGTATCATTGGTTTTGTTATTCATAAACCTTGGGATATAAGTCATATCTGCTATCTGAAACTGAGAAATCAAATGTAATGCAACAACGTAATAAGGTAATATACTTGCACTTTGATATTTGAAAATTCCTTTCACTTGGTTGACTACCAATTAAGAATCTCCAAATACATCAACTGCATGAGCTTGTAATCCAATAAGCATTTCCAGTCCCATTATTAAAGCTTCATATTCAGCTTGATTATTGGAACAAGTGTTTGATTAACCCTAAAACTATGTGTGGTTTCTACCCCCTGTGGTGACTTAATTACAACACCAATTCCAATCAGACCATTCGCCTTTGATCCGTCGAACCACATTTGCCATGGCTCAACATTGATCATACCAAGATCCATTATCTCCTGGCTTTCCGTTTGACGTGGATGATTTGCCAAAAAGTTAGCCAAACTTGTCCTTTAATTGCCTTTTGGGGTACATATTCTAGATGAAACTCTGACGAAGCTAATATCCATTTGCCAATTCTTCCTCTCAACATTGGTCTAGATAACATATACTTAACTAAGTTTGTGGTTGCAATTACCGAAACAACATTAGGCAAAAGATAATATCTTAATTTCATTCCTGTAAAGTATAATGCAAGGCACAGCTTTTCTACAGCTGAGTATTCACATTCACAAGAATTTAAAAACCTACTAAGGTAATAAACTGCTTACTCCTTGCCTTCTTCATTGTCTTGGGCTAGGAAAGCTCCTAATGAATCTTCTGCTGCAGCAATGTATAACTTCAACGGCTTGTCGCTCTTTGGTGGTATCAACACTGGAGGCTTGGCCAAGTAAGCTTTAATTCCTTCGAAAGCAGTTTGATGCTCTGCTGTCCACACAAACTCCTCTTCATCTTTCAACCTTAATAAAGAAGAAAATACTTTAGTTTTCCCTGCAGTGTTAGAAATAAATCTTCAAAGAAAATTAACCTGATCAAGGAATTTTTGTACTTCTTTCTTACCTGATGGAGGTTTGGCCTCAATGATGGCTTTGGTTTTATTCTGATCAATCTATATTCCCTTCTTATGTACTACATAGCCTAATAAGTTTCCAGCTAATACACCAAAAGCACATTTGAGAGGATTAAGCTTCAACTTGAACTTTCTCATTCTTTCGAAAGCTGATTCCAAGTGAACCAAATGTTCCTCCATGGACTGGGATTTTACTACAATGTCATCAATATAATACTCTAAATACCCTCCAATGAGATCATGAAAGATAGTGTTCATTGCCTTTTGATATATAGCCCCAGATTCTTCAGGCCAAATAGCATTTTAACCCATTTGAAGGTACCAATGTTCCCAGGATATCTGAATGCTGTCTTATGGACATCCTCCTCTGCAATGCAGATTTGGTTGTAACTAGAATGTCCATCCATCATAGACAAAATCTTGTGCCCTGCTGAACTGTCCACCAATAAGTCTACTATGGGCATGGGGTACTCATCTTTTGGAGTTGCTAAGTTTAGGTTTCTAAAATCGATACATACCCTCATTTTACTATTCATTTTAACCACAGGCACAATATTGGATAGCCATTCAACATATCTGGCTGTTCTAATAAAACCTACCTTAAGGAGCCTAAGAATTTCCTCCTTAACCTTTTGAACTACTTCAGGACTTATCCTTTTTGGCTTCTGCTTGTATGGTTTGAAATTAGGCTTCATAAGGAGCCTACGTTCCACTAATGACCTATCCAATCATGGCAGTTCATTATAAGACCATGCAAAACAATCTTTAAGACTACCAATAACTGGTCCCTGTCAAGAGCACTTAACCAAGCGCTGATATAAGTGGGTTGCTATGCAGAACCTTCCCCTAAATTAACTTTTTCCAAGGGGTCTTGTACTTGAGAACTCATTAATGCTTCTCTTTTGATTTCCTCTGCCCTCGAAGCAATTTCTTTGCTTTGTTCTGCTCCCACTTTCTCTGATTCAAAATCTTTGCCTTTTTCCTCATAGAAAAAGTCTGTCCATAAGGCTTCATCTTCCTGTATTTCCTAGACTTTTGTTTCGATGTCCAATGCACAATATTTATCAAAGGTCAAAGACCTGACCTGTTGTTTCTCCTATTTACAGCCAACTGCCATGGCTTCTTTCTCTTGTTCTTGAACTTTCTGGACTATTACTTTTATGTCCAATATTGAAAACTTAACTAAAGCAAAGGGTCTAGCTTATTGGGTTTTATTTTCTTGTCTACAACCAAGCATCATTATCATCCTTGATGACGAATTCTTCATCAGCACTTTCCTGCACTAAGTGCTTCAGGTGTGCTACTTCCTCATCAGCCGTCACTTCGACTGAACCATCAGGTTTTCTCAATATACCGAGTGGTGTCACTCCTTCAGTATACAACTTGGCCTCTGCAAAGTCAGCACAAGCGATAAAGGGTTGAGGGTTTGCATTAATTTCCTCAGTCTCTCCATTGCATAGGGCCATCATTACTTCTGATGTAGAGAGGAATGCACACATTTGTTGGTGTGGATCCAATCTCTGCCAAGTGAAGCATTATACTTAGCATTACTATCTATAACAAAGAATGCAGTCATGCAATCTCTGGTTCCCACACTCAGGTTGATGGGAAAAATACCCTGAGCCATTTTCTTATCCCCAGCGAAGCCAGCAATGGTTGTGCTGGTTGGGATTAATCTGGGGTTTCTTTTTCCCAGTTTCTTCAAAGAGGACTTTGGAAGCAGGTTCACTGCTGCCCCATTATCCACCAATACCCTCCTATCAAAAAAAGCCTTGATATACAAGGGCTTGACATGCTGTGTCATGGATGTGGTAGGATACTCAAAAGGATATGAGAGATTAATACTCACTTCCTCACTCCCATCTTTAGTTTCCATTGGTGTGGCCACTTCAGACTCATCTTGCACCATGCTAACTTGTGAATCTTCACTAGAAACTGGAATAGAGTCAATTTCCTGACCTTCTTGGTTTCCATCTTCAGCCTGGAACTCCTGTGGCAGTATATGCACCATATTTACTGACACTGGAGGAAATGAGCCAAACTGAACTTCTGGCTGCACTTGTTTCTTTTCCAAGCTAACTTGTTCAGTTATTTCAAAAGCATCTTCCATGCTGCACTCTGGTACTCAGTACTAGTGACTTCCTTCGAATGGTCTGCTCCTGCTAGTTTTCTGACCAAAAATGTCTGTTCAGCCATAAAGGCTTCAAACATCTAATCCTCAGCAATTTCTTTCCATTGGCCTACTTCTACTTCTCCTTCTCCTTTTGTTTCAGTGTCACTTTCTATCAAGGCCTTTTCAAGACCTACTAAGGTGGATATTTCCTTAACTTTCAATTCAATGTGAACCTTAGCCAACTGCTCCTTACTGACACTTCTTTTGTTCTGAGGGGCCAATTTTGGACTTTCTTTTCCTTCTGTCTGGCCTTTTGACTGGGCCAATGAAGAACTCTCTCCACTTTCCTTCTGATCCTTCTGGTACTGGGTGTACCTTCGTTGGATCTTCCTCCTTTGAGACCTAGAGATCATTGGAACCATATCTGGCTCCTTTGTTTTTGGGTGTGTAGACACCCTATTTTGACTGGCCCTAAGACTTGGGCGTTTTCTTTTGATTACCCGATGATGACAATTAGAATGTGTTTATCACAGAATCCTTAGTAAGAGAGATGGAATTTGAGCTTTAATCCCAACCTTCACACATTTTTGGCCAAACTATTTTAGATCTTAAAACCCTCTTTTCAAAATATTTTTCCAAATGTTTCTATGATGTTCTGAGGCTCCCATTTCAATTAAAATATTGCACTTTTCAGTAAACCGAGTAAGGACAAAGTGGAAATAAATGAAAGGGGGTGAACTCTTTGAAAAAATATTTAAAAAACATCTTCTTTAAAGGTTTGGATTTGAAGGAAATAGGAGGGGATGAAAGAGAACTAGTTTAGGAAAAGAATGAGCATCAAATCATTAAGAAAGAAATGAACAACTTTTAATAAATTAGACATATCTCTTTTTACACTAGGAATTTAAATGTGAGACCACTACCAGTGGAAAGTAGACTTTTGGGGCTTCAATTTTGACCCAAGAATTACCTTAAACCGAGTCCGGATAAGGGAGATATGCCCATTTGAAGTAGGGTTTATGATCAGATTTTGTTGACCTAAAATGAATAGCCTTCACTAAATTAGGCATATCTCTTTGTACACTTGTAATTTAAATGTGAGACAACCACCATTGGAAAGTAGACTTATGGGACTTCAATTTAGACCCAAAAATCACCTAAGAACAAGTCCAGAAAAGGGAGATATGCCTGTTTGAAGTTGGGCTTAAGAACAGATTTTGTTGAACCGGCCCGAAATAGCATCAAACTCTTTATTTTTTGTTTTTGTTTTTGGGACACCTCATTAACTCATTTTCTGATATATTCACCACCAAATGTATATACACTTAACCTCCATTAGCTAAGGCTTGATCCATTAGAGATAATGCTCCACTTTTGTCTCTCATTAGCTCCATTAGTGCTCCATTAGCTTCAATACCTTCCACCTTGTCTTCCACCATTTCTCTACTTGCTTAGCCTTGCTTAGCCTATATATATACATCAAATTGTTGAGAAAAACAAGAGGATAGATTAAGGAGAAAACATTTGAGCTCGAGAAAAGAGGAAGAAAAGAGAGAAAAGTTGAGTTTTTGAGTTAAACACACTCCTATCTTCCAAAACACTTCCAAGCTTCCATAGCTACTGAAATTCCTCATTTTCATACACCAACCCCCCCCCCCCTAATTTTGTTTTTGATATAGCCAAAGATCAATTTCCTTGATCATAAGGAAGAGTGTTTAGTGATTGAAAGTGAGAAAAATTAGAGAGTTAGTCACTTTCCATACCATAAACTCCATAATTTCGAATAGAGGATTTGAGAACACACTTCCTACACTTGAGGGTGATCAAGAGGGAGTTTGTGAACCAAGGAGTTCATCCTTTCCTTGGAAGATGTGACCCCACCAGATGAATAGTGATTGGTGGTGAATAGTAACCCCCGGCGGTAAATAGTACCTCCGACGATGAATAGTAACTGCGGATGAAAAATGCATGGTAAGATGAATAATGACCAAGAAGGGTGAATAGTAATTGTCGTGGTGAATAGTATTGTCGGCAGTAAATAGTGTCCCGGGATGAATAGTGCTCTGTAAAATAAGTTTCCCCAAACAGAACAGAGCAGTCTTCCTGCGTTAAGTATAATATTTTCCGGTGATCCCCAAAGCACATGAAGTTTCTTTATTTTATTTTTATTTTGAGAGTTTGTGAGGATTTTTGTATTGTGTTGTAATATTTATTCATCTCCCTCAGAATTGTAATATTTAAAATGTTGTAATAATTCGCCGCCTCGTTTCTTTCTATCCTGTTCTTTTACTTGCTTTCTTTATTTATAAATACGCATCATATTTTTTTTTCATTATATCCATGCTTTGCATCCATGTTTCATGCATCTTGATTCGGCTAAGTTTGCGTTTGTGGATTTAATCAATTCCTATGCGATTATGTGCGTTACTTCATGTTTTTGAGATGATTCACATGTCATATCTTAGAAGTTGAATCTTTAGTTGCATCTCATGAGTGAATTGCATTAGGATTTTGTATATAAGATCATGCATATTTTACTAACTTTGTTTTGTAGCTGTTCGCAGGACGTTGATAAATATGTGAGTTTTTATGCTTTAGCATCCTGCTTGTGTGTGTGTTTTTTTTCTTATTATGTTTAAGCATCCTACCATGCGGCTACTTGCTTACTTGATATAACTGTATGAATGCCAGTGGCTGAAGGTTGTGTCGCTTAATTTGGAATGATGTTGATTTTGCATGTTTGTAAACTCAATTTATTTGGGTTGTACATCTTCAAAATTCTTTCAAAATACATGATATCAAATTGTTCCAAAACGAATGGCATAGTCTATACTTGTATGCTTCACATAGTAAAATTTAAGATTTATTAAATAATCAGAACTTGAACATATAAATAAAATAAAATTCATATCATGGTTTAGTAAAGGCCAATTTTTTGATTAGGTGAGCGGGGGTGCTTAATTAATGACCTTCCCCCTTCATACCTAGGTTCCGAGCCAAGTATCCTTGATTACGATGAACAGTGGCCTTGGCACGAGTCACGGGTTTCCTAATTTTCCCAAAATAAATATTAGGTAGCGACTCTAAGATCTGATGATGCCGTCCATTTTTGACAAAATTGCAATAACTTGGATTTTCAATAAAAGTTATCAAATCTGGACTCTCATCTATGTTTCACATTCCACTCGTGAGACTAAATCAAAGAAATCGAGGGTCCGAATTGTTTAACGCGCACGGGTACCCCCCGGGCATGTTACAGGGTGCTTTAGTAATACCTAATTGTTTGGAGCCGCTAAGGGAGGTTTAATCATTCTACCTTGGTCTCCAAAAACACTTCTCTGGACAGACATTTCCTTAGGCTTGTTCTACATGACAAACCAATCTGGAACCCTAGGTACCCATGAACTTACTAGTTCAGTTGCTGAACTAGCTCTTTCTGCCTTCGAAGCTGCTTGTGAAAGCCACTGCTTGGCCCTGATCCCCTGTCTTGAGCCTAATTCAGGCCTTCTGTTAGGGTAGTTACCTTCCATCTTGTTCGAGGCTGATCTTGGAGGCCGATCTTTAGCTCTGATTCCATAACTTGAACCCACTTCAGGCCTCTTCTCAGGATAATTGCCTTCCATCCTGTAGTATTTGCGTGGTCTGAACTCATGCAGAGGTCTCTTACCCTTGGATTGCACTCTAGTGGCTAGTGGTCTAGCCAAGAATGGCTACTGTCTGGGACCAGTTGGGTATGGCCTCTTTTTGTAGGTATTGGATGACTTAGGGCATCTCTGCACATCCTTGTAATATTGTTTCCCATCAATTGGGAGCCCTTTCAACCATTTGTAACTTAACCTGCATCTGGGATACATCTTCTGCATGACAGCTGCCTCTAGAGAGTCATCATCCAACGCATCTTCACTAGATTCCTCCCTTTGGTCCACTAAGCTCTGTCCATTTGCTGGTGAACTTCTAGTATCTTTCTTGACAGCAGTCTGGTTGGCAACATGCATCTGCACATTAACCTCTTCTAATTTCTTCAAGGATAGGTTTGGAAGTTTGGCACACCAACATTGGTTGTAACTTCCCCAATCTCTGGGAATGGGTTAGTGTCAATCCCCATAGCTTTCACTGCTTTGGTTGGGAACTTTAAACTCTTATTTCGAATCTGTTCTTGGATCCTGTCCCAAAAAATAATACAATTTTTAGTTGAATGAGACCAAGAATTGTGCCATTTACAATACATTTTTCCTTTAAGTTCTTCTGGGGAAGGAATTTTAACTCTCTTTGGTAACTTTAGGAAATTTACTGCAAGCAAATGATCAAAAATGTCATCTGCCTTTGCTAAATCAAAAGAGTATTTCCTATGAAGGTCTTTCTTTTTAAACTGCTAGTCTATTGTAGTTTCCTTATGAATTAATGCCTCACAGGTCATAGGCTTTTTCTCTACGATCTCTACTGCATCAATCTCGTAATTAGGGTCTCCATAATAAGTCTTGTATGATGTATTACTTCGATCTTGTTCTTCCTCAAGTAATGATTCATATCTAGACACCTTATAGGTTAATTTCACTAAGTCTCGAAACTCAGTTAAGTCGAACTTCTTTCGAAGCCTAAACTCTAAACCATTTTGAGCAAATCTCACAAATTCAGGCTCTGGTAGAATGACTCTACACTTATTTCGTGCTCTTTTGAATCTGGCAATAAATTGAACAGCCTTCTCATCAGGCCTTTGACTTAACCTTGCCAAGTCTGTCATGGAAACTTCTGGCTCTGTTTGGAAGAATTGGGTATGAAATGCCTCCTCCATTTGCTACCAAGTTTGGATAGAGCCAAGTGTAAGATTAATATACCATACAAAAGCTGCCCCACTTAGAGAATTTGGAAAAAGTCTTAACTTCATGTAATCATTATTGGTAAATTCACTACATTGGGCTGCGAATCTAGCAATGTGTTCTACTGTTGACTGGTTTCCATTCCCATAAAAAAGAGCAAAGTCTGGTATTCTAAACCCCTTTGGGTATTCATGCACCCTATTCATCCATTCTGGGTATGACTTCCTATACACAGGAGTTTGAAGCCCTCGAGCCATAAGTCCACACATTTCTCTGACAAAATCAGTGATTTGGTCCCTATGAACCATATTTGGTGCTTGTTGGACTACCACTGGAGGAACAAACACAGGATTTGGTGGAAACCCTTGTGCTTGAGATCCTCTTGGTCCATAGGGAGATATATTTGGGACTGGCTGTCCCTGTGGTGCTGGCTGCTATTGAGGGTATGGTTGGCCTCTCTGAGCCTGTCCTACGAAAGGACCTGCGAAATGTGCTACAATAGGAGGAACATGTGTTGTTTCTCTCCCAGCCGCAGGAAACCCTTCCAACCCCCCGGGTGTGAATTCGAACAGAGGATTAGTGAACCCCCTTGTGCCAGGTATGGCTTCGAACATGGGATTTGGAAACATTTTCATGCCATTTTATTGTGTTGGCCCAGATCCACCAATTTGTGTGGCTTCGCTGTTAGGTAATGAGGCATTTTGATTTACCATAGGCCTCGAAAGAGGCTCATACCATGACTGAGGCATAGGTGATGGTCTTTCATAATTTTGATTACTAATCTGACCATTAGTATGTCCATTATTTTGCATAGGTTGTTTATCTCTAGCCAATCTTTGCTGAGGAACATTTGAATTTTCCTCCATAAAGGATATTGCCCATCTTTCCATTGTGTTCATTAACTGCTGTCCCATGGCATCTACCAAGCCTCCTTATATAGGGATGGCAATGGATAACCTACCCTATGGGTATTCATGGAGACCCAATCCAAATACATGGGTTTTCCCTTTTTTTCTTATCCGTCGGGTAGGGTAAGTGATATTCTATAAATATCCACACGGGATGGGTCAGGGATGGGTACCCACTAATTTCCCCATTTGCTTTTTTTTTTTTTTTTTTAAAGATTCACGACCAAAGCTAAATATGCATTCAATCTTTTTCCTTTTCCACCTTTTTTTTTAAGATTCACAACCAAAAGCTAAATATACATTCAATCTTTTTTCTTTTCTTTTCTTTTTTTAAAAAAAATTTGTTTTTTTTTTTAAGGTTCACAACCAATTTTTTTTTTTTTTTTTTTTTTTTTTTTTTTAATTTCAAAACAAATCGTTAAGGTATAGTGATTTCTTGAATGAACTTCCATTTGCAATTTTGATGCAAGTTCCATTTTTTTTTTTCAACTTTCATTTTTATTCAATTTCCTTTTCTATTCAACTTCCTTTTTTTTTATTGAATTTCCAAATAGATCGTTAAGGTATAGTGGTTTCTTGAATGAACTTCCATTTTTTTTTTAATTTTATGTATCTCCTTCTCCTCTCTATTATTTGATCTTCGATAATCTGAAGGTGAGTTATTACTCTCGTTTCCATCTTCTTCTTCTTCTTTTAAAAAGTTTTATTTACATTTATATAATGAATTTTCTAGTTTCAATATCTTCTGCAATTGTTTTATTGGATTTCTCTCTGATTTGATGGTAACCTTAGATTGAATTTCTCAATTTTCATCTTAACTAGCAATCACCTTAATTAAAATTTTGTAGATTTTTGTCTTCAATTTCCATGTTTTGGTTATGATTGATTGCGCATTTTTGATCGATAGTTACAATCTTGTCACCGCTAGATTGTTGTCATCGCAAATCGCCATTGCTGTAGTGAGAGGATGAGAGAGAGTGAGAATTAGAACTCTAATTGTCAACAGAGTAGTGAAAACATATGGAGAAATTATTTTTTGATGTACCTAAAAAAAAATATGGAGAAATTAGTGGGTACCCATCCCCGGTTAAGATTTAAAGAACATCACTTACCCTACCCGACGAACAAGAAAACAGGGGAAACCCAAGTATTTGGGTTGAGTCTCCATGGATACCCACATGGTAGGTTATCCATTGCCATCCTTACTCTGTTGACAATTAGAGTTCTAATAATCACTCTTTCTCATCCTCTCACTACAACAATGACGATTTGCGATGACGACAATCTAGCGGTGGCAAGATTGTGACTATTGATAAAAAACGTGCAATTAAGGTGATCACTAGTTAAGATAAAAATTGAAAAATTCAATCTAAGGTTACCATCAAATCAGAAAGAAATCCAATAAAACAATTGCAGGAGATATTGAAATAAGAAAATTCATTCTATAAATGCAAATAAAAAATCTTAAAAAAAGAAAAGAAAAAGAAGAAGATGGAAACGAGAGCAATAACTCACCTTCAGATTATCGAAGATCAATTAATAGAGAGGAGAACGAGATACGCAAAATTAAAAAAAAAATTTAAAAAGAAGATGGAATTTTTTTTGTAGGAATAGAATTTTCTAAATAAATTAAAAAAATTCTAGATATACATAAAATTTGACAACAATAATGTGATAATGTTAATTAATGTGTATTTGATTTTGTTGTTGAGCCAAATAAAATAAAATAAGATTGAATGTATATTTAGCTTTGGTTGTGAATCTTAAAAAAAATAAAAAAATAAAAAAATAAAAATTGAATGTATAGTTAGCTTTGGTTAAGATTGAATCTTTCGAAATAAATTTTAAAAATTCTAGATATATAGAAAATTTGAGAAGTATAATGTGACAATGTTAATTAATGTGTATTTGATTTTGTTATTGAGCCAAATAAAATAAAATAAGATTGAATGTATATTTAACTTTGGTTGTGAATCTTTAAAAAAAAAAAAAAAAAAGGTTGTGAACCTTAAAAAAAATAAAAATAAAAAATAAAAAGAGATTGAATGTATATTTAGCTTTGGTTGTGAATCTTACTAAAAAAAAAAAGTTGCGAACCTTAAAAAAAAAAAAAAAAAAATTGAATGTATATTTAGCGTTGGTTGTGAGTCCTACTTAAAAAAAAAAGAAGAAGAAGTTGTGAACCTTAAAAAAAAAATTAAAAAAAGAGAAGAAGAAGAAGAAGAAGAAGAAGAAAAGAACAAGAAGCTGGGTTGGGGAATATCCAAACCCATTAGGAGATGGGGAGGGTAATACCCATGAGAAATGGGGAATGGGGAAAAATAATTATAGGGGAATGGGGATGGAGAATTAATTTTCACCCCATTAACCCCCATTGCCATCCCTATTCCCATAGATTCATTGGCTGAGTAGATGGAACAGTGGATGGTCCAATTCCATAGCCTCGTCTAATATTTTGAACATATGGTGGATGTTCTGAATTGTTGGTCTGTTCGACCATAGGTTCTAATGAGCTAGGTGCTTCCATAGGATGTGTTATCACATTATCCTCTGGATCAGGTACTTCTACCTCTCCGTCCACACCTTTTTCCAGGTGTTCATTTTCTCCTTGTCTCCTACGTCTAGCCATTTCAACTAGTCCCACTGGGCATGCCAAAAATATATGTTGGCTTTTTTGGCTTTCGAAGGTTAATAATGTAATTTTAAGCATGCCAGCAAGGATCAATCAGTCATTACAGAATATTAATTGCCCACAAATTATCAGATAATTGTATTTTAGTTCTCTCAGCCTCAATGAAGAGGACTTTTACTAGTAGCTTGTTTAGGAGAATTTAGTAAATAATAAGTGAAGAATAATTTCAGAATTTTATTAAGTAAAATGAAAAACTTACAATGATCTGACTTAGCCTCGTAAAGGTTTACAGCAACAAGCTATTTGAAACTACTCCTAGAAATGAAGTGCAGTACAGGAATTGAAGTGTTGGAAATGTAAAGAATTGGAAATATAAAATTGGAAAGAAAATGAAATAAATAAACTGATTTTTTGATTTGAGTCTAGAGGTCTCATTCTGGGGCCTTCTCTGCTATTTATACTTTTCATTAATAACCGTCGAAGTGGGCTTTTAACCGTCGAAATGCTCTCCATGATTGCTAAACATGTTCCCTCTCAGTCAGTCCCACTACGCCATTTCTTCCAGTTAGGTTTCCCTCCTAATTTTTGAATTTAAATATATGAGTAACCGTTAAGCTACATCATCTTGTATTTTCTCTATTGATCCAGTACTACGCAGATCCATGATTACCAATGCTAACTGCCATGTGTTTGATTTTGATTGAAGATTTGAATTAACTCCCCATATTGTCCTCATCTTACCACGTGTTAAGCTGTGATTGGCTTATACAAAATATGTAGCCAACAAGTACGGTTCGCTCAGACTTGAAAAGTTTGTTCCACCAACCATATATGCTGTTGCTCGGATGGCTAACCCCGGAAAAGTGGAACCTGAAAACTCAAGACTTATGCCCCAAGATCTTATCAGGATGCCAGAACTCCTTGGATTACCATATGACAAAACAATAAATAAATAAATAATTCAACTGATTAACAGTTGACGTTAATATATGTTCATTCATGAACTTCAACTGTAATGGTGTGTAGAAACACCAGCTGGCCTTTCCTCGAACTTTATAAATTTAACATTTAACGAGTTTACCTAACAATAGAAACAGCAGCTGGCCTTTCCTCCAACTTTATAAATTTAACATTTAACGAGTCTACCTAACAAGTAATTATCTTGTGTTTCAGGAACATCTTCTTAAGTGTATGCTCGTTTAGTAATAAATAAATAAATCAAAAAACACAAATAAATAAATATACTGCCACATAGGATTTGTTTGGAAATTTGATTATTTTAGTTAGCTTTTTAACTATTTAACAATTTTAACTTGACTAAAAAAGTTATGTTTGAGATAATAATTGATTTTTTTTTTCTTTCTTATTTTATTTTATATTTTATTATATAGTTGATTTGATAGTTGTGAAAGAAAAAATGAAATGATTATAGTTTGAATATGACATTTTGTCTTATTGACTATTTTAGTCTATTTTGTCTTTATTGACTATTTTAACCAAAAAAACCATCAACCCAACTTCCCAAACAGCCCCTTAATTGGTCTATTATAATGAACTTGATTGTATACAGTAATTTCTCACATACAGTAATTATTAAGTTTGAGTTGGATTTAATTTGTATTAACTTACAATAAATAATATTTTACTCTTTATTTGTGTTATGTTTAAATGTTATTGACTTATTTATTTTAATTATTTATTATTAATTGATTCACTTAGTGTTGATATAGTGGAACCGTGGTTCTAACACAAAACCAACTCGAGTTACATTGGGTTGGATTGGATTGGTTCTAATCCATGATTTAGTTCTTCATAAAAAAATTTAAAATCAATTATGATTAGATAATTCTAAGAAAAATTTATCTATAAATCTCATATGGGAAAATGTTAATCCATTTAGTCCTAAGAGTTTTTTAATGAACCAATAAGTTTATGAAGCACGGGTAAGGGTACGAGTACTGGTACTGGTACAATACGGGTACGTCGAAACAGTAAAATCTTAAAAAAGTAGGGTACATGTACGACTTGGTACGCTTGTAAAAAAGTATTTATTTTTAATTTAGAGTAACGCAAAAATTAATTAAATGATTTAATTTGTTAAGATTCAACCTATAATTAGAAGTAAATGTATAAATCAAAATTAAATGTCAATATATTAAATAACTTGCAAACCATAGTTTAATTTTAAAATCATACTAAGTGTAAAACTAAAAATAAAAAAGAAATCTAGTGAAATGAGTTTTATTTATGTAGTAGAAGAAAATATTGTTTCAACTGAGGTACGGTACGGCTGGGTATATACTAGGTATGTTTGGGCACGCCAAAAATTAAGAAGAAAAAATTTGAGTACGTGTTTCGTGTACCTGATACGTATGCAAAAGTACCATACGAGGTACCATATACCGGTAAGTACCCCATACGGGTACGACATGCTTTTCAAAATACCCGTACTTCATAGCAATTGGTCCTTTTTGTTTTGGAAAGTTTATATTTATTTGATTTGGTGTCATTTGAGTTTAAGTGAATACTTTTTTGTGATTCATTTTGTTAATTTTTTGATTTGTTTTTGGAATGAGAATAGAAAGATGAGATGTGGAAGATTATTTTTTGGAGGAATTGGTGGCTGAAGTGGTAATTGTTGAGCGTGAAAATTTACACTAATGAGTGTTTTGAAATGTTACGTTGTTAGTATACTAATGAATTTTTCAAGATGCAACATTGGAGTGCTACTTTTAGGAAAAACATATTAAGGAGTTTTTGTGTGTTACAATGATTGAAATGTTATGTTTGGGAAAAAAAAAAAAGTATACTAAGGAGGTTTTTTTGGAATGTTACGTTGGTACGCTAGAAAAATACACTATAGAGTTTTTTAGTTTGTTACATTAGAAGTTCACTTATGAGAAAAGTACACTAAAGAGTTTTTATGTGTTACATTGATTGTAGTGTTATATTTAAGAAAAGTATACTAAGGAGTTTTTTGAAATGTTACATTGTTACGTTTGAGAAAAGTACATAAGGAGTTTTTTAGTATTACATTGGAGTGATTCGTTTGTAAAAAGTACACTAATAAGTTTTTTAGTATGTTATATTGGAGCATTGCATTTGAGAAAAGTATATTAAGGATTTTTTGTATGTTATATTGATTAGAGTGCTACGTTTAGGAAAAGTACATTATGAAGTTTTTTTTTTTTAGAATATTACATTATTACGTTTGAGAAAAGTATACTAACGAGTTTTTTAATGTGTTACATTGGAGTGTTATGTTTTTGGAGTGTTATGTTAGAGCGTTACGTTTGGAAAAAATAAACGAAGGAATTTTTTTGAAGTGTTACGTTTAGTAATTTCAATATTATGAGAAAATCTATATTTGTCTCGCAACGCATAGCACACATGTGTTTATATCTGGCCTTTTATATAATTTATATTAGAATTAGGCCTTTAAATCCAAAAAAAAAATAAAAAAAATTAAACAATTTATAAGATCACTATTTAAAATTTATTGATATTTCACCTTAATTCCAAATTTAAGTATCGAACTGACCGATTCCCACCGCATTTCTTAACACATAATGTTGTTTACATTTCACTTTTATAGGGTTGGTTAAGGTGGAATTTAGACGAAAATTGGCAATGTTTTAAAAATAGGAAAAAATTTCGCTTACCCTCTTATGGTTAAGAGTTTATATTATAATAAATTAAAAATTAGATACAAAAATTTAGAAAAAAATTGTTAAATTTTTAACTACAAAATTAAACATTTAATGATGAATTATTTTTGGAATTAAGGTTTTTCACTAGTGAACATTTTGGGATCAAATTATTTTGTGTGCATTTATTAGCGACTTTTCAAAATATTCTTTGTCACTAAAAGTCATTTTTTTTAAAAAAATAATTTTTCAAGACAATCTTTTAGTAACTCCTCAAGCTAACAAAAATGATCCCTAAATATTTTTTGCAACAAACTTTTACTTTTAAAGACAAAAAGTTCACTTCCTAAAACTCTTATATGTTGTAATGTTAAGGAAGACTTATTTATAAGTCCTATTTCAGATACTTATGTTAAGTTAAGTCCTGTGTAATTTCTTATAGAGTTTTAAGTCCTATTTAGATAGGAATATATTTCACAAGATCTTATGAGTTGTAAATAAATGGTATTAATATTCTATTATACACTATAACGGCAAAACCATATATAGGAAATTGAATTTAAAAAATAAAAAACCTAGTAAGTGTGTGAAACGTAACGTGACACATTACGTTACGTATATATAGGTGTCACATTACGTTTATGTAGGTGTCATGTTACGTTACGTTTATGTAGGTGCCACGTCACGTTACGTTTATGTAATGTCTCATTTGATATGGTCACGTTACGTTACGTTTATGTAGGTGTCACATTACGTTTTGCAAACTTAATCTATGGTAACATTCAATTTTCTATATAGGAAATTGAATGTTACCATAGATCATATCTATATGAATGTGAATTTCAAAATACACGAACAAGTAACATTTTCACATTCAATTTAAAAAATCAAAAACCTAGTAAGTTTGCGAAACGTAATATGACACGTTACGTTACGTTTATATAGGTGTTACGTTACGTTCCGCAAACTTAGTCTATGGTAACATTCAATTTCCTATATATGGTTTTACCATTATTTATGATATTAACAACTAATATTAATGATAAATGTGTCAACAAACTTCACACAGGACTTATGAGAACATAAGTTTTTTAGTATGACCATATATAGCATAAGTCTCCCTAATAGGACTTATAAATAATTTTCCCTAATGTTAAACAATTTGTCTATTATGGTTTAATATATAAGCCAAGAGCCCTCATATAATTTTAGACTTAAAAGAAATCTGTTAGATTATATCGTTTGGTTCTAATTTTTTTGAATTTAATTTTATGAAAATTGAGTTTTTTATTCTTCATATTTTTTTGTTTTTAGTTATTTTTTTTAATATTTTAGGAATTTTTTTTTTTACTTTTTGGATGCGCCTAACCTAGATATACATAAAGAGTAAAATATTTCTAAAAAAGTATTTAAAAAAATTAATAAATACACAATAATATGAAAATGTACTGAATTTTTATATTTTTGATATTTAGTGAATTTTTTAAAGATTTTTTCACAAATATTATACTTTTTAATTGTACTTATGTTAAGTGTATTTAATAAGTAAAACATTTTTGCTTAAAATATTAAAAAAAATTCACTAAAATAAAAAATACGAAAAATAAAAAATTCAACTTTTAAAAAATTGAAATCAGAAAATTAGAACAAAAAAAAAAAAAACTTGTCACCATCCAAAAATTATTTCTTAAAAAAAAAAACACAAATTTCTTAGGCGGCGTTTGGAAACATTTACGTTTAAAAATAAAAAGTTGTAAATTGGTTTTATTTAATTTTTAGAAAAATAAAACCTTTAAACATTGAATAATTTTTTTAAAAAAAATTTGAAAACAAAAACCAAAAAATTTTGGATAATATTTTTGTAGTTGCTGATAAGAATTTATAATATATGTTACAATTTCGTTTAATAGAGATTCGAACCACGGTTGGAGGCTGCTCGTACCCATTTACTGTTACTCCGTGTTTTTAGATTGAAGTTTTTCGTTTAAAAAGTAACGTAAACTAATTTTTTGTGAGTTTGGCAAAATTCAGTCATTGTTTGGTAAATATTTTGGTGTTAAAAAAATATAAAAAAATAAAATAGGTTATGTAAGTCAATAAAATAAAATGTCACATCCAAATCAAAATCATTATATTTTTTTTCTCACAAAAATAAAAAAAGTGTAAAAATAAAAACCAAACAGGACTAAAAAACCTGACTAAAAATGTCTAAATACAAAAAAGTTGGCTACCGTAACCAATGCCAAATGAAGCTTTAATAAACTAAGGCTACTTGTTTATAAATCAAAAAAATTATCAAACAAGTTTATAGGGTAATTTTTAAAAATTTTATAAATATAAATAAAAAACTATAAACGTAATGATTACATACAGACTCTTAACATTTTTAACCTAATAAAAAATCAATAACAATTTTTTCTTATAAAAAAATATATTAAAATGTTATAAACGTCTTAAAAACCTACCATCCACTGTGAGACCCATTTAATTAAAACTGGGCCACACTCCTAAGTTTCAGATCCCAGATCTTAACCACTAAGTCAATGCTTTAAAATTGAGATATTTCTTTTCGAATATGAGATAACAGGGAACACACTTCTAAATTTCAAGTCCCAGGCCTTGACCATTAAACAGCTCCTTAGATTATTAACTTTTTAATCTAATCAAGAATCATATTTATTTAACTTTTAAATTCAATTTCAAATTTGATTACATATTGTTATGGGTTAATTAGTGAAAAATTCGTTTCTATGAGGCCATATGGTGTTTAATCCATGATTTATTCTTTTTTAGTGATAAGGACAGTAGTTAAAAAATTATTGACATTAAAAAAATCATTGAAAAATTGATCAAAAAAAGTTGTCAAAAATTCACTCACAGTCGGCACTGGTCGGCAAAAGCGATTGGTGGTAGTGAGATGAATAAATAGATAATATTAAATAAATAGATGAATAGATATGTGAAACATGTACATATAAATAATATTTGAATAAATAGTTAAACATTGGCATAGATAAGTGTCATTTTGAATAAATGACATTTTTTTCGCTCAAGAACATTTAAGGTTGTACTCAAATTTAAAAGGTGGCTCTCTAGCTTGATTACCCAACAGTTCTATATATATATACACACATTAATAGGCAGTTCCTCTCCAATTCAATGCATTGATTCGGCATGTGGTGGGGCTGACCACAGATCTATCTTGATAATCTAAATAATTTCTGCTTTCGGTCATCTTAATCTGTCAAAATTCTATCCGTGTCTTTCCACTTTGTAATTAGCCACCCAATCTTCGTCTCAGTCCTTGGTAAGTCATTTGGTTAGGCAGTGTTGGATTTTAGGGGTCATCTGAAATGGGTATGTGTGAAAATATCGTATGTGAAAACATGATAAATTTAGACAATGTATTAAGATTCCTGTAAGTCATTTACATAGCCAGAAATATGTGTCGATTATTTAGAAGTAACTCGTCAGTCAATTCTAGGTCAACAACTTTGTCCTCAATACCTAATCAATGATTAGTAATTAATGAAGAAGATGTTGAAACACAAAATGATAAAATTGATTTAAGTTGGAATATCCCAAAATTGTCAGTAAAAGAAATTTATAAAACTACTTTCTTACAATCTACTTTTAATGTTAATTTGCATGTTAAAACATTAGAACAAGTTTATACTTTAGCAAAACCTAGAGAAACATGTCAATTATTTGATGCTAACACCATTAAAAGACATTTAAAAACTGGTCATAATTTTATTCATTTAGGATTAATTCAAATCGGTATAAAACCATTAATTCCCCAAGGTAAAAATACTTCTGTTTTATTATGATTAAGAGATGCTCGTTTTATTGATTATAATGATAGTTTAATGGGTATGATGGAAACTGGTCTCCACAAAGGACCCGTACTTTTAATTGTTTTCCTGATTTTACTCTTAGTCTTAGAGATCCTCATATATTAGATGCATTAACTTTGAATATTCATTTAAATGGTTCATTTACAAATATGAAAGAAAAAGTTCATAATATTGCTTTAATTTATCGTGTTCATTATAAATGTATTAAAACCAATTTAAATGTTCAAGCTTTACATAAAAGTCCCAAAGATAAAACTTTACTCATTCAAAGTAGTAGTCATGATACTAATATAAATATTCCTCAAATGATTGAATGGAAAGATATTACTCTCCCAGACCAATGGATTACAGTCAATGAAAACTACAAACATAATAAAAAACAATCTACTAATCAAGATATCCAAGATATTCAACAATTTACTGATGGTTCAGTCCGTATTAAATTTAATCGTAGTCAATCCTCTCGACACAGTACTTCTAGTATACATACTGATACTGAAACAGACGATGAAATATTTAATACGCCCTTGTTCAGAAAAAATAGTCAAATCAATCTTGGTCAATCTTCCCATAGTAAAATGAAAGGAGTCGACAACTCCACAACATCTCAAATTAGAAAACCTGTTTATTCTACTCACACACATCTACCTGAAGATGACACTGAATCCCAAGAGTCACCCACTCAAACTGATTTCGAAATTATACCTCCCGTCAATCCTCAATTAATGACTATTAGTAAATCTTTTACTCCTGATCTAGATAAATTACATGTTGAATTTAAATCCAAAGCAAATAGGACTAAATGTCATGCTTATCGTTCTAAATATGATTCTGCTCAACAATCTAAAATTACTCGAAAATGGTATGACATTATGATTGAATATAGTCTGGAAATCCCTTTCTTTGAATACCTTGAAAATTATTACAAGAAAGTCAATACAATCACAAAACATAAATGGAAAACTTCTCCTAATACTACTGTTAGTTCTAGTCATCCTCCTTTATCTAATATAGTTATCGAACTCCAAGGATCTGATGTCCCAGCCTCTCCATTTAAGTTGCCTGGCACTGACCCTAAAATCAAAAAAGTTATTGAACAAAATAATTATACTAATCAATGTTTAAAAACAATTGGTAAACAATTAGATAAAATTGAAACTAATTTAGATAATTATTCTGCTAACAATACATCAACTAAACAATCTTTAGACCAACCTTTACTTAATCTCCCAAGTAATCGTTCCAAATGTAATAGTTTAGTCACCCGTGATAATTCTACTTTCCAAGCTATTGAACAACTCTTGACTAAATTATCTACTTCTGAGAAAGCTTCTCCCTCTACTGAAAAAGGTCTTACTGTTTTAAATCAGCAACCTATTGTAGACATTGTTTCTAATCAATCAGAAATTGATACAACTGATAATGAACTTAATCAATTAGCTCAACAATTTCAATCCCCTAATCTAAATAAAATTCATTATCCTAAACCTAATCCTACTACTCTTACCAAAAATTAGTATTCACGACCTACTCCCCCTGATCTCCAATATGAAGAAAATAATCTTAGTAATCAATTTTTTGTATCTGCTAAAAAATTATACGAATGAAATATTGATGGTCTTAGTGAAGATCAAATCCTCTAAAAATTAAATCATTTATCTATGGTTTCAAATAATTATCTTAGTAATTACCCTGATTATACTCAACCTAAAATTGTTTCCTTAATCACCTCTGGTTTTACCGGTATGCTCAAATCTTGGTGGGAAAAATATCTTACTGAAGATCAACGCGAATCAATTTTACATGCTAGTCAAAAAGATAAACATGATTTACCTATCTTTGATGAAACTATTGGTTACTGTAAACCTGATGGAATTAACACATTAATCTATACAATAGTTCGACATTTCATAGGTACCCCTACTAACATATATTCTCGCATACATGATCAACTTAGTAATCTTACTTGCCCAACATTAAGTGATTTTAGATGGTATAAAGATGTCTTTACCTCTCGCATAATGCTTAGAGAAGACTGTACTAAATCTTTTTGAAAAGAAAAATTTATTAATGGATTACCTAGTCTTTTTGCTCATAAGATTAGGGATGTTCTTAGTCAACCTACAAGTGTCATTGAATATGATAATTTAACTTATGGTGATATAATTAGCACTATTAAAAAAAAAGGATTCAGAATGTATATTGATCTTCAACTTAGTCAAAAAGCTGCTAAAGATAAACATAAGGCTAAATACGAATTAGGTAATTTTTGTGAACAACATGGCTTACCTCTTGTAGCACCTTCTCGACGTAAAAAACGTAAGTATACTAAACATAAATCCTCTTACAAATCTTCTAATAAATATAGAAAGAACTATTCACCTTCCAAATCAAATGATAAATTCTATACTAAACCCAAAAAGAAATATTATAAAAAATCACATCCAAAATCTAAATCTAATAAAGATATTACTTGCTATAATTGTGGTAAAAAAGGTCATTATTCCAATATCTGTAAAGAAAAACAAAAACTAAAAGATAAGGTTAATCAATTACAAATTAATGATGCATCAAAAAATCAATTATATGAAATCTTCCAATTGAACCAATCTGTTAGTAATTCTTCTTCTAATAATCCTAATACTTCATCTGATTCTCCTTCACCAAATGATGATTCTGATAATAATATTGAATTAGGATGTAATGATGTTTGTTGTAAACTAGTTAAACAAATCACGGTCCTTACTAAACAAAATCAAGAAGAAACTGCTCTTATTGAATTAATTAGTAAATTAGACGATCCAGAATTAAAAAAGAAATATACTGATAAATTAAAATCTTTATTAACCAATACTGATAGAAAACCTAAGTTTGATAAACCCATTATTAGTTTATCTACAACCTTAGAAAGATTTAAAAATAAATAAAAAGAAGTTACACTACAGGATTTACAACATGAAATCAATCAGATTAAACAAATCATTAAAGATTTACAAACTAATGATAGAGCCTTAGAAGATGAAATTATTACACTAAAACTTAATAAAAGATTAGATAATTTCCAAGAAAATAATGTTGAATCTTCTAATGAGTCTGAACATGATTCTGATCATACTGATCGTGATAATCTCTTGTTTGATAATCGATCACATCAATCTCAATCTCATAATCTTGAAGATAAATGATTAAATCTTATTAATAAAATTCATATTCAAAAATGGTATTCAAAAGTTAAATTAGTTATTAATGATTTTGAATTAAATGTTATCGCTTTAATTGATACTGGTGCTGATCTTAATTGTATTCAAGAAGGATTACTCCATACTAAATATTATGAAAAATGTCGTGAAAAATTAACTTCTGCTAATGGTAGTAAAATGCATACTAAATATAAATTACCTAAAGTTCATATATGTCAAAATAATGTTTGTTTTAAAACCTCTTTTGTTTTAGCCAAAAATATGACTGCTAAAGTTATTTTAGGCACACCCTTCATATTTTTACTATATCCATTTACTATTTCGAGTGAAGGAATAACTACCCGTGTTTTGGATCAACCTATTACTTTTAAATTCTTGTCTCCTCCTGAAATTTTAGAATTAAATAAATTAAAAGATTGTTCTATCTCTCAAACTATTAATCGATTAACACGTCAGTTACGTTTTCTCAAAAAAGAAGTCAATTATAAAAGGATTGATCAACAATTAACTGATCTTATTATTATTTCTCCAATCGAAGAATTTAAATTAAAATTAGAAACAACTGTGCATATGACTTGATGATTGCTGAAGCAGCTGGCAGCACATGGGACTGAGCAGGCTGTCGGTTGCTTTCGGCTGATTGACTAAAAGTTGATGTAGCTTTTGACTGATGTTGATTAGTGAACAGTGAAAGTGAATAGTAACTTTTTACTATGCATTACTTTCGGTGGAGACATGTGACTAAAGGAATCAATATAAATACAAATCGGCAGCTTTTCTCAAAAGAGTATTGATTGAAGCTAATTTGTATCTATATGAAATCCAATGCAGGGCTGACTAGGCATATGGATCCTGTGCATCTTGAAACTTGGGTCCATATGGGTTTTGAGTAATTGAACCTTCAGAAGAATGTGAACTGTCTGAACTTTCTTTTGAACTGCTGTTATCCGAATCTGACTGGGCTTGGGCCATGAGGAGACGAGCCATTTGGAGTAGCTCATATTTAGATGACTTGAATTTAGCCTTGGGCTGAGCCTGTGATGCAGGAGTTGTAGACTTAACCTTGGATTTTGCTTTAATAGATTTGGGCTTTTCTTTATCCTTGGGTTTAATCTTTGACTTGGGCTTGGAAGAACTTGTAGATGGACTTCCAAGGTTGACTGTAGGAAGTTGGCTTCCTTGTGTGATTGAAGCAGTTGGGATCTGCTGAGCTTTAACCATGGCACGTGTAGGAGCATGAATGTTAATCGAGAATTCAGTTTGAACAATTTCAACAATGCGGGAAACTTTGAAGTTATCCCACCATTTAACCTTATGTTGCTGGTAAATAACATCATTAGAAATACCATATTGCCATTTGAATATCCAAGGGATTTTATATTTGGATAGAAAAATAAGCAACAAAGGAAATTTCCGTTGCTGTAGGGTGAATGAAAAAATAGTAAAGAAATAGTTAATCTGTTCGATCAGAATAGACGAGAAGATATCTGAAATGGCGCCATACTAAGTCCACCATCGCAGAAACCAAGTAGGTAATTTTGATTTGAACTTTTGATCAAATTGAAGAAACCAGGAGTGACTATTGGTTTCATTTTGATATAAAAATACTTTGAACCAGGCATCAATATAGTCATAAAAACTATACTGAAGAGAGTGATTAGGTAAATCGCGAAGTTGATAAGGAGAACCCCATTTAACTAAGGAAACAATATTGTGAATATACAATGAATGGTAAACAACTTTGCTAGTGTAGGTGCGATCATATATGGATTTAATAACAATTGACTGATGGTTGAACAGGATGTCTTATAGAAAGTGATTGTCTTTTCTGGATGGAGAGGAACAAAATGCCATCCAGGAGGAAAGTAAGATTTAACCAGGCCATGAACAGAATGACTTTTTAGGTGACTAGGTTCTTTGAAGAAAAGATTAGTAGTGGTAGATTTAACATAATCAGATTGTGCTGATTTAATAGGATTAGGAGGGTATGGAGTAACTGCTTGGCTGGATGAAGCAAAAGGATCGGTGGCCAAAGCATATGTGTAACTAGGTTTAGGAATGTTACCAAGAATTTGGTAACGGTTAACCAATTCAGTAGGATGGTATTTGGTGACTAACTCCAGAGGAGGAGGAACAAAAGGTTGACTAGATGGGATCAAAGCTTTGGAAAGAGGCCGTGGACGAGACATCTGTGAAATAGAGCAGATAAATTAGCATCCACTGAGGATATCTAATTGATCAGTATGTTCATGTAAATAGTTAATATAATGAGCAAGTTGTTGTTTTTGAGCTTTAATCCGATGAAATTGTATGTACTGGGCTTTTTTAGTAGGTAAATGGGTTGATTTGAGAAAGGCAAGGCGACGAGCAGTATGTTGGACTAAGGTTTTATAGTGTTTAATCTGGTGTTTATGGTAAGGAATAGAGGGAATTGTCATGATGTAACTCACTATCCACGCTGTAAAAATTCTCGGGTAAGAAAATCAGGAATAAAATTTGTACAAAAAGGAATACATTCAATATCAAAATAAAAAATACTTAAAATAGATTGCCAACGGGTAAAAATTTGCTTACTTTTGAACATCTTTTTCCAAAACATATGTAGCAGATTCGCAATCAACACGAAGTAAAAACTTTTGATTTAATATATCATCTTGAAATTTACTAATACATAAAAAGTAAATAAAATCTATTTTTTAATAGTACTATAATTTAATTGTGCTTTATTCCTGACACCAGAATGAAAACGAACAATTTATTCAGAAGACTGAGGAATAACTTTCTGAAGAAGGATGCCACCATAACCAATATCAGAGGCATCAGTTTGAATAATTTTGAATGAATTTTCAGTAGGAATACCAAGACAAGGAAGAGACTTGACATATTGTTTGACCTGTTTAACAATAGCAGTATGAGTAGAAGACCAAGGAGGAGGATTATCCTTTAATCTATCAAACAATGGTTGACAAGTTTTCTTAAGGTCTTTATAGAATTCAGAAATATAATTGAGTGAACCTAAAAACCTTTGTAATTGGGTTTTATCCAAAATTTCATCAGGAAATTTAGACGCAAACTTAATGGAGTGACTAATAGGTAGAATAGTATTCTGGTGAATATCAAAACCTAAAAATCTGACTTTAGCTTGAAACAATTTAATCTTAGGAGCAGAAATGACTAGACCATGACTCTTAATGGTATAAAAGAATGCAGTAAGGTGTTTCCAATGTTCACTAATTGATTTAGAGAAAATCAGTATATCATCAATATAGGCAATAGAAAAATGACTAAATGGATTGAAAATATCATTCATTATATTTTGAAATTCACTAGGAGCATTTTTTTAATCCAAATGGCATAACATTCCATTCATAATGACCAAAAGGTATAGTAAAAGCAGTTTTATATTTATCTTTAGGATGAATTTGTATTTGCCAAAAATCACTTTTTAAATCAAATTTACTAAAAATAACAGCTTGACTAAGTCTTTTAATCAAATCTTTTTTTATTAGGGATAGGATATCTAATCCATTCTAAAAATTTATTTAATGGTTTATAATTGATGACTAGGCGAGGGACACCTCGTTCTAATTCAGCATTTTTATTAACATAAAAAGCAGGACAAGACCATGGTGATTTACTTGGACTAATTATGCGATTTTTTAATAATTCATTTATTTCTTTTTTACACATTTCAAGTAATTCATGATTCATTTGAATAGGTCTAGATTTAGTAGAAATTTGTTTTTCATTAAAATTCTTAATGTATGGTAAAGTGACTACATGTTTTTTCCCATGCCAAAAGGCAGTTGGTAAAGTAGAACAAACAGTTGTTTCTAATTTTAATTTAAATTCTTCAATTTGAGATATAATAATAGGATAAGTTAATTGTTGATCAATCCTTTTATAATTGACTTGTTCTTTGAGAAAACATAACTGATGAGTTAATCAATTAATAGTTTGAGAGATAGAACAATCTTTTAATTTATTTAATTCTAAAATTTCGGGAGGAGACAAGAATTTAAAAGTAATAGGTTGATCCAAAACACGGGTAGTAAATGGAAATAGTAAAAATATGAAGGGTGTGCCTAAGATAATTTTATCAGTCATATTTTTGACTAAAACAAAGCAGGTTTTAAAACAAACATTATTTTGACATATATGAACTTTAGGTAATTTATATTTAATATGCATGTTACTACCATTAGCAGAAGTTAATTTTTCATGATATTTTTCATAATATTTAGTAGGGAGTAATCCTTCTTGAATACAATTAAGATCAGCACCGGTATCAATTAAGGCGACAACATTTAATTCAAAATCATTAATAACTAATTTAACGTTTGAATACCATTTTTGAATATGAATTTTATTGATAAGATTTAATCGTTTATCTTCAAGATTATGAGATTGAGATTGATGTGATCGATTATCAAACAAGAGATTATCAGGATTAGTATGATCAGAATCATGTTCAGACTCATTAGAAGATTCAACACTATTTCCTTGGAAATTATCTAAACTTTTATTAAGTTTTAGTGTAATAATTTCATCTTCTAAGGCTCTATCTTTCGCTTGTAAATCTTTAATGATTTGTTTAATCTGATTGATTTCATGTTGTAAATCCTATAGTGTAACTTCTTTTTGTTTATTTTTAAATCTTTCTAAGGTTTTAGATAAACTAATAATCGGTTTATCAAACTTAGGTTTTCTATCAGTATTGGTTAATAAAGATTTTAATTTATCAGTATATTTCTTTTTTAATTTTGAATCGTCTAATTTACTAATTAATTCAATAAGAGCAATTTCTTCTTAATTTTGTTTAGTAAGGACAGTGATTTGTTTAATTGGTTTACAACAAACATCATTACATCCTAATTCAATATTATTATCAGAAGTGTCACTAGGTAAATGGTAATCAGATGAAGTTTCAGAATTATTAGAAGAGGAATTACTAACAGATTGGTTCAATTGGAAGATTTCATATAACTGATTTTTTGATGCATCATTAATTTGTAGTTGATTAACTTTATCTTTTAGTTTTTGTTTTTCTTTACATTTATTAGAATAATGACCTTTTTGACCACAGTTATTGTAACGCCCTCAAAAATAACCCATTATATATCATTGACATGCATTATTGAAAGAAGACATTTTATTAATTCATTCATCAGAGTACTACTAAATAATCGAATAAAATGCCCTACAGGCTTACATCTTTCCAAGCCAACACTTGGATACAAAAATACGAGTTCTAACTCAATACAAGAAAAGCCCTAGGCTTGATTTTTTACATGTACTAACAAATAAAAGCAAACAACAGAAAAAATAGTCTTCGGAATCCAAGTCCTTCCAAGCTAAGTCCTTGGAGGTAGCTTATCCTCTGAACCTGAAAATGATGTTCCCATAAAGGGTGAGCCACAGCCCAGTAGAAATATACTAAACCACATATAAGCAATGAATAAAGCAATAGCATTCAACAGATGGTTAACCAAGATAATCAATTACTTCATTTTACAGTCTCATGACACTATTGTCTAAGACACGTTTTACTTTCCAATTTTATCAACATGGCTCAGAACCTGGCCAAACTTACAACAGTAAATTGGTATTTTGAGATGTTGGGCTTGGTTGGGTAATTTTGTGAAAATTTGGGGCTTTTGTGTAATTCTACAAAGGTTGGGGTTTCATTCATAATAAACCTAGATGCATGTTTGGCATGAAGAAAATGGAATGATTGTTGAATCATTGATGAAAATGGGACCTAAGGGTTGAAATGGTAATTATGGAAAATGGCCTAATTACATTATTTAATTAATTGGGATAATTAATTGGTGAGAAATGAGGAAATGAAAGAATAACCATTGTGTGATGGATACACTAAGTGGACAAACATGCGCGTTAGATACACAAAAGTGAACGAAGTGTGATGGATACACTAAGTGGACAAACATGCGCGTTAGATACACAAAAGTGAACGAAGTGTGATGGATACACTAAGTGGACAAACATGCGCGTTAGATACACAAAAGTGAACGAAGTGTGATGGATACACTAAGTGGACAAACATGCGCGTTAGATACACAAAAGTGAACGAAGTGTGATGGATACACTAAGTGGACAAACATGCGCGTTAGATACACAAAAGTGAACGAAGTGTGATGGATACACTAAGTGGACAAACATGCGCGTTAGATACACAAAAGTGAACGAAGTGTGATGGATACACTAAGTGGACAAACATGCGCGTTAGATACACAAAAGTGAACGAAGTGTGATGGATACACTAAGTGGACAAACATGCGCGTTAGATACACAAAAGTGAACGAAGTGTGATGGATACACTAAGTGGACAAACATGCGCGTTAGATACACAAAAGTGAACGAAGTGTGATGGATACACTAAGTGGACAAACATGCGCGTTAGATACACAAAAGTGAACGAAGTGTGATGGATACACTAAGTGGACAAACATGCGCGTTAGATACACAAAAGTGAACGAAGTGTGATGGATACACTAAGTGGACAAACATGCGTGATAGATACACAAAAGTGAAGAGAGTGTGATGGAGCCTTGCTCGAGCCAACAACTCAAATGCTCGGTCGAGCGAAAGAAAGAAAGCTCGGTCGAGCGAAGAACTCAAACCCTCAGGTCTGAACCCAGACACACGCTCGAGCGATGGAACTATAGCTCGAGCGAAGGATGAACTAACTCGCTCGAGCGAAGAAAAGCTCGCTCGAGCCAAGAATGCAAAGCTACAGGTCCAACCCAGACGCAAACTCTTGCTCGAGCTACCAAACCCCCGGCTCGAGCGAAGAACCAAAACATCTCGCTCGAGCGACAAACTCCTCGCTCGAGCGAATAACCAAAATTCTGGACAATAACACTTGGTTCCTAAACCCAACCAACCTGAACAAACCTGCCCAACACATCCTATAATTCCAAAAGAGAAAATAAGGAATAACAACAACAACCATTATACAATGACAGAATCTACGGAACAGTCCGGATACAATAATTAAATGGGAAAAGACCGGGGTCGCTATAGTTATAGCAAGCAATATCTTTATTAGATTTAGATTTTGGATGTGATTTCTTATAATATTTATTTTTGGGTTTAGTATAGAATTTATCATTTGATTTGGAAGGTGAATAGTTCTTTCTATATTTATTAGAAGATTTGTAAGAGGATTTATGTTTAGTATACTTATGTTTTTTACGTCGAGAAGGTGCTACAGGAGGTAAACCATATTGTTCACAAAAATTACCTGAATTTAGCCTTATGTTTATCTTTAGCAGCTTTTTGACTAAGTTTAAGATCAATACACATTCTTAATCCTTCTTTTTGAATAGTGCTAATTATATCATCATAAGTTAAATTATCATATTCAATGAGACTTGTAGGTTGACTAAGAACATCCCTAATCTTATGAGCAAAAAGACTAGGTAATCCATTAATAAATTTTTCTTTCCAGAAGGATTTAGCACAGTCTTCTCTAAGCATTACGCGAGAGGTAAAGACATTTTTATACCATCTAAAATCACTTAATGTTAGGCAAGTAAGATTACTAAGTTGATCATGTATGCGAGAATATATATTAGTAGGGGTACCTATGAAATGTCGAACTATTGTAGAGATTAATGTGTTAATTCCATCAGGTTTATAGTAACCAATAGTTTCATCAAATATAGGTAAATCATTTTCATCTTTTTGACTAGAATGTAAAATGGATTCGCGTTGATCTTCAATAAGATATTTTTCCCACCAAGATGTGAGCATACCGGTAAAACCAGAGGTGATTAAGGAAACAATTTCAAGTTGAGTATAACCAGGGTAATTACTAAGATAACTATGTGAAACCATAGATAAATGATTTAATTTTTGGAGGATTTGATCTTTATTAAGACCATCAATATTCCATTCGTATAATTTTTTAGAAGATACAGAAAATTGATTACTAAGATTATTTTCTTCATATTGGAGATCAGGGGGAGTAGGTCGTGAATACCAATTTTTGGTAAGAGTAGTAGGATTAGGTTTAGGATAATGAATTTTTTGCAGATTAGGGGATTGAAATTGTTGAGCTAATTGATTAAGTTCATTATCAGTGGTATCAGTTTCTGATTGATTAGAAACAGTGTCTACAATAGGTTGCTGATTTAAAACAGTAAGACCTTTTTCAGTAGATGGAGAAGCTTGTTCAGAAGTAGATAATTTAGTCAAGAGTTGTTCAATAGCTTCGACAGTAGAATTATCACGGGTGACTAAACTATGACGTTTAGAACGGTTACTAGGCAAATTAAGCAAAGGTTGGTCTAAAGATTGTTTAGTTGATGTATTGTTAGCAGAATAATCATCTAAATTAGTTTCAATTTTATCTAATTGTTTACCAATTGTTTTTAAACATTGATTAGTATAATTATTTTGTTCAATAACTTTTTTGATTTCAAGGTCAGTGCCAGGCAACTTAAATGGAGAGGCTGGGACATCAGATCCTTGGTGTTCGATAATTATATTAGATAAAGGAGGATGACTAGAACTAACAGTAGTATTATGAGAAGTTTTTCATTTATGTTTTGTGATCGTATTAACTTTTTTTTGTAAAAATTTTCAAGGTCTTCGAAGAAAGGGATTTCCAGACTATATTCAATCATAAAATCATACAATTTTCGAGTAATTTTAGATTGTTGAGCAGAATCATATTTAGAACGATAAGCATGACGTTTAGTCATATTTGCTTTGGATTTAAATTCAACATGTAATTTATCTAGATCAGGAGTAAAAGATTTACTAAAAGTCATTAATTGAGGATTGACGGGAGGTATAATTTCGAAATCAGTTTGAGTGGGTGACTCTTGGGATTTAGTGTCATCTTCAGGTAGATGTGTGTGAGTAGAAGAAACAGGTTTACTAATTTGAGAAGTTGTGGAATTATCAATACCTTTTAGTTTACTATGGGAAGATTGACCAAGAATGATTTGACTATTTTTTTTGAACAAGGGAGTATTAAATATTTCAACTTCAATGTCAGTATCAGTAGGTATACTAGAAGTACTATGTCGTGAGGATTGACTACGATTAAATTTAATACGAACTGAACCATCAGTAAATTGTTGAATATCTTGGATAGCTTCATTAGTAGATTGTTTTTTATTATGTTTATAGTTTTCATTGACTGTAATCCATTGATCGGGGAGAGAAATATCTTTCTATTCAATCATTTGAGGAATATTTATATTAGTATCATGACTACTACTTTGAATGAGTAAAGTTTTATCTTTGGGACTTTTATATAAAGCTTGAACATTTAAATTGGTTTTAATACATTTATAATGAACACGATAAATTAAAGCAATATTATGAACTTTGTCTTTCATATTAGTAAATGAACTATTTAATTGAATATTCAAAGTTAATGCATCTAATATATGTGGATTTCTAAGACTAAGCGTAAAATCAGGAAAACAATTAAAATGAACGGGTCCTTTGTGGAGACCAGTTTCCATCATACCAATTAAACTATCATTATAATCAATAAAACGAGCATCTCTTAAACATAATAAAACAGAATTATTTTTACCTTGTGGAGTTAATGGTTTTATACCGACTTCAATTAATCCTAAATGAATAAAATTGTGACCAGTTTTTAAATGTCTTTCAATGGTGTTAGCATCAAATAATTGACAGGTTTCTTGTGGCTTTTCTAAAGCATAAACTTGTTATAACGATCCCAGGTTTTCCCCTTGTTGTACAGTGATCCGGACTTGGTTCCGTGGATGTTAGCAGTTATTTATATATTGTTTACATCCTTTCGTACTTTGTATTTGAGTTATAGGATGTGTTGGGCGAGTTCTGAACAGGTAGGTTGAGTTTTGGTCTCTAGTATAGTTGCCCAGGTTTTTGGTGTTACGCTCGAGCGGATCATTCTGCGCTCGAGCGGAGTTTGGTTGTTGGTTGTCCGCTCGAGCGGGCCTTCTTGCGCTCGAGCGTGGTTTACACCCTTCCAGTATTTCGTGCTCCTGCAAAACTTCTGCAGGTGTGTTTTCTACGCTAGAGCGGGTTTCTTGCGCTCGAGCGGGTCGCGCTCGAGCGGGCTTGTTGGAGCTCGAGCGGGTAGTTCTTTTTCTGAAAAGTTCTGGGAGATGAAAATCTACGCTCGAGCGGACTGGTTCTTTGCGCTCGAGCGGATGTGTTTTGCTTTTGTTTCTTGGAGCTCGAGCGGGCCTTATTGCGCTGGAGCGGACCAGATTTTCGTGATTGACGCTCGAGCGTTCTATTCTCCGCTCGAGCGGGTCATACATATATGAGTTATCCGCTGGGTAATTTTAAATCACTTTTTACATTTCCTTTCTCTCTCTT
Organism: Camellia sinensis; assembly: GCF_004153795.1. NCBI lineage: Eukaryota > Viridiplantae > Streptophyta > Magnoliopsida > Ericales > Theaceae > Camellia > Camellia sinensis. The sequence goes on along the minus strand of NW_021024913.1, from coordinate 1,438,201 downwards.
ACTTTCCCAAAATCATTTTTGAGAGCCTCTCTCTCTAGAAACTCCCTTCTCTCTAGGGTTTGATCTAGTTAGAGTGTCTCCCTTTTCTTTGGCCTTTGTAAAAGTTGCGTTGATCGTCGAGGGGTTCTTTTTGATTCGAGAATCTTGGTGTTTGGAGCATTTTCGTTTTCTTCACCTTCTCCGATTGAGCTCTAGCTTCGAGGTAGGGATATCCTACTTCTCTTTATGAGCTTTGTCTTTGAATTTTAGCATTTCGATATGTTGGGGGTTGTTGGGTAATTTCGAGAAAGTTTGGGTCTGTGTGTAATTTTACAAAAGATGGGGTTTTATTTATATAAGCCTATATGCATGTTTAGCATGGAGAAATGAGATAAATGTTGGGTTATTGATAGAAATGGAACCTTAGGGTTGTTTTGTTAATTACGGGAAATGCCCTAATTACATTGATAAATTAATTTGTAAAATTAATTTTAAGAAATGAGAAATTGAATTGAGAATGTTGAAATTGGGAATGTATGGGATTAAAGGGTGTAGTTGGATTATTTATCACTCACCTAGTTGAAATGTTGATAATTTATCCGTTGGTGCTTTTATTATCTGTTTAGAAATAATTGCCTTGGGCTACCGGTGGAGGGTAGTTTTGATTGTTGTAGACAATGCATGATGATTAGGCAAACTAAAACTAATCGACTGGATGTGTCATCGAATATGACGGTTGAAAGAATACATTAATTTTATGTATTGATTGAAATTGTATATGATAACTGTTTATATACATTGCTTTGTGTGGGAGGAGATGGGGGATGTACTCCACGGTTTATTGGAAGATGGGGGATGGACCTTTAAACCGGATTTTGTGTGACATTGATACATCACTACAATGTGTATCAAGTGTTGATTATGGAAGTGTTTGAATTGATTTGATATAGCACTAAAATGTATATCGTTATCAATTGTAAAGTATAGAAGTGTTTCTATGTTATATTGATACAGTACCAAAATATGTATCGTTCGTAAAGTATGGAAGTGGTTTATGTGTTATTGATACATCATCAAAATGTGTATCCATCATGAATTTCAAAAGTGTTTTAAAGATGAGTCTTAATCTCATTAAGCTGTTTGGCCAGGTTCTGAGCCTTGTTTTCAAACTCAAAGTTGAAAAAGAAATGGGAAATGAAATGTAACATGGACTTGAATGTCATGAAACTGTAATGTGATAAGTGGGAACATAATTGCTAATCTTTTAGTCATTGTTCATATTTGGTTTAGTGTATTTCTACTGGGCTGTGGCTCACCCTATATGGGAATATCATTTTCAGGTACAGGTAGCATGCCACCTCCAAGGACATAGCTTGGGAGGCTAGAGGCAGACAGACTTTTGTCGTTTTGTAATCTTTTGGATGTATTACATGTAAATTCAAGCCAAGGGCTTAATGTGTATTTGAGTTAGTACTCTCTTTTTTGTAACCAAGTGTTAACTTGGAAAGCTGTAAGCCCGTAGAGCATTTGCTTTTGTTGTTAACATGTAATATTTTTTTGTAATGAATTACTCTAATGAATAGAATGACGGTTATCTTTTATATCCATGCATGTCTAGATTGATGGGCTGATGTTATTTTTTGAGGGCATTACAACTTGGTATCAGAGCATACCGGGTTCGAATACTTTGGGTACGTGGGAAGTGATTAGTATCACAATGGGTTTGTCTCGCTTGTTAGAGACTTATGTGTGACATTATGTGTTTATTTGATAACATGTTTATGTGACTACTTGGGTATGGGATTTATTTTCTAGGATGTTGATCGGATCCTTGGGTTTCTGTGAGTCTTGTTGGAAAAGCACTTGATCAATGTTGTTTCTAACCAGAACTCTAGTAACGCCTCAGGACTATCATTATCTGGAAATGAAATTCGTAAGTGCTTATGTGTTTATGTGCTTACGTGGAGTGAATTATAGTTGTTCATGTATTAGGGCGTGAATGTTTTAGTTTCGGCACATTTATGAATGTGCTAATGTTCGTGTCACCTTTATTAGGATGTCAGGATGAGGAAGAGGTGGTAGACGTGGCAGACGTGGTAGGCAGGAGATGCCTTTACCGGATGATATTCCGGCACAGCAGGAGGGGGTTGGCCAGGCCAATGTGGCCGATTCAGCTGGTCAGGAGGCTATGGGCACTTTAGCCCGAGGAATAGCCGATACTTTGAGGGAGTCTATGGGAATTCTCAAAGCTAAGAATCCAGTTCAGGCTCCAGTGCAGGCCCAGGTTGTTGAGGTAGGGCCTTCCTTCTTGAAGAGGGAGTTCTTCCGGTTTAACCCGGACGAGTTTTTTGAGGATCCAAAGGAGCCACTTAAGGCTGACGAGTGGTTGGAACAGATGAGTAAGATGTTCGAGATGCTTGGCATCGAGAACGGGGCGTTGAAAGTGACCTTGGCATCCTTCCATCTTAAAGGGGGTGCGGGTCAGTGGTGGAAACACATGAGGGGCTGTATTGCTGGCACGTGGGAGGCTTTTGTGGAGGCTTTTCAGGAGAAGTACTTATCTCCAGCAGTCAGGGAGAAGTTGAGAGACCAGTTTTGCCAACTTTTGCAGCTTAGTTCTTCAGTGGCCGAGTATGAGGCTGCTTTTACTAGCTTGTCCAGGTTCGCACCTGAACTTGTGGCGTCCGAGGAACGCTGCTGTATCGAGTTCGAGAAGAGGTTGAGGCGCGACATCAAGATGAGAGTTGTAGGTTCGATGATCCGAGACTATGGGCGCCTGTTGATGCTGCAGCCCATATGGAGATCATGATGCAGGAAAAGGAGGGACAGAGAGGCTCCAAGAAGAGCTAGGATGGTCAGGGTGATGGCAGGAGACAGAGGGGTGCCAACCCTCGGCAGTCTCAGAGGGGTGTTGCTCGATCGACCTTTCCGGTGCCGAGTGCAGGCTCAGGGATGTGCAATCAAGGAGATTTCACCTGTTACAAGTGTGGTCAGCTGGGCCACAAGGCTTCGGTTTGCCCACAGAAGGGAGAAGGTCAGAGAGCTATTTCATCTTCAGCTAGACCGCAGAGCCAGAGTCAGGGCAAGGGCCAGCCCTTGTCTTGTTATCAGTGTGGTCAGCCAGGGTACTTGAAGAGGTTTTGCCCACAGTTGAGTGCCACTTCGGGCGCGTCTGGGTCTAGCCAGACGCAGGGTTTTCAGCCAGCTCAGTCTGCGCAGGCCTCGAGGGCCAATCCGGGAGCTTCGTCGTCCCAGTCTGCGCAGCAGTCATATGCTCCGAGGGGTGAGCAGGTGGAACAGGGGCCTACAGGGCGCGTGTATGCTGTTACCGCGCAGGATCTTGTACCTGCTCCATCAGTCGTGAGAGGTACGTTCTTGTTTTCCAACTCGGTTGCTAATGTATTGATTGACACGGGTGCATCTCATTCTTTTGTATCTGCTACATTTGCATCTGTTTTGGGATTGGAGTTGGCACAGTTAGCATCTCCTATTTGTGTAGTGTCACCTATTGGGGGTAAGTTGATTTTGAAACAAGGTTGTAGAGGTTGTGATATAGAGGTCGCCAATCGTAGGCTTCCGTTCCCTTTTGTAGTTATGCCCATGTCGGTAGGCTTCCGTTCCCTTTTGTAGTTATGCCCATGTCGGGATTTAATGTTATTTTGGGTATGGATTGGCTATCGTCATACCGAGCTGTTATCGATTGCTACCGCCAGAGGGTCACTGTATGTACCTTGAGCGGGGAGTGTTTCCATTTCTTGGGGGACCGGGTTGGTAGTGTGTTGCCACCGGTGTATGATCCGCGAGGGCGGAGTGAGCTTAGTGGTCTTCTTGCTAGCTTTATGAGTGGTGAGTGTGATGAGACCCAGACTTTATTGCCGAGGGTGGTGTGTGAGTATTCGGATGTCTTTCCCGAGGATCTTGTTAGTTTGCCACCTCACCGAGAGATAGAGTTCTCTATCTCTTTAGTGCTCGGCACGGCGTCGATTTCTATGGCACCTTATCGTTTTGCCCCAACCGAGTTGGTTGAGTTGAAGATTCAGCTCTAGGAGTTGCTGGATAAGGGTTTTGTTCGCCCTAGTGTTTCGCCGTGGGGAGCACCGGTCCTCTTTGCTAAAAAGAAAGATGGTGCCTTGAGACTTTGTATAGATTACCGGAAGTTGAATCGGGCTACGGTTAAGAATAAGTACCCTATGCCCCGTATAGATGATTTGTTTGACCAGTTGAAGGGGTCCCGTTGTTTCTCTAAGATAGACTTGAGATCGGGTTACCACCAGTTGAGGGTCAGGGATGAGGATATTCCGAAGATGGAATTCCGTACGCGGTATGGCCATTATGAGTTTTTGGTGATGCCATTTGGGCTTACCAATGCACCGGCAGTCTTTATGGATTTGATGAACCGGATATTCCGGGAATTCTTAGATCATTTTGTGATTGTTTTTGTGGACGACATTCTCATCTATTCACCTTCAGAGAAGGAGCACGAGGAACACTTGAGAGTGGTGCTTGAGTTGTTTAGAGCCCATAGGCTGTATGCCAAGGTTGGGAAGTGTGAGTTCTGGCTAGGGGAAGTCAAGTTCTTCGGCCATGTGGTATCCGGGGAAGGGGTGTCTGTTGATACATCCAAAGTTGAGGCAGTGCAAGATTGGGCATAGCCTAAGAGTGTGTTTGAGATCTGCAGTTTTCTGGGATTAGCTGGGTATTACCGTTGGTTTGTAAAGGATTTCTCCAGGCTAGCTTCGCCTTTGACTAGATTGACGCGGAAAGGGGTCAAGTTTGTATGGAGTGAGACTTGTGGAAAGTCGTTCCAGGAGTTGAAAGTTAGATTGACCACCGCTCCGGTTTTGATTATTTCGGAGAGAGGGTTGGGTTATGCAGTCTACTGTGATGCCTCACGAGAGGGTTTGGGTTGTGTGTTGATGTAAGAGGGGAAAGTGGTAGCCTATGTCTCACGTCAGTTGAAATTACACGAGAAGAATTATCCTACACATAACCTAGAGTTAGCGGCAGTGATATTTGCCTTGAAGATTTGGAGGCACTACCTTTATGGTGAGAGGTTCGAGGTGTTCTCGGACCATAAGAGTTTGAAGTACTTGTTTACACCGAGGGACTTGAATCTGAGACAGAGAAGGTGGATGAAGTTCATTGAGGACTACGACTTTGAGTTGCACTATCACCCGGGAAAGGCCAATGTAGTGGCCGATGCCCTTAGCAGGAAATCCATTAGTGATGTAGCTTGTATAGCCATCCGAGAGTGGGAGATGTTGGGTGCACTTGGCGAGTTTGATTTGCTTTTTGGCGATTCTGTTGAGGCTGCGGCCTTGTTTTTGGCTGTTGCGCAGCCTACACTTATAACTCGAGTGTTAGAGGCACAGGGAGGTGATCTTGAGGTAGAGTCTTTCAGAGAGAAGATCTCCAGTAGGAAGGTTGAGAAAGGTTTGACGATGTATCCCGACCAAAGTGTGAGATACCGAGACCGTTTGTTTGTGCCGGAGCCTTGCCGAGAGGAGGTGCTCCGAGAGTTTCACCATTCATGCCTTGCGGTGCATCCGGGAGGCACTAAGATGTATCGGGATTTGGGTCGTCAGTTTTAGTGGCGGGGTATGAAGAAGGATGTGGCGGGTTTCGTGTCTAAGTGCCTTACTTGTCAACAAGTGAAGGCCGAGCATCAGAGGCCAGCAGGTTTGTTGCAACCCTTGCCTATTGCTGAGTGGAAGTGGAAGCATGTCACTACGGACTTCGTTGTAGGTCTTCCGAGGACTCAGCAGGGTAGTGATGCTATTTGGGTGGTTGTAGACGGTTGACTAAGTCGGCGCACTTCATTCCCATGTACGTGAGAGATTTGGTAGATTATCTTGCCGACTTGTATATTCGGGACATAGTGAGATTGCACGGGGTCCCAGTGATGATCGTCTCAGATAGAGATCCTCGTTTTACTGCCAGGTTGTGGCAGAGTTTGCAGAGTGCCTTGGGCACTAAGTTGACCTTTAGTACGGCTTATCATCCTCAGACTGACGGGCAGTCCGAGCGTACTATTCAGATCCTTGAGGATATGCATCGGGGTTGTGTTGTTGACTTTAGTGGGTCGTGGGAGAGGCACTCGCCCTTGGTGGAATTTGCCTACAACAACAGCTTTCAGTCGAGTATCGGTATGGCATCGTTTGAGGCCTTGTATGGCCGACCTTGTAGGTCTCTAGTTTGTTGGGCCGAGGTGGGTAATGCACCTTTGTTGGGCCCGGAGTTGGTAAGAGAAACGATGAAGAAAGTCAAGCTTATTCGTAGGAGGCTTGTTACAGCCCAGAGTCGTCAAAAGAGTTATGCCGACCGTAGGAGGAGGCCTTTAGCTTTTAAGACGGGTGATCACGTCTTTCTGAAAATATCACCTAGGCGAGGTTTGATGAGGTTTGGGAAGAGTGGGAAGTTATCCCCTCGGTTTATCGGTCCCTTTGAGATCCTCGAGAGGATTGGGGAGGTTGCTTATCGTTTGGCTTTACCACCGCAGTTGTCCGGGGTACATGACGTATTTCATGTTAGTATGCTTCGGAAGTACGAGCCGGATCCATCGCACTTGCTGGATTGGACCGACTTACAGGTAGATGAGGATGCCTCGTATGAGGAGAGACCGGTTCGGGTCTTGGATATGCGGGATCAAGTCTTGCGAGGCAAGACCATTCCCTTGGTAAAGATTTTGTGGAAGCATCATGGAGTGGAGGAAGCCACTTGGGAACGCGAGTTAGAAGTCCGTGAGAAATATCCGGACGTGTTTGTTGATGTGTAATCATGCATTGAAACTTTGTAATATTATTGAACATTAAGAGCATTATATATGTCTTAAGTTGTAAAACATTGTAAATGTTTTGGTTAATGGAAGTTTGTTTTAACATTGCGTATGTTAATTGTATTGTGGAAATGCAAGCATGATATTAATGTTGCATGTGTTATGGAATTGTGGAAAATGTATTGATATTGTCAAATTTCAACGGAATGCATATTGTTAATGCAGGTTGTTATATATAATGCGTTTTGCCTCTTGAAAAGAGATGAGATTGACCGGTAATGGGTCGGGTTGTTTAAATATTGAGTTGTAATATTGTTGACAATGGAGAAAACCTATTTTTGAAAACTTGTATTTAATTTCGGGGACGAAATTCTTTAAGGGGGGGAGGTTATAGCGATCCCGGGTTTTCCCCTCGTTGTACAGTGATCCGGACTTGGTTCCGCGGATGTTAGCAGTTGTTTATATCTTGTTTACATCCTTTTGTACTTTGTATTTGAGTTATAGGATGTGTTGGGCGTGTTCTGAACAGGTAGGTTAAGTTTTGGTCTCTAGTGTAGTTGCCCAGGTTTTTGGTGTTACGCTTGAACGGATTATTCTGCGCTCGAGCGGAGTTTGGTTGTTGGTTGTCCGCTCGATCGGGCCTTCTTGCGCTCGAGTGTGGTTTACACCCTTCCAGTATTTCGTGCTCCTGCAAAACTTCTGCAGGTGTGTTCTCTACGCTCGAGCGGGTTTCTTGCGCTCGAGCGGGTCGCGTTCGAGTGGGCTTGTTGGAGCTCGAGCGGGTAGTTCTTTTTCTGAAAAGTTCTGGGAGATGAAAATCTACGCTCGAGCGGATGTGTTTTGCTTTTGTTTCTTGGAACTCGAGCGGACCAGATTTTCGTGATTGACGCTTGAGCGTTCTATTCTCCGCTCGAGCGGGTCATACGTATATGAGTCATCCGCTGGGTAATTTTAAATCACTTTTTACATTTCCTTTCTCTCTCTTACTTTCCCAAAATTGTTTTTGAGAGCCTCTCTCTCTAGAAACTCCCTTCTCTCTAGGGTTTGATCTAGTTAGAGTGTCTCCCTTCCTTTGGCCTTTGTAAAAGTTGCGTTGATCGTCGAGGGCATCGTTTTGATCCGAGAATCTTGGTGTTTGGAGCATTTTCGTTTTCTTCACCTTCTCCGATTGAGCTCTAGCTTCGAGGTAGGGATATTCTACTCCTCTTTTTGAGCTTTGTCTTTGAATTTTAGCATTTCGATATGTTGGGGGTTGTTGGGTAATTTCGAGAAAGTTTGGGTGTTTGTGTAATTTTACAAAAGATGGGGTTTTATTTATATAAGCCTATATGCATGTTTAGCATGGAGAAATGAGATAAATGTTGGGTTATTGATAGAAATGGAACCTTAGGGTTGTTTTGTTAATTACGGGAAATGCCCTAATTACATTGATAAATTAATTTGTAAAATTAATTTTAAGAAATGAGAAATTGAATTGAGAATGTTGAAATTAGGAATGTATGGGATTAAAGGGTGTAGTTGGATTATTTATCACTTACCTAGTTGAAATGTTGATAATTTATCTGTTGGTGTTTTTATTATCTGTTTAGAAATAATTGCCTTGGGCTACCGGTGGAGGGTAGTTTTAATTGTTGTAGACAATGCATGATGATTAGGCAAACTAAAACTAATCGACTGGATGTGTCATCGAATATGACGGTTGAAAGAATACATTAATTTTATGTATTGATTGAAATTGTATATGATAACTGTTTATATACATTGCTTTGTGTGGGAGGAGACGGGGGATGTACTCCACGGTTTATTGGAAGATGGGGGATGGATCTCTGAATCGGATTTTGTATGACATTGATACATCACTACAATGTATATCAAGTGTTAATTATGGAAGTGTTTGAATTGATTTGATATAGCACTAAAATGTATATCGTTATCAATTGTGAAGTATAAAAGTGTTTCTATGTTATATTGATACAGTACCAAAACATGTATCGTTCGTAAAGTATGGAAGTGGTTTATGTGTCATTGATACATCATCAAAATGTGTATCCATCATGAATTTCGAAAGTGTTTTAAAGATGATTCTTAATCTCATTAAGCTGTTTGGCTAGGTTCTGAGCCTTGTTTTCAAACTCAAAGTTGCAAAAGAAATGGGAAATGAAATGTAACATGGACTTGAATGTCATGAAACTGTAATGTGATAAGTGGGAATATAAGTGTGGACCATCTATCAAATGCTGTTATTTTAGTCATTGTTTATAGTTGGTTTAGTATATTTCTACTGGGCTGTGGCTCACCCTATATGGGACATCATTTTTAGGTACAGGTAGCATGCCACCTCCAAGGACATAGCTTGGGAGGCTAGAGGCAGACAGACTTTTGTCGTTTTGTAATCTTTTGGATGTATTACATGTAAATTCAAGCCAAGGGCTTAATGTGTATTTGAGTTAGTACTCTCTTTTTTGTAACCAAGTGTTAACTTGGAAAGCTGTAAGCCCGTAGGGCATTTGCTTTTGTTGTTAACATGTAATATTTTTTTGTAATGAATTACTCTGATGAATAGAATGACGGTTATCTTTTATATCAATGCAAGTCTAGATTGATGGGCTTATGTTATTTTTTTTAGGGCGTTACACTTGTTCTAAGGTTTTAACATGCAGATTAACATTAAAAGTAGACTGTAAGAAAGTAGTTTTATAAATTTCTTTTACTGACAATTTTGGGATATTCCAACTTAAATCAATTTTACCATTTTGTATTTCAACATCTTTTTTATTAATTACTAATCCTTGATTAGGTATGGAGGGCAAAGTTGTTGACCTAGAATTGACTGACGAGTTACTTCTGAATAATCGACTCATATTTCTGACTATGTAAATGACTTACAGGAATCTTAATACATTGTTTAAATTTATCATGTTTTCACATACGATGTTTTCACACATACCCATTTCGGATGACCCCTAAAATCCAACACTGCCTAACCAAAGGACTTACCAAGGACTGGGACGAAGATTGGGTGGCTAGTTACAAAGTGGAAAGACACATATAGAATTTTGACAGATTAAGATGACTGAAAGCAGATACGAAGCAGAATAGAGAATGATTAATTAGAATTAACAAGACAGTAAGCAATAGACAGCAACATAACTTGGCTTTGATACCAAAAGAGGAAGCGATGTGCAGAGAAGAAGAAGACGAAATACAACTAATAAACAGATGGAATAATCGTAACACAAAAACTTTTTGTTGCATAATAGCTTGGTTGTCTACATTGAGAGAGATATTTTTTGTGGCACAGACAATGATACTATCATGGAAAGATTTCAAAAGATGAAAATTCGTCGAGATCAATTGTAAAAGTTGAAAATTAAAAACTTTTTGTAATGAATATTACTTTTAAATGTTTAATATTAGCTCAAAAAAATGATTATTATGTTATTGTTATTGATTGGGGAAGAAACATTTTGAGATAATAATTAATAAGTGCCTCATATATTAAATTTCTGGCTTCACCACTGCTTATAACCATAATTACATTAGTTTATTGAATTTGTTTTCCAAAATATGAATGGTTTAATTTTTAAATAAAAAAGGGGAAGCGATGCGCAGAGAAGAAGAAGACGAAAGACAACTAATAAACAGATGGCATAATCGTAACACAAAATAATATGCACACAAAATATAATCAAAATCATTATAATTTAATCAAAATAACTTACAATTGTTTAGTGGAAGTAACTGCAAGGAGTTGCTTCAAAATACATTTTGAATTACAGAGATAGGTGTTGGTTCTCACTCAGAGTTTCCAATTTTTCTAACTCTGCCTACAAATGACTAAAACATTAGAATTTATAGAAAATAAATTAACTATGCAACATATGACATGATGATTGCTGAAGCAGCTGGCAGCACATGGGACTGAGCAGGCTGTCGGTTGCTTTCGGCTGATTGACTAAAAGTTGATGTAGTTTTTGACTGATGTTGATTAGTGAACAGTGAAAGTGAATAGTAACTTTTTACTATTCATTACTTTCGGTGGAGACATGTGACTAAAGGAATCAATATAAATACAAATCGGCAGCTTTTCTCAAAAGAGTATTGATTGAAGTTTAATTTGTATCTATATGGAATTCAATGCAGGGCTGACTAGGTATATGGATCCTGTGCATCTTGAAACTCGGGTCCATATGGGTTTTGAGTAGTTGAACCTTCAGAAGAATGTGAACTGTCTGAACTTTCTTCTGAACTGCTGTTATTCGAATCTGACTGGGCTTGGGCCATGAGGAAACGAGCCATTTGGAGAAGCTCATCCTTGAATGACTTGGATTTAACCTTGGTCTGAGCCTGTGATGCAGGAGCTGTAGACTTAGCCTTGGACTTTGCTTTAGTAGATTTGGGCTTTGCTTTATCCTTGGGTTTAATCTTTGACTTGGGCTTGGAAGAACTTGTAGATGGACTTCCAAGGTTGACTGGAGGAAGAGGGCTTCCTTGAGTGACTGAAGCAGTTGGGATCTGCTGTGCTTTAACCATGGCAGGTGTGGGAGGATGAATGCTAATCGGGAATTCAGTTTGAATGATTTTAACAATGCAAGACACTTTGAAATTAGCCCACCATTTAACCATATGTTGCCGGTAAATAACATCATCAGAAATACCATATTGCCATTTGAATATCCAAGGGATTTTATATTTGTATATAAAAATAAGCAACAAAGGAAATTTCCGTTGCTCTGGGGTGAATGAAAAAATAGTAGAGAAATAGTTAATCTGTTCGATCAGAATAGACGGGAAGATATCTGAAATGGCGCCATACTGAGTTCACCATCGCAGAAACCAAGTAGGTAATTTTGATTTGAACTTTTGATCAAATTGGAGAAACTAGGAGTGACTATTGGTTTCATTTTGATATAAAAATACTTTGAACCAGGCATCAATATAGTCATAATAACTATACTGAAGAGAGTGATTAGGTAAATCGTGAAGTTGATAAGGAGAACCCCATTCAACTAAGGAAACAATGTTGTGAATATAAAATGAATGGTAAACAACTTTACTAGTGTAGGTGCGATCATAAATAGGTTTAATCACAATTGACTGATGATTGAACATGATATCTTTATAGAAAGTAATTATTTTTTCTAGATGGAGGGGAATAAAATGCCATCCAGGAGGAAAATATGATTTAACCAGATCATGAACAGAATGACTCTTTGGGTGACTAGGTTCTTTGGAAAAGAGATTAGTAGTGGTTGATTTAACATAATCAGATCGGGCTGATTTAATCGGTTTAGGAGGGTATGGAGTAACTGCTTGACTGGATGAAGCAAAAGGATCAGTAGCCAAACCAGATGTGTAACTAGGTTTAGGAATGTTACCAAGAATTTGGTAATGGTTAACCAATTCAGCAGGGTGATATTTGGTGACTAACTCCAATAGAGGCGGAACAAAAGGTTGACTAGATGGGACCAAAGCTTTGGAAGGAGGCCTTGGACGAGACATCTGTTTAATAGAAACACAAAATAATATGCACACAAAATATAATCAAAATCACTATGTGAAAACATCGTATGTGAAAACATGATAAATTTAGACAATGTATTAAGATTCCTGTACGTCATTTACATAGTCAGAAATATGAGTCGATTATTCAAAAGTAACTCGTCAGTCAGTTCTAGGTCAACAATTTTGCCCTCCATACCTAATCAAGGATTAATAATTAATGAAGAAGATGTTGAGATACAAAATGACAAAATTGATTTAAGTTGGAATATACCAAAATTGTCAGTAAAAGAAATCTATAACACTACTTTCTTACAGTCTACTTTTAATGTTAATTTGCATGTTAAAACATTAGAACAAGTTTATGCTTTAGCAAAACCTGGAGAAACATGTCAATTATTTGAAGCTAACACCATTAAAAGACATTTAAAACTGGTCACAATTTTATTCATTTAGGATTAATTCAAGTCGGTATAAAACCATTAACTCCACAAGGTAAAAATACTTCTGTTTTATTATGTTTAAGAGATTCTCGTTTTATTGATTATAATCATAGTTTAATGCGTATGATGGAAACTGGTCTCCACAAAGGACCCGTACATTTTAATTGTTTTCCTGATTTTACACTCAGTCTTAGGGATCCACATTGTAACGCCCTCAAAATGTTTCTAAACTCAACCAACCTGTAACAAACCCGCTCAACACATCCCATAACTCAAAATACAAAGTAAAGAGGATGCAAACTAGGAAATAAACAACTACCAACATCCACGGACACATGTCCGGATCACTGTACAACAAGGGTAAACCCGGGATCGCTATACACATATATTAGATGCATTAACTTTGAATATTCAGTTAAATGGTTCATTTACAAATATGAAAGAAAAAGTTCATAATATTGCTTTAATTTATTGTGTTCATTATAAATGTATTAAAACCAATTTAAATGTTCAAGTTTTACATAAAAGTTCAAAGAATAAAACTTTACTAATTCAAAGTAGTAGTAATGATACTAATATCAATATTCCTCAAATGATTGAATGGAAAGATATTACTCTCCCAGACCAATGGGTTACAGCCAATGAAAACTACAAACATAATAAAAAATATTCAACTAGTCAAGATATCTAAGATATCCAACAATTTACTGATGGTTCAGTTCGTATTAAATTTAATCGTAGTCAATCTTCTGGACATAGTACTTCTAGTATACCTATTGATACTGCCATTGAAGATGAAAAATTTAATACACCTTTATTCTGAAAAAATAGTCAAATTCATCTCGGTCAACCTTCTCATAGTAAACTAAAAGGAATTGATAACTCCACAACATCTCAAATTAGAAAACCTGTTTATTCTACTCACACACATCTACCTGAAGATGACACTGAATCCCAAGAGTCACCCACTCAAACTGATTTCGAAATTATACATCCCGTTAATCCTCAATTAATGACTATTAGTAAATCTTTTACTCATGATCTAGATAAATTACATATTGAATTTAAATCTAAAGAAAATAGAACGAAACGACATGCTTATCGTGCTCAATATGATTCTGCTCAACAATCTAAAATTACTCAAAAATGGTATGATTTTATGATTGAATATAGTCTGGAAATCCCTTTCTTTGAATACCTTGAAAATTAATACAAAAAAGTCAATACAATCACAAAACATAAATGGAAAACTTCTCATAATATTACTATCAGTTCTAGTCATCCTCCTTTATCTAATATAATTATTGAACACCAAGGATTTGATGTCGCAGCCTCTCCATTTAAGTTGCCTGGCATTGACCCTGAAACCAAAAAAGTTATTGAACAAAATAATTGTACTAATCAATGTTTAAAAACAATTGGTAAACAATTAGATAAAATTGAAACTAATTTAGATGATTATTCTGCTAACAAGACATCAACTAAACAATCTTTAGACCAATCTTTGCTTAATTTACCTAGTAACCGTTCTAAACGTCATAGTTTAGTCACCCGTGATAATTCTACTGTCCAAGCTGTTAGGTTTTATTTTTGGCAACCCCGTTTGACAAAACTCCTTTCAGTTGTATTTATTTTTGCACTTTTATTTCAGTGAGGCTATGACTGTTTAGATGCGAATCCAACCCGTATTGTGCCTTTCAGAGAAGTTTGTGATGTTAATGCTTTCAAGATTGCCACTTCGCTGATTATGACGGGGA
>NW_021024913.1:1281574-1423695 GCF_004153795.1 Camellia sinensis | reverse complement strand
ACCAGGATGAGAGTACAGGCCCACCTCCCAAACCGATACCAACCAAACACCGGAAAATTATCAATGAAATGAAATTTGGGGCAAAAGCACTCAGAAAACCAGCTCCAGCAGTAACCATTGCTGTAATGAGGAATCCTTTCCTGATGTGATAGAGAAACGAGACAAAAAAAGGGTCAAAAGAAGAATTTCTCTCTTTTTTTTCTTCACAAGAAAAGTTTAAATATATATATATATGTTTAAATCATGGATTCTACTAAAAGAAGAAAAAAAAGAATAACAGGTAAAAAGTTGAAACAACTGTAATTTCTCTATAAAATAAAATAAATAAATAAAAAGCCAAGGTCAATTCTGGTTCATAAAGAAATTGAAGAGCATGAAAAACTATAGCAAAAATCAGAAGAATTTGGAACCAGCAAATCCAAAATAGTAATAAGAAGTATGAAGTGACCATTTTGTTACAGAAAACCATGTAAGAAAAAATATAATTGGCTTATTGATTAAACTAGCAATACTTAGTCAACTCAAACAACAACAACTGCCACCAATAGAGCCAAGAAGCTTTTTTGGAAAGCTCGGATGAGATCTTTTTTAAAATCTATTGATGAAAAAGTTTGGCAATCCGTCATGAATGGGTGGACTGAACCAACAATTACTGTTGATGGAGTTACAATCCCCAAACCAATTGATAAGTGAGACATAACTGATTACCAAAATAGTAGCTGGAATAGTAAAGCTATCAATTCTCTCTTTTGCGCTGTCACACCTGAAGAATTTAGTCGTATTTGTAATTGTGAAGTCGCAAAAGAGGCTTGGGATATCTTACAAACTATTCATGAGGGCACTCCTTCTGTGAAACGTTCAAAACTTCAAAGGCTCACATCTAGTTTCGAAAACCTTTCAATGAAAGATAGTGAGACCTTTGATGAATTTTATGCGAAGTTGAGTGACATTGTAAATTCCAGCTTCAATTTAGGTGAAAAAATTCCAGAATCCAAAGTTGTGGGAAAAATTTTGAGATCCTTGCCCGATCGGTTCCAACCAAAAGTTACAGCTATTGAGGAAGCTCAAGATGTTGACAACCTCAAGCTGGATCAGTTGATTGGAAATCTCCAAACTTATGAGGCACACAGGAATTTCAAAAAGAAACAAAAAGATACTATTGCTTATAGTAGTGCTCATAAAGTTAGAGTGGATTCTGATGAGGATTGTGATATAGATTCCAAGATTACAGCTGCTTTTGTTAAACAATTTAAAAAATCTTTTTTGAAAAAGAATCCTAATCTTTTGGAATCTACTCATTCTCATAAATCTAAAGGCAAAGATAAACTCAAAATTAATTCCATAGCCAAGAAGGAGAAAGGAAAGATACAAGGAAACTCTGAAAGACTCCAATGCTATGAATGCCAAGGATTTGGCCACTTTGCTCAAGAATGCCCCACTCGGTTGAGGAAGAAGAAAGCCCTCGCTATCACTTGGGATGATGAATCAGAATCTGATAAAGATGAAAGTGACAATGAAGATCAAGGTGAAGAGGGACATAAACAATTTCTTGCTTTCATGGCGGCTTCCAAAGCTGAAGGACAAACAGATTCTCCGAAGATGTCAGTTGAGAATATCACTGATGATGAATCCTCGGAGAGTGATCATGAAGAGCTTGAGCAAGCTTATGAAAAGTTGTATAAGGAATATCTTAACTTATTCAAATTAAATGACAAACTCACAAAGAAACTCAAAACATGTGAAAGTGAGAATGTCAAACTTAAGGAGGAGATTTCCAAGGCCAGGATTAATGCCATCAAGGTAGCTGATGACCGACAAGTTCTTTGTACAAAACTGTTGACTTGTGAGACAGAGAGGAATGAGCTACTGCAAACCCATGCCATGTATGAAGAAAAGATTGAATCTCTCGAGATGTCACAAGTTGCTTTGGAAGAACTAATGATCAAGAAAGAGGAAGAGCTCAAGTGTGCTATGGCTACCATTGGTCTTTGGAACAAAGGATCAAAGACTTTGGAGGATATCATTGGGTCTCAACAAATGAGTTGTGACAAGAGTGGCATTGGCTTTGGTGATAAGAAAGAGCAAAAACAGAGTGCTTCCACATCTCATGACACAAGAACTCAAGGAAAGGGGGAACAAAAATTTCAACATAAGGATGGACTTCTCAAACTTCCTAGAGTTAGTAAGGTAAAAGAAAAGAAGGTACACCCTGTACCCCCTGTTTTTATTTGTCATCATTGTGGTATGCATGGTCATATTCGCCCTTATTGTTATAAGTTGCATGGGAAAGTGTATTTTCCTAGACCTACGAATAGGAAGTTGGAAACCATGTCGAGACAGGTTCCTATTGCTTGGGAAAGGAACCACAATGTCAAGACACCACCCAAGAACTGCAATTCTCACAACTTTGTTCGTACTAAAGCAGTTTGGGTGAGAAAACTTGACTTGTGTTAATTTATTATTTGTTTTAGCTTTTGGGTTTTTGTGTGTTGTTTTTAATGAAAAAAAAAAATGCGTGCTTGTTTTTTTTTTTCTTGCTTTAATTGTGAAAAAAAAGGAAAAAATCCCAAAAAGATTTTCTTAGTATGGTTTTGCAAGCTTGAAATTTTTGAGTGGTCCTTGGTGCATATTGGATTTGATGAGAATATCCATTACATGTTAATATGTGTGTGCTTTCTGTGGTCATTACTCATGTTGGAGTGTGTGTTCTTTGATTAGTATGCCTCATTCTGTACACACTGTTGGATTAGCAAATTTTGGAGTCTTCCGTCTTAGTGATTATTTTTTTTATGGACTTCTGGCATTGGTCTTTTGCGTTTCTAGAGGAATTGACCTATACTAGCATATCATGGGTGATGTTGAGTCTCTTAACCACCTACCATCTTTTTGTATCTCCATGGCTTTCTCCTTAATTATTTGCAGTCTAGCCATGAGGAAAAGGCTACCTCAGAGTCACCAACCAGGCCATCCTTATTATATCCATGCTTCTCTGGTTCGGTTTCCATACTCTTGAGCGTGTCAGCCACCAATGATTGTGCAAAAAAAAAAAAGAAAAAGAAAAAGAAAAAGAAAGAGAAGAAGACAAAATATGCAAAAGAAAAAAAAATGTGCAAAAGAAAGAAAGAAATAAAAAAACAGGAAAAGATTCATTAATTGAGGGGGAGCCTCCGCCTTTACTCACCAAATACCCCTTGATTCCTAGTGGTTTGACTTTCCTTTGTCGTGCTTAAGATTCTCTTGTCGGAGGTCCAGCTTTTATATCACTACTAGGATTGAATCTAGTGTTTGACGAACTCCAAGTTTTACACACACACTTTTCTCATGGGATCTATGCTTTTCACATAATGCATCACTTTCTTTCATGAGGAATATTCTACAGACTGTGCACATTGTGTTTACTAGTAATTGTGCTTCTTGGATAATCTTGTGTGTTTTAAGGTACTAATATGAAATTCCTTGCTTGCTCCACCATATTATTTTTATCGTTTTCTTCTTGTTCACTATTTTCAGTGTTTGTGGTTGCTTTTAGTGAGGGGGAGTTTGGTTCATATTGATTTGGGTTGGTAAGGGTGTTTGGTTTTTCATTGCAAGAGTTGTTTAGCATGAACACTTTGATATGTTCGGTAAGGGGGATTGGCTTTTATTGTTTTGCAAATTGCTATGCATTGTTTGCTAATTATTTCCTTCTTGTATGTTCCTGGTTTTTACGTCGTCATGTCATTGCTTGTGTGGTTTATGATCTTGCTTTTGTTGTTTGAGAGTTATTTTTCATGAGTCTTAGTTTTCATCTATTCATGTTTTCCATCTCATGTTTCAAGAAAATCGTGTCATATGTCTATTGTTTTTTTCACAATACACTTGTGGGACTAATAGTTGTTTTGGAGATTGTGGCACTAATAATTGTTTTGCAGATCATGACCTTGAGAAAGAAGTTGGCTTTTGTTGGCTGTAATGGGGGAGATTGTTAGGTTTTATTTTTGGCAACCCCGTTTGACAAAACTCCTTTCAGTTGTATTTATTTTCGCACTTTTATTTCAGTGAGGCTATGAGTGTTTAGATGAGAATCCAACCCGAATTGTGCCTTTCAGAGAAGTTTGTGATGCTAATGCTTTCAAGATTGCCACTTCGCTGATTATGACGGGGATCGAGCTGCCCGATTAGCTCGTGGGGGTCGAGGGGGCAGCACCCCTTGGCAGGTTCGAGGCAGCGCCATGGCGGGGTCGAGGGGCAGCGCCCCCGAAGCAAAATGCAAAAATGCATTCAAAATTGCCTGTCCGCTCGAGCGAACATACCCGCGCTCGAGCGGAGAATCCCTGGTTCCAGCAGTTTTGGTCGCCTGCAAAAGTACTGAGATGTGTGATTTCGCGCTCGAGCGGGTTCTCTAGCGCCCGAGCGGCCCTCTGTTATATCACGCGCATATTTTGCTAAAGACGCTCGAGCGGGCTGTTGGGCGCTCGAGCGGAGATCGCGGGACAGATTCTATAAATTCGCGTGTTGGGTCAGATTTTAGGATTACTACTCCAGATCTTCTTTTTGGGTTCTAGGGTTTATATCTGGGGATACTTTGTGAGTTTTCTTTGATGTTTTGATTGAGTATTCAACTCATGTTTTAAAGAGTATACATCAAAGGTTTTGTTTGTTCTACAAAAGAGAGAGTTGTTCTTCGGTGGATTTTGAAGAATTCGAGCCTGAAGCTTTGGTGGATTCCGGGGTGGCTCATCGTAAAGACAATTCCGGGTGAAGATGGGGTTGGAAGAGGCACATAGAGGTTGGTTCAATTAGGTGTGGATTCGCTAGGTAATTGAGAATATACCTGTGTATTTCCTTTAAATCTTCTTAGTGGATTGTTCTTGTGGCTGTTGCCCGTGGTTTTTTGATCACAGTTGGAGGTGTCCAATTGTGGTTTTTCCACGTAAAATCGTTGTGTCTCTTTGTCTTGATTGTTTGATTGGGACTGTTATATTCTGCTTAAAATTGATACATAATCACAAATCAACATCTAGGGGATTTCTAGATTTTTCACAAGCTATTGAACAACTCTTGACTAAATTATCTACTTCTGAGAAAGCTTCTCCCTCTACTGAAAAAGGTGTTACTGTTTTAAATCAGTAACCTATTGTAGACACTATTTCTAATCAATCAGAAACTGATATAACTGATAATGAACTTAATCAATTCGCCCAACAATTTCAATCCCCTAATCTGAATAAAATTCATTATCCAAAACCTAATCCTACTATTCATACTAAAAATTGATATTCACAACCTACTCCCCGTGAGCTCCAATATGAAGAAACTAATCTTAATAATCAATTTTCTATATTTGCTAAAAAATTATACAAATGGAATATTGATGGTCTTAGTGAAGATCAAATCCTACAAAAATTAAATCATTTATCTATGGTTTCAAATAGTTATCTTAGTAATTACCCTAATTATACTCAATCTGAAATTGTTTCCTTAATCACCTCTGGTTTTACCGGTATGCTCAAATCTTGGTGGGAAAAATATCTTACTGAAGATCAACGCGAATCAATTTTACATGCTAGTCAAAAAGATAAACATGATTTACCTATCTTTGATGAAATTATTGGTTACTGTAAACCTGATGGAATTAACACATTAATCTATACAATAGTTCGACATTTCATAGGTACCCCTACTAACATATATTCTCGCATACATGATCAACTTAGTAATCTTACTTTCCCAACATTAAGTGATTTTAGATGGTATAAAGATGTCTTTACCTCTCGCATAATGCTTAGAGAAGACTGTACTAAATCTTTTTGAAAAGAAAAATTTATTAATGGATTACCTAGTCTTTTTGCTCATAAGATTAGGGATGTTCTTACTCAACCTACAGGTGTCATTGAATATGATAATTTAACTTATGGTGATATAATTAGCACTATTAAAAAAAAAAGGATTCAGAATGTATATTGATCTTAAACTTAGTCAAAAAGCTGCTAAAGATAAACATAAGGCTAAATACGAATTAGGTAATTTTTGTGAACAATATGGTTTACCGCCTGTAGCACCTTCTCGACGTAAAAAACATAAGTATACTAAACATAAGTCCTCTTACAAATCTTCTAACAAATACAAAAAGAACTATTCACCTTCCAAATCAAATAATAAATTCTATACTAAACCCAAAAAGAAATATTATAAAAAATCACATCGAAAATCTAAATCTAGTAAAGATATAACCTGCTATAACTGTGGTAAAAAATGTCATTATTCTAATAAATGTAAAGAAAAAAAAAACTAAAAGATAAGGTTAATCAATTACAAATTAATGAAGAATCCAAGAATCAATTATTCGAAATTTTCCAATTAAATCAATCTGTTAATGATTCCTCTTCTGCTTCTTCGAATAATCCTAATACTTCATCTGATTCTCCTTCACCAAATGATGATTCTGATAATAATATTGAATTAGGATGTAATGATGTTTGTTGTAAACCAGTTAAACAAATCACTGTCCTTACTAAACAAAATCAAGAAGAAACTGCTCTTATTGAATTAATTAGTAAATTAGACGATTCAGAATTAAAACAAAAATATATTGATAAATTAAAATCTTTATTAACCAATTCTTATAGAAAACCTAAGTTTGATAAACCCATTATTAGTTTATCTAAATCCTTAGAAAGATTTAAAAATAAACAAAAAGAAGTTACACTACAGGATTTACAACATGAAATCAATCAGATTAAACAAATCATTAAAGAATTACAAATTAAAGATAGAGCCTTAGAAGATGAAATTATTATACTAAAACTTAATAAAAGTTTAGATAATTTCAAAGGAAATAATGTTGAATCTTCTAATGAGTCTGAACATGATTCTGATCATACTAATCGTGATAATCTCTTGTTCGATAATCGATCACATCAATCTCAATCTCATAATCTTGAAGACAAATGATTGAGTCTCATTAATAAAATTCATATTCAAACGTTAAATTAGTTATTAATCATTTTGAATTAAATGTTATCGCCTTAATTGATACTGGTGCTGATCTTAATTGTATTCAAGAAGGATTACTCCCTACTAAATATTATGAAAAATGTCGTGAAAAATTAACTTCTGCTAATGGTAGTAAAATGCATATTAAATATAAATTACCTAAAGTTTATATATGTCAAAATAATGTTTGTTTTAAAACCTCTTTTGTTTTAGTAAAAAATATGACTGATAAAGTTATTTTAGGCACACCCTTCATATTTTTACTATATCCATTTACTACTTCTAGTGAAGAAATAACTACCCGTGTTTTGGATCAACCTATTACTTTAAAATTTTTGTCTCCTCCTGAAATTTTAGAATTAAATCAATTAAAAGATTGTTCTATCTCTCAAACTATTAATCGATTAACTCGTAAGTTACGTTTTCTCAAAGAAGAAGTCAATTATAAAAGGATTGATCAACAATTAACTGATCCTATTATTATTTCTCAAATCGAAGAATTTAAATTAAAATTATAAACAACTGTTTGTTCTACTTTACTCACTGCCTTTTGGCATAGGAAAAAACATGTAGTTACATTACCATATATTAAAAATTTTAATGAAAAACAAATTCCTACTAAATCTCGACCTATTCAAATGAATCATGAATTACTTGAAATGTGTAAAAAAGAAATCAATGAATTATTAAAAAATCGCATAATTAGTCCAAGTAAATCACCATGGTCTTGTCCTGCTTTTATTTTAATAAAAATGCTGAATTAGAACGAGGTGTCCCTCGCCTACTCATCAATTATAAACCATTAAATAAAGTTTTAGAATGGATTAGATATTCTATCCCTAATAAAAAAGATTTGATTAAAAAACTTAGTGAAGCTGTTATTTTTAGTAAATTTGATTTAAAAAATGGTTTTCGGCAAATACAAATTCATCCTAAAGATAGATATAAAACTGCTTTTACTACACCCTTGGGTCACTATGAATGGAATGCCATGCCTTTTGGATTAAAAAATGCTCCTAGTGAATTTCAAAATATAATGAATGATATTTTCAATCTATTTAGTCATTTTTCTATTGTCTATATTGATGATATACTGATTTTTTCTAAATCAATTAGTGAACATTGGAAATATCTTACTGCATTCTTTTATACTATTAAAAGTCATGGTCTAGTCATTTCTGCTCCTAAGATTAAATTGTTTCAAACTTTTAGGTTATGATATTCACCATAATACTATTCTACCTATTAGTCGCTCCATTGAGTTTGCGTCTAAATTTCCTGATGAAATTTTGGATAAAACCCAGTTACAAAGGTTTTTAGGTTCACTCAATTACATTGCTGAATTGTACAAAGACCTTCGAAAAACTTATCAACCTCTGTTTGATCGATTAAAAGACAATCCTCCTCCTTGGTCTTCTACTCATACTGCTATTGTTAAACAGGTCAAACAATATGTCAAGTCTCTTCCTTGTCTTGGTATTCCTACTGAAAATTCATTCAAAATTATTCAAATTGATGCCTTTGATATTGGTTATGGTGGCATCCTTCTTCAGAAAGTTACTCATCAGTCATCTGAACAAATTGTTCGCTTTCATTCTGGTGTCCGGAATAAAACACAATTAAATTATAGTACTATTAAAAAAGAGATTTTATCTATTGTTTTATGTATTAGTAAATTTCAAGATGATATATTAAATCAAAAGTTTTTACTTTGCGTTGATTGCAAATCTGCTAAGTATGTTTTGGAAAAAGATGTTCAAAATCTTGCTAGTAAGCAAATTTATTTTAAGTATTTTTTATTTTGATATTGAATATATTCCTAGTTGTAAAAATTCTATTCCTGATTTTCTTACTCGAAAATTTTTACAGGGTGGATAGTGAGTTACATCATGACAATTCCCTCTATTCCTTACCATAAACACCAGATTAAACACTATAAAACCTTAGTCCAACATACTACTCGTCGCCTAGACTTTCTCAAATCAACCCATTTACCTACTAAAAGAGCCCAGTACATACAATTTCATCGGATTAAAGCTCAGAAACAACAACTTGCTCATTATATTAACTGTTTACATGAACATACTGATCAATTAGATATCCTCAATGGATGCTAATTTATCTCCTTTATTTCACAGATGTCTTGTCCACGGCCTCCTTCCAAAGCCTTGGTCCCATCTAGTCAACCATTTGTTCCTCCTCCATTGGAGTTAGTCACCAAATACCATCCTGCTGAATTGGTTAACCGTTACCAAATTCTTGGTAACATTCCTAAACCTAGTTACACATCTGTTTTGGCTACTGATCCTTTTGCTTCATCCAGTCAAGTAGTTACTCCGTACCCTCCTAATCCGATCTGATTATGTTAAATCAACCACTACTAATCTCTTTTTCAAAGAACCTAGTCACCCAAAGAGTCATTCTGTTCATGATCTAGTTAAATCTTATTTCCCTCCTGGATGACATTTTATTCCTTTCCATCCAGAAAAGACAATCACCTTCTATAAAGACATCCTGTTCAACCATCAGTCAATTGTGATTAAACCCATTTATGATCGCACCTACAGTAGTAAAGTTGTTTACCATTATTTTATATTCACAACATTGTTTCCTTAGTTGAATGGGGTTCTCCTTATCAACTTCGCTATTTACCTAATCACTCTCTTCAGTATAGTTATTATGACTATATTGATGCCTGGTCCAAAGTATTTTTATATCAAAATGAAACCAATAGTCACTTCTGGTTTCTCCAATTTGATCAAAAGTTCAAATCAGAATTACCTACTTGGTTTCTGCGATGGTGGACTCATTATGGCGCCATTTCAGATATCTTCCCGTCTATTTTGATCGAACAGATTAACTATTTTTCAACTGTTTTCTCATTCACTCCACAGCAACAGAAATTTCCTTTGTTGCTTATTTTTATATCCAAATATAAAATCCCTTGGATATTCAAATGGCAATATGATATTTCTGATGATGTTATTTAGCGGCAACATATGGTTAAATGGCGGGATAACTTCAAAGTTTCCCGCATTGTTGAAATTGTTCAAACTAAGTTCCCGATTAACATTTATGCTCCTACACCTGCCATGGTTAAAGCTCAGTAGATCCCAACTGTTTCAATCACACAAGGAAGCCAACTTCCTACAGTCAACCTTGGAAGTCCATCTACAAGTTCTTCCAAGCCCAAGTCAAAGATTAAACCCAAGGATAAAGCAAAACCCAAATCTAGTAAAGCAAAATCCAAGGTTAAGTCTACAACTCCTGCATCATAGGCTCAGCCCAAGGTTAAATCCAAGTCATCTAAAGATGAGCTACTCCAAATGGCTCGTCTCCTTATGGCCCAAGCCCGGTCAGATTCGGATAACAGCAGTTCAGAAGAAAGTTCAGACAGTTCACATTCTTCTGAAGGTTCAACTACTCAAATCCCAAATGGACCCGAGTTTCAAGATGCATAGGATCCATATGCCTAGTCAGCCCTGCATTGGATTCCATATAGATACAAATTAGTTTCAATCAATACTCTTTTGAGAAAAGCTGTCGATTTGTATTTATATTGATTCCTTTAGTCACATGTCTCCACCGAAAGTAATGCATAGTAAAAAGTTACTATTCACTTTCACTGTTCACTAATCAACATCAGTCAAAAGCTACATCAACTTTTAGTCAATCAGCCGAAAGCAACCGACAGCCTGCTCAGTCCCATGTGCTGCCAGCTGCTTCAGCAATCATCAAGTCATATGCTGCATAGTTAATTTATTTTCTATAAATTCTAATGTTTTAGTCATTTGTAGGCAGAGGTTAGAAAAATTGAAAACTCTGAGTGAGAACCAACACCTACCTCTGTAATTAAAATTTATTTTCAAGTTATGTATTTTGAAGCAACTCCTTGTAGTTACTTCCATTAAACAATTGTAAGTTATTTTGATTAAATTATAGTGATTTTGATTATATTTTGTGTGCATATTATTTTGTGTTACAATTATTCCATCTGCTTATTAGTTACCAAGGACTGGGACGAAGATTGGGTGGCTAGTTACAAAGTGGGAAGACACAGATAGAATTTTGACAGATTAAGATGACTGAAAGCAGATACGAAGCAGAATAGAGAATGATTAATTGGAATTAACAAGACAGTAAACAACAGACTGCAGCATAACTTGGCTCTGATACCAAAAAGGAAAGCGATGTGCAGCGAAGAAGAAGGCGAAATACAACTAATAAACAGATGGAATAATCGTGGAAAACAAATTTAATATAGGAATTTAATATAGGAGGCACTTATTAATTATAATCTCAAAATGTTTCTTCCCCAATCAATAACAATAACATAATAATCATTTCTTGAGCTAATATTAAACATTTAAAAGTAATATTCATTACAAAAAGTTTTTAATTTTCAACTTTTACAATTGATCTCGACGAATTTTCATCTTTTGAAATCTTTCCATAATAGTATCGTTGTCAATGCCATAAAAAATAACTCTCTCAATGTAGACAACCAAGCTATCATTCATCCATTCATCATCTATTCGGTTCCGCAACTGATTCTTCACAATATTAATAGCTGAAAATACCCTCTCAATAGTAGCAGTTACATCAGGTAAGATTAATGCTAAAGTCAAGAGCAAATATTAATTATCATCTTCTTCTTGAGGAAGAGATGATTCCAACTTTGATTTTCTTTTTAAATATTTCTCCATGACTGTTTTAACAAATAAAAATCAAAATAAAAATTCATAATCAAAATCACAAACCCCCACAAATCCAAATCTCTAATTTTAATACAAATGAAAAAATTTAAATTTAACACAAATCACAACAGATCAAAATTTCTAATTTTAGCACAAATTATAACAAATTAAAATCCCTAATTTAAATATTAATCACTACCAATTAATATTTTTAATTTTAGCACCAATCAAATACCTAATTTTAGCACAAACAACAACAAACAAAAATCCCTAATTTTTAATATAAATCACCACCAATTAAGATTAATAATTTTAGCATATCAAAATATCTTATTTTAACATAAATAATAACAAATAAAATTGCAAAAAATAATAAATAACTATAAATTAATACTCATAATTTTTATTTATAAGTAAAAATTAATAAATAAAGTTACCTGTAAACAATTAAGAGAATATACCAAGGTTGTAGTGTGGTCCCAAAGCTGTGCTGTGTGAATCTAATATGGTGAATCGCGAGTTAATAAATTGCAAAGTAACAAAGGGAGACAAAGAAGACAAATAAAATATGAAAACACTTAACAAATATTGTGAATAAATAAAAAAATAAAGAATTTCACACACTTTTAGGATTTTAGGATTTTAACTTTGCTGTAATTGGAGTTATGTGCACTCACCAAAAAAAAAAAAGTTGCGTGTTAGTGTTTGGTTGAGATTAGGACTAAAAAAAATAAAAATAAAAACAAAACAAAATAAAACAAAACAAATCGTAGGTGCGCGTGTCAGTGTGCTTGGGTAAAATTGGGTGTGTGAAGGGGGCAGGACTGTGTGTAAGCTAAGACAAAAAACAAAAAAACAAAAAAAAAAATTTGAAAAGTCAGGGAGGCACGTGACTCCCCTTGCCACTATGTCCCTCCGCCCCAGGTTATAAGACCAACCTATTTTTTTCAGGGATAATCTGTACTTTGTGGTTTGAAATATAATATTATCAATGTGAGACCAGTGAGGGACCTCGTGGCTGAAACAGTGCCGTCCAGGGAGTAGCTGCCTCCTATATATTGTATGTGTGTATCAAGCATCCAAGAGCAAAAAAGAACCCAAAAAAAAAAAAAAAAAATCACATTCAAGTCCGGCAAGCGGTTCTGCTGCTAGTTCTTCAAATGCTCAAGAAACTGTAAGTGATGGTGGGTCATCAACCCAAGATATGAAATTTGATTAAAAAAATAATTTCTAATTAGAGTCCTGCAAGCGGCTCTAGTAATTCTGTAAATGCGGGATGAATTGTAACTATGGGTCATCAACCCAAGAAGAGCAAAAACTGAACGGAGATCACTTTCGGTAGGATTTTTGGGCACCTGAAGCGATATGATTCATAAGTAAACTGAAATTGGTAACAGAGCGATATGATTAGTAAGTAAACTGAAATTGGTAACAGTCGTACTACATGCATTGAAAGTACTAAACACAGAATGTACATATATAATTCATATTGATGAATCATTATCTAGACCCTAACATGTTCGTATATGTTTTGAGTCCCCGTTGCAAGCCTGGATAGTTCAAAATTTGATCCAAAAAGCTCCGAAACAAACCCGAAGAGAGACAAACCCAAGCTAGGCCCCTAGGGCTGGCTGGCTTTCTTTCCCACCAGTCAGCCTATTTTTGTTCTCAACTCGATTTATTTGTAGTTGTCCAGTTTTTGTACATTCCTACATTTGATTTTTGAGCATGAAAAATTGAGCTGTAAATACTCCCTTGGAGCATCCTATATAAACCCTAAGCCTCCACATAAGAATATTTATTTTTATTTTTTTATTTTTATTTTATCGGCGGAAGTTAATTGTTACTTGTTAGATTAGTACCTATGGAAGTTAGTCTTTCCACTCTTTGCAAAGGGCCAAGTCCTTCGGACTAAGCCTTAAAAAAGTCTTGGTGGCCAACTAGGCTATGCCTAGTTGGTTGCCTCCACATCTATGTTATATGAACTCTGGTACAGATATCGGGTGTGGGTATGTATCTAGAGGTCGGATTCATCAAACCATAAAATTAAGGATACGCGGACTCGGCAAAAAAAAAAATGTCATATTTTTATATTTTTAATTAAGTAAATAAGATAAAATGGTGCTATATGTAACTCATAGTGTCAAAAAGATATTTATAGCAATTATACAACAATATGTACATATAATAATAGTGTTGTATAGAATTATATAAGAATTATTCGTTGAAAAATATCCGACACATGGCTCATATCTTTGTCTGAGTGTCGAAAGTCTGACACATGTATTTGATTTATTCTGAAAAATCCGTGTAACATTGCTCCACATAAGAATATGCCATAAACTCCCAAGAAACATTGCGAGAACAAGGCTAGCATCTAACTATCTCTACTTTAACTCCAAAATTTTCTCAAGTTTCCTCGAGTTCACTAAGCAAATGCATCATGTTAAGAACAAAAGTAAATGTGGCCAGAGTCATGCACTGTGTGTATATATATATATTCATCATTCACTATGACATTGCGTTCTCTTGCTAAAAATGTAAATTCCTTGATGATGAACCCTTAATTTCTTTCTGCAGTAAATGTAAACAACAGAGTAATAGAGTAGAGTAAAAAATAATTTCTTCAAATTCATAACCAGAAGCACATCTCTTTATTACCGATGATGACTAGTCAAGATTTCCCAATGAAGACTACTCAACAAATTACACATTTTCAATCTATTGTTACACAACAAATGCATTCAACTACTTTCCTACAAATAATCTTGCCCTCTCATGGCCCTCACTTATTTGAACCTGATTCTCTAAGCCCAAATGAGACATCAACAACCAAACAAATGTGATGAGTTGACCACCTCTACACAGTTGTTGGGCATGGGCAAGAGCTGTGCAACGAGAGGCAGCATAGGACAGCATTTCAACCCAAACTTTGCTAATTATCACCCATTTTTTCCCCTCTCCTAATTCCTCCAGCTCTTTGGCAAGCATGCATGCATCAAACAACACAGACTTGCTTCTATCTCCCTTGACAATAGCTGGTTTAACTGTTACATTGACATTAAGGATACTTCTGCAGGCTTGTATGTGTAAAGGCACTTTCTTAGACTGTCCTATTTTTCTTTCTCTGAAGAAATTTATGGCCTCGGCACAGGTATCTTGGAATCTTATTTGCCCAATACGTGCGACGGCAGACATCATTTTGTACGGAACCAGCAGAAGATATAACATGTAATCTGACAGAATCTTTGACAAACCACGAAAATCCTTATTCATAGAAATGTCCTCTCTGGCAAAGCAGAGTTCAGTAGCGATGTGCCACAAAAGAAGGCTCTCATCAAAATCATTATCGTTGATCCAATGGAGTAAGTCAGTGCAACCTTCCACTCGAAGAACCCAATCACCCCTGGCTTGATGTATCTCCTTGGCAGTCTCTATATCATCCGCCAGCTTAGATTTCATCTTCAGTTCCTCGAAGATAAAGTCTCGTAGGTCATTGGTGAATTTAACCCAGAAGTAATATTTTGACCCCTTCTTATGGCCAAAGAACTTTCCCCTTTTTAGACAATAACGTATCAAGTTGCGTTGATAGATAGATTCAGACCACGTGCGATGCATGACTTGCATAAACCTCCCAAAAGAACAGGTAGTACAATGTTGGGTAGAGTTAGAGTTTTCATCAGGCCACCTTTCCCTATTAACATTGAGGGATTTCCTGAGGATTCGAACAACCAAGGATGGATTGTTGGACTGAGTGAGGGCCACAGCAATCTGATCAGAGAAACCGACCTTGAGAAATGATGATATGTCGAGGGCAATGGCACCAAGGAGCAAGATGTAGGTGATTCTAAGATCCATTTTCTGGAATCCCTGCTTGTCAATCAAATAAAAATGGACAATGGCTGCCACAGTTAACACGAATGAAGCAAACCGAAGAAGAAATCCATATCTACCTCGCAACACCTTGGCCTTGGTGTAGAGAATTTCATAGAAGAAATTGAGTTCTAGCTCTACCACTTTAAAAGCATCTCTTGCTGTTCTGTTGAGGAAGAAGGTTCGGCTCTGGGCTCTCTCATCAAAGCAGAATACCAGTCCATTGAAAGTTTGAAAAAAGTGATAAGCATATTGTACCACTTCCAAATCATTCAAAGGGGTCGGTTCGTCTTCATATTCCTTAATTTTCTTGGGAACTCTTTCGGGTTCTGGAATCATCACTATCCGGCTTGGAAGCTTTGCTTCTTTCTTGGAAGAATATATATCCATGAGTGTGGCATAATCAGGCCCAGGATCGGGTTCTGTAAGCAACGAGTCTTGGAAATTACGCCAGCTACCAAGATAGAGAGAACGGATTCGCTCAGTATATTTGATAAACCCGGCAACAAATACGAGCAGTGTTGGGAGCCACAGCTTGTTTTTGGATGAGAGAGTGACAAAGAAGAGATAAGCAATAGTGGCACTCTGAGACACCAGCTGAAGGAGGTGCCTGTGCCACAGCTCATTGTCCGTGAGCGAGAAAGCAGTGATGGTATCGGCACCACCAAGGTGTACCAAGAGAAAGGTAGCCCAGAATCCTACAAGTTCCGGACTAGCAGAGGAAGAGCCACCAGAGGTGTTGCCTACTGTACTAGAGATGACTGTCATAGCTAAGTAAGCAACCACATCTACGTTCAAGAATGCGAACGAAATTGGTACTACTATATAAGCCTTTGCCACTCGCCTTCTCAAAGGGGCAAATAAGAATAGAAATGTTTGCAGAAAGAGACTAAAGAGGACCATTGCCCTGACATGCCATGTCAAATCACGTCTAATGATTACGATGGTATCCATTTACGTCTTTTAGTGCACACAACCAAAAAAAAAAAAAACAGATTCAAGAACTGTTCCGGCCAACCAGCTCCAGCAACCTCCCTGCTGCAATCAACCCACACCCTTCCGCTTCTTCTTCTTCCTCTTCTTCTCGCCTTGACCGTCGACAGTGGTGGCAAGATCGAGAGAGAGAAGGGGGCTCACGGCTGTGGCACGTAGGCGGAGGACTGGGTGGATGGTCGACGCCTTTTTGGTGTTGTAGTCGGTCGTCCTCTAGTGGTTTTCAGGCGAAGATCAGCCTCTGCTGGTCCGGTGGAATTCCCTCCTTGGTCCGAATCTTGGCGTTGACGTTGTAAATGGTGTCAGAGCTTTCCACCTCAAGGGTGAATCTGCATCTGTACAATCCCAAAAACAAAACACCATTAACAAAATCTTCAAACCCATCACAGAAATCTATAGATGAGCGGAGAAGTTCAACCCGCAAATTTTAAATAAAAATTTGTTCACACTCAACCCACAACCCAAATCCATGTCTATAAAATCAAGCCAAAAAAAGAAAAAGAAAGAAAGCAGCTAATAGATCGAGTCCGGATCTTCTGCCATGGTTTCCTACCATGGTTCCTGCAGTGCCCCAAAACGACGTCGTTTTGGGGCCCAAAAGAAAAAAAAAAAAAAAGAGAAAGAAAGAAAAGGAAGAAACTCAGAGAAGGAAGGACAGAAATATCGCCAGAGATCTCGCCGTCACTCCATTTTCGGCGAGCTGGCCATCCCAAAACATTTACCAACCCTTCCCTCCCTACACCCACCACCTCGCTGTCGCAACCCACCTCCACCTCCATCCCAAACCTTTGTGTTAACGAAGCCCCTATTTCTCATCGTTTCATCACCGATGCAATACACCGACAACACATACAAAAATTCACACAATCATAGGAATATAGGGGCAGAAAGTGTTGGCAAGAAGCCCACAACTTAAATTTAATTGTTCATATATGAAGAAGCTTCCCAATTAAACAATCATCTCCAAATTTGGTTTGTATAATTATTATCATAAAAGTCTAAAATTTTAAAACAAATGGGTTCATTAAAATTAAATAGGAACAATACAAGCAGCAGATCTATGTTTATGGCTCTGTGTTGTAGGCAGTGAAGGCAATGAAGCTTTCCATGGTTGTGTTGTGTTTTCTTTGCCGATATCTCTTTGAAAACCCTCGATCTAGGGTATGTGAGCTCCTCCTCTCTCACCTAGCCTCACCGCCGACTCGCCTTGCCGACTCTATTTCTTCAGCGTCTCTCTCTCATTTCCTCTGTTCTGGTTTTGTCTGTCAAGTTTAGGTTGTAATGGATGAGAGAGAAAGGAAAAGAGAGTTATGAGGAAGGGAAAAAAAGAAAAAAAACTTTAATAAAACGTCGTTTAAAATACCACCGTAGGAATCACTGCAAGCTACCACGGCAGAGGATCCTGATTCCTAATAGATCAGTGTGTCCACTTCTGCCGTTGTTGCCTGCAGTGATCCCTGCGGTGGGCCAAAACGACGACGTTTTGGAACTCTTTTTTTTTTTTTTTGCATTTTGGCTTTCCTCCCCTCTTCTTTTCACTCAACTCTCAAACCAGAGAGACGAAGAAGAGAGATGATGACGCGACGACGACAGCACGGCAAGCAAAGGCGACGTCGGGCGAGGCGATGGCAGCGGCAGCGGTGGTGAGGTGATGTCCTTCCTTCATTGCTCCATCAAATTGCAGAGAATGTAGAGAGAGAAAGTTAGAGAGAGAGTATGTAGTCGTTGCAACAGAAAGCATCAGAGCGGAGCGAAAGCAGGATTTGGAGTTGTTTACAAAGGGGAATTGCCTGATGGGATTAAGATTGCTGTGAAGAGGATGGAATCTGGGCCAATGGGTACCAAAGGAATGAATGAATTTTGAGCAGAAATTGTATAAATGGCTGTAACAATTTTCTGGATAAACCTCTCTTTTCATAGCTGCTTCAAAATTAAAAGCTCTAGATTCACTTTTCTTGCTTTATATATGTACTTATACCCGTACAAACCCCTTCACTCATCGTTTTTCATCTCACACCATTCCTTTGAACCAAAAGAAAGAAAGCGAGAAAAAAAAAATATATCGAAAATTTCGGTATTGTTATGCTTCATAATTATTGTTGTTTGGGTTTTTGCAAATTGTTCAGAATCAAAGCTAGATGTTGGGATTTATGAGCTAAAGAGAGGAGATTTCTCTCTCAAGCTCACCAACTAGGGTGCTACCATTATCTCCCTTGTTCTTCCTAATAAATATGGTATGCCCCATTTGTGAAATCAGTTGTTTATACTTGTATAATTTCTATATTTTCTCAATGATTCTTTTCTTTTCTTTTCTTTTTGGTGTTTATACTTGGCGGATGTTGTTCTTGAGTATGATTCAATCAAGGACTTCATGGTGAGATTTCTCTTCTTTTTAGTTTTATAGAGAGAGAGAGAGAGAGAGAGAGAGAGAGAGAGAGAGAGAGAGAGAGATTGCTCTCTCTGATTTCTACTTACATCCTATAAAAAAATTAAAATTCGGCATTGGTCTGTGGAGAAAGATTGCTCTTTTCCCTTTGATTTCTACATTTTCCCTTTTCAACAGAAAGGATTGACACTTCTCCTTCCCTTTCTCTTTGAAACAGACAGACACACAGACACACAGAAAGAACCCTTGTTGCTTTACTGTAAAGGTCTGTTTGGATGGGTGATTTGGTGAGAAATCAGTCATTTTGTTGTTTGACAAACCAATGTGATTCAATGAGTGAAGAACCAAAATGGGTTTTGAATTTCCATCGATTTTGCTGCTTGAGATAGCTAGCAATCTGCAATACCATGTAAGAATGAATATTGCAAGACCTCGTCGTCGCCTCAGTCGTAGCCGACTCGCTGTGCTTGCGCCTACTGCCCCATTTCACCTTTGCTTCTCTCAACGGGTTAGGGTTTAAGCAAATGAAAGAGAAAGGAAAGGGAAAGGAGAGAAGGGAAAAAAAAATAAAAACGACGTCATTTTGAATCATGGCAGAAACCGCCGCAAGAAGGCACGGCAAAGGATCTGGACTCCACAACATCAACCTGGGTGGCACTCTTTGTTTTCAAAGCTTTTCCTTGGGTTCCAACACAAGAAATAAATTTTTGGAAATCAAGAAAAAATCCAATGAATCAATGAGATAAATCCTTCTTTTAATGATTCAAGTTACTATGAGCTCAGATCACCAGAACACTTTCACTTGGAGCCTCCCTAGAACGACCAGACCACATTGTGTTGATGTGAAATTTGTACTTTCCAATTTGCTAGAAGTGTTCGAAATTGGGCCGGGTATTGGACCGGGATTTGGGCACCCATGTGGCATGACCCATAGTCTATTCGAATTACCCATGTAATTTGAATTTGATTTACTGATTATCCTATTTGTTAGGATAACCTACTATCTATCTATATCTATCATATTTTTAGGAGATATAGATAGATGGTTAGTCTATATATCAGATACGATATATGAGATTTGGGGATGAATCAAATAACGTATTGTTTTTCCATGCTCTCTCTCTAACTCCCTCCCATTAGAAAAATGATCAAGCCTTTGTATTGTGTCTAGAGTGGGTGATACTCACATTATAGTATCACTCCATTGCTGGGTGTTCTTAGTTCGTGATTGTGAAACACGTGATTTACTTACAAGGTTCTTTGTTTCGGATTCTAAAACATAAGGTATGCTTTTAATCTTTTTACTCGCTGCTTTATACATATCTTACATTGGTATCAAAGCTAAATAGGGTATTTTCATGCTTGTTTTTGTGTATTAAAATATGTATATAATTATATAGATATTTATACATGATATATGTATGAAAATTAATATTTTTTCGAACTTGCTCTGATCAACCTAAAATTTACATATGTTGTAGTACATTTCATGTAGAACATATCTGGAAAGTTTTATGAAAATCTAACGGTTAGATTTCAAGAAAAATGGAGTCCTATTTTATATTCCCGAAACTTTGTTTGCATGATGGTTTTACATGTTTTAATTTCAGTCTACAAATTTTATATACTTAGAATCCTTATTTCGAGACCTTCGAAACCATATATTGTGGATGTTTGGGAAATGACTATTTTTTAGACCTTTTGACTTTTTAGCTATTTTAATAGGTTATTTTAATTTTTGTGTTTGAAAAGATGAGATGAATTTTTATTTGAATTGTTGTATTGAAAAACGTGTTTGAAATGATGGTGGAATGTAAATTTGCCCAACTGCCCTTACCGTAATTCATGAAAAAAAAGGGACATATTTCCACGTGGCTTGGCTTTAGGGATCACCGTCTGTCATGCGTGAATTTAAGAAGCAACAGATTGAAACTAATAAATTAATTAAGTTGATGTTATCAATGCACATTTTTATAATAAATTTTGTATATTAATTAATAAATCAACAAATAAAATTATTACAATTATTATATTTTATATTTTATATATTATAATATATTATACAATTAGTCTCATTTTATATTTTATAATTATTATACAAAATAATTATACAATTAGTCTCATTTTAATTATACAAATGGCATAACTTTTGCTTCATTTTAATTAGTCTCAATTAGTCTCATTCTAAGTATACAAAATAATATAATATTTTATATTATATATTTTGCTTCAGGAAACTGAATAATTATTTCATACAGAAATAAATAATATAAGTTTATATTTTATATTTTATATTTTACCTTTCTTTTAATTTTATAATTATTATAATTAAAGAAATAAATATAATTATTACAAAAAATAAAATTTATTATTCAAGTTTGACCTACACTTGCACCAACTTTTAATTTAAAAAAAATTTACAAAGGCAATCTAGATGTAAATAGTAAATGATAAAATGTATAGACGATTAAAAAAATAGAAAGTTGCAACACATTTCCATTGTCCATACACGAATTAGAAATTACAATACAAATTACAAATTACAAATTACTGATTACAAATTACATTAACATAAGATAATTGACCAATTTCGGTTCCCATAATTAAGTTCGTTTGATTTGTTCCAGTTTTTGCAACGACCGTGCATCCATAACTAAATGAAAAGTAAGTGCGTGAAACCATATGACACCATACAACAACTTCCATATACAGAACAAGCATTTCACAATAGTCCTTGATTCCGTATGTGAAACAAATGGTCGCGTATGCGAACGCAAACTCTGGTCATATCCACATCCGTATCCCTAACCATGAGGCCGTCATCCATATTTTCCCCTCCTTCCGCAGCGGGCATGTCATCCGGAACTGACAAACATCTGACATGTTTGTTACCGGCGTTACTAGCAATCTCGTGTCTACGGATGAAATTGTGTAACGCCATTGAAGCACTAACCAATGGCACCTGCACTGACGCAAAATCATAGTCCGGCATGACTTTGAGGAACTTCCAGCGCTATTTCCACACTCCAAAAGTCCTCTCCACCACGCTCCTCAAAGACGCGTGCACCTCGTTAAACAATTCTCTTGGGTTATGGGGTGGTCCATGATCGCCGAACTGTGCTTGGTGATACCGGGACCCTTTGAATGGTGTCAAATACCTCTTATTGTTTGGATATCCTACATCCACAAGGTAATATTTACCTATATTTGCTCAAGCAGGTTAACGTACAAACAACAAATTTATTAACTAGTACTTAATGTCAAATGTGTTACCTTCTTGGGGGTGCGGGAACGGTGCATGTTCATTCTCAATTATTTCCTTGAATATGTGACTGTCATGTATGCTCCCTTCCCAACCACAAGATATAAAATGAAGCACATGTCGAAGTCGCATACTACTAGTTTGCTTTGCGTTGGATACCCTTTGCGACCGTAATATGTTCCGGCATCACGGGCAGGCAACACGGCTTGTACGTGCGTACCGTCCAACGCTCCAATACAATGCTGCACAACACATGAGGTTCACATACAACACATAAATAAAAAGTAACTGAAGATGGTAACTAAAATGCTAACCCTGAATGGCATGTATTTTCCTCTGGATCGCAAATATGGATGCCTATTATTTTGATCTCTAGTGGGTTTACAATGCTCTTCTGTGAACAACTTCATCGCTTCCAATACTGCATGGAAATGTCGCGACACAGTTTCTTCCAAGTGTTGAAACCGTTCTTGAATTTTTCGATTTCTACAGCTGTCCAACGTATGGATGAACATCGCAACACTTTCTTCAATGTGTAATCCATGCGGTCTTTTAGGTACCCATAAATTGAAGTCATCACGTAATGTGTCACACAACGCTAGAAACACATCAAGCGGCATATGCAAATTTTGTTCACACCTGCCTAAGTGCCTATCAAATAATTCTTGAATCCATGCACGACCGGTCAAAATGGAAGTTCGATATGGGATCTTCTCCATGTACTTCAGGTAATATGCCATTGCATGCTGCGCAGTGTGACCGATTGTGTTTTTCTCAACATCTTCCTGTTCTTCAGCGAGTTCGACTATGACATCATCATAATTTCGATGGTTGCTACATTGACCGTTCCATATTTGCCAATTGACGAATTCTACAATGCACACAACACACACATCAATTGTCCACTTCTAAACTAAGCCCATTTGAAAACAATTTTTACCAAAAAAAATAAAAATAAAATAACAACCATCTACATGAGTATACCGAATATCGACACTGATCCATTACATTACGTTCAACCATACATGTTCATAATTGCAAAAATTAAAGGGTAACCCATGATTCCATATTGCATAACACAAAAATGGGTAGCGTTCGTTAGAATTAGAACTGTGCCACAAAAGTAAACCAACAATAACTAAGGCAAAGTGCCAAAAAAAAAAAAAAAAAAAACAAAACAAAAAACAAAAACAAAGATACCAATAGAACTTGTCCACCAAAACCGCACTACAACAACCCATTTTCGGTCCCATTTTGGCCTAACGCACCACAACCAAATAGTCACAGCCCTTTTAAAGCCTGCAATGCCGCAAGCCACCTGACTACATTCTTATCATTTGGCATGCAGATCAGTATTTCTCAGTAATCTGCGTTCTCCAACGCAATGCAGGCGAAATGGAATAGAGGGGTACTAATGAATTTCAGGATAGCCATAATCCGCTGCATGTATGCCTCAATGGCCTTATTTCTGTGATGCACCAGATCCGTGCCTCACCGTGAGGTGTTTCTGTGACTGAACTGCCTGAGACAGATGGTTGAAATTGTCGGCAAGAACCGATGCTCCATTGGAGATCTTCTTCGACTTTCCACTAGTACTACCTCTTTTTTTCCTCTTTGTCCCAGAGTCTGCTACATCAAGATGGACGGTGGGGGAGTTTGGAGGTGAGTCAACGACCGGTTTGTATGGCTTGGTGAATGGCTGCAACCCAGGAGAGTCTACTGAATCAGATTCACCTTCACTGTCGCCAACGTCCACAGCCTTCTCCCCGGGCGTCCAATGATGTTTGCCAGTCGCAACTGCACCAGTGAAGACTTCGCGCATCAAAGTTTCATGCTCCAATGGTTTGGTCTTGAATTTGTATGCAATCTTGTTTGTCTGAAAAAAAAAATAAAAATAAAATAAAACTAGTGGCCTTACAAAAAAAAAAAAATTAACCTTGCTGTTAAAGCTTCATGAAGCCTGAATATAGCCAAATGTGAGATCTTAGATAGGCGCTTGATGAGTGAATATGCTAAGAAACTCAGGTTAGGTGCTTCTATAGCTACTAGACTAAGATTCGTATAGCGTTAGAGAGTGACATACCCAATTTAGTGGGAGCTTTGCCGTAGCATACATATCATATTGTATGTGCTACAGTCAACCACTTAAGGGAGTGGCTAGATGGATCCATGCTCTAACACTGTGTGAGCTTTGTTAGGCCAATAATTGGCCTACACTATGCCCTTGAACCTTGAACTATGTCATGAAGTGATGACTTGATGTCACTACTTTAGCATGTCGTCCAAGGGTCATGATGAATACGATCCAGTGGACCATGTCTAGGAAAGCGGTCAAGTTTGAGTGAATTGGCATGAGTGGCTAGGGAAGATTGTTGGAAATCATTCCCCTGTGTTGAGGTCAAGCATGTTTATGAGCTATGACTCATGAGGGGTTTTAAAATGTTTGATCTAGTGTGATCCAATGAATCTGGGGTGTAGACGAGATATTTCGAGTGATGTACTATGCTAGCTTATGGTGGGATAATATGACACTCCTACTTTTATACCTTCTTATTAGGTCGCAAGCTCCATTTTTCCATATGAGGAGTCGACTGAATAAGAGATTGAGAAATGGCAGTTGTGAATGTAACCAATGATGTGGATGAGTGGGAGATGTTGGAAATTGGGTCGGTTTTGACCCGACACATAACCTACGGAGCGTTCACATGGGTTATTGATAATTCACATATAAGATAATTAAGAGATTATCTTTTAGGTGTTTGAGTTGTTGTGGGAGACTAACACTTCACCTCTATCAGGAGAGAATCTCTATATATTTGATATAGAGAAAAACAATATTACGTATGGTTGTTGTGGAAGTTTACCCGAAAAATCTCTGCAAAATTTTTGTCTCTATTCTTCTCTCCTAGGTCACCGTAGTTAAACCTAGGAATTTGGAGTGCGGATACAACATTGAGAAACTCTGATAGCTTCTCAATTAATGGAGGGATTTTCGGATGAGACTCGTAATTCAAGCATCTGATCTAAATCGTTTTTGTATCAGGTAATAGGATTACTCTGCATATTTTCCTTCACAAAGGATACAAAATTTTGGTGAACTTTGGCCCAACAATTCAAATTCAATAAGAAAAAAAAATAATCTAAGGTTTAGATAAAATTTTAGATCAGAGTAAAAATTTATTAAATCAAATTAAATTTAAACAATGACTGGCTTTACAACCTAACCAACCCAAGCATCTCAAATTATGTCGTCAATATATTTGAAACATACATGATAAATACAAAATATTATATATTAGAAATTATGTTCACACCATTTGGAGTAAATCATGTTGCAATATATTCTGTTGTTTGATTGTTTGATGTACATAATTGAAACTGGTTTTCTGTAATGTTTCGTGTCTTCATGTTTGAGATATTTTTTCATTTTTGTTCAAAAGGTGCAATATATTAGTTTAGGACAATTTAAGATATATTTTTTGTGTTTAACTTCAAGAACTTGAGCGGAGCCTAAATTCTTTGAGTTAAGCTTAGCTTGTGTAATGGCCCGAAATAATAACAAACCGTCTCATGCCGTTCAATACAAAAGACATAACTTACGAAATATTAACCTTACATTTATATTCTTTGACTGTAAAAAGATGACATATGCATGTATATATTCATAAATCCTAAATCCTAAATCTATAGCATATGCCATGTATGGGTGAATCAAAAATAAAAGGGAATGCAAATAAGTTTATGCCCTAATGACTACATCTTTCCAAGACATTGCTAGGTTACAACAAGGTGAATCAAGTCCAAAATAATTAAAAAGCTCAAGGCTTATACGAAAGATAACTACAATAAAAGAAACAAAAATGAGCCTTCGGCTCCATGATCCTCCCAAGCTAAGTCCTTGGTGGAGGCATATTATCAGCACTTGAAAAAAATTTTCCACATAGGGTGAGCTAAAGCTCAGTAGAGATACTCAAACACAACGTATGAAACTTAACAACGTCATATGGTGAATGCAATGCAATCCCATTTTCCAAAACAGCATGCTTTCACTTTCAAAACTATGCCATGTCTCAATTATATGTGATTCAATTCAATAAACAATATTTTTCAAGTTAGAAAACAGGGCAGTGGACACAAAATATTGGGAATCTGTAGATATGTGTTTGGTAGTAGGCTATACAAGCACTACCAAAGCCATTTCATTAGTACTAATCGAAAAGATCGGCATCTAACCGCGTGGGTTTCTGGAATTTCACCAAAGACATGCAGGCCAACAATATAAACCACAGCTACACCCCCTAACTAGATTCACCTAGGTATATACTCTTTTTTCTCAAAACAATACCTTTTCAATATCAAATAATGCTCAACGTAAATTGTATGAGCAATTAGTTCCAATTAACCTAATCCTTATGTAATTTCTACAACACTCAAAAATATCCTCTACCGACAGCCTAAAACAGATATCTCTACTCAACAGATAACTTTCAGAACAAGTATAATCTCACAAATTTCAAAATGGGAGTTAGAATATATGTCAAACTCCACTCTCATCATCAATAGATATATTCATTTCATCTTTTCAAAAATCCAACGTCGTTCCTTTTTCCTTCATGGATCAAACATTAATGATTTTTAAATCACACATCCTTTACTTTAAAAAACACGTTTACAGAAGGGATTTCCAACATTTCAACATATTTCAATAATAAACACACCCCACAATCTTTTTCAAGAACCCATTTGAAAACCTTTCTTTTACGTTTCAAAATCCAAACCCTAAATCAAAATCCCCATCTCCTCATTTTCAATACTTGATAAGGAACACATGACTAAGTTAAGAATCATACTAGAAGGTTGAAGAAATCCCCACCTCAAGAGTAGAAGAGCAAAAGAGCAAGCATTGAAGTTTGACGGAGCTGAAAATAAGTTCCTTTTTGATTAGATTGATCTCCTTGACGAGCTCTATGTTTTACTCCAAAGCACAATGGTGGTGAAATCAATGGATCTGGGTGTATGGGAGGGTTTCAAGCAAGAATTAGAGAGAAGGGAAATAAATTAGGTTTTGAAATTTTTAGAGAGAGGAGAAAATGAAAAAGTGACTAAAAATCTCCTTTTTCTAATCTGATATACACACAGACTGCTCGAGCGATGAAAACATTGCTCGAGCTTCAGAAACAGTAAGTAAGACCGCTCAAGAGATCAAAAACACCGCTTAAGTGCATAAAGACCTCATCCTAGAAGTTTTGCAGACTGCAGAAGACTGTTTGAGTGCAGGAAGGACCACTCGAGCAAAGATCACCCTACTTCCAATAGTTTTGCAAACCTGCAAAAATACTGGAAGATCTCAAAGACTGCTCAAGTGACCAAAACACCACTCAAGTGAAGAATAAAGGAACTAGACAACAACTCTTTTGAAAACCAACTCCGAATATGTTTCAAACACAACCAACAACTCCAAGCTCAACAGCAACAAGACAAAAAGGCACATAGACAACAAATAATAGTATCGGATCCTAGATCCAACAACATGATAAAGGTTGGGTCTAAACCAAAACCGTTATAATCTCTCCCCTTAAGAAATTTCATCCCCGAAATTTTAACCAAAATAATAATCAACGCTATCTAATCTCATTGACAACCCATACTAGTAACTATGGTAGAAATCATGCTCCTTACCACAAAATATACAATTTAAGTCTTCAAAACATTTACAATGTTTACATATTATAACATAAATGAAATTTTCAATATAAGGCTCAAATATCAAACAGGTCCAGATACTTCTTATAGATTTCTGCCTCATGCTCCCAAGTCACCTCCTTGACTCCATGGTGTCGTTACAACACCTTAACCAATGAAATAGTCTTGCCCTCAAGACTTCATCCCGAGTATCTAACACCCAAACTGGTCTCTCTCCATACAAGACATCCTCATCTACCTCTAAATTGGTCCAATCTAGCATGTTCGAAGGATCAAGTTTGTATTTCCAGAGCATACAAATATGAAACACATCACGAACCCAGGAAAGTTGGGGCGGCAGGGCCAAACGATAAGCTACCTCCTGAATTTGCTCTAGAATCTCAAAAGGCCCAATAAATCTACGAGACAACTTGTTGCTCTTCCCGAAACACATGATCCCCCACCTCAAAAGATAAAGGCCTCCTTCTACAGTCGATATAGCTCTTCTGGCGACTCTGAACCGAAACTAAACTCTTACGAATAAGCGCAATCTTCTTCGCTGTTTTATGGACTAATTTCGGACCTAACATAAATGCATCATCAACCTCGACCCAACATATAGGAGATCTACATGGTTGGCTACACAAGGCCTCAAAAGGTGCAATACCAATACTCACCTAAAAATTATTATGATTATAGGAAAATTCCACCGAAGGCAATTGCCTCTCCCACGACCCCTTAACATTGATAACATAAGCCAGAAACATGCCCTCTAAAATCTAACTGGTGCGCTCGGATTGTCCGTCAGTGTGAGGATAATGGGCAGTACTAAACGTCAACTTAGTGCCCAAAGCACCCTATAGGCTCTACTACAACCGATCCAGAAAACGTGGATCCTCATCCAAAATGTTAGTCATTGGAACCCCTTGAA
Source organism: Camellia sinensis (assembly GCF_004153795.1). Taxonomy (NCBI): domain Eukaryota; kingdom Viridiplantae; phylum Streptophyta; class Magnoliopsida; order Ericales; family Theaceae; genus Camellia; species Camellia sinensis. The sequence continues at coordinate 1,394,896 of NW_021024913.1, read as the reverse complement.
GTCACACTCTATCTCTAACATACAGATCGACAATGTAGTCTACCAAGTCACTCGTGCACATAGGTATAAAGTTTGCAGATTTGGTTAACCGATCAACCACTAGCCATATGGCGTCATTACCTTGTTGAGTCCTTGGAAGACTCACAATGAAATCCATCATGACATGCTCCCACTTACACTTGACTATAGGTAAAGGTCACAACAGACCCGTTGGTTGCTAATGCTCAACCGTCACTTGTTGACGAGTAAGGAATCTCAAAACAAACAAGGTTGTATCTCTCTTCATCCCCCTCTACTAAAACTAGCGACTTAGGTTGTGATACATCTTTGTGCCTCTCGGGTGTACCGCAAGGCGTGAATGGTGGAACTCTTGGAGTACCTCTTCTCTACAAGATTCTGGCATGTAAAGTTGATCTAGTTATCTCACACTTGAATCTGAATAAATGTTCAAGCCCTTGTACATCTTCCTATTAGAGATCTTCTCTCAGATAGCCTCTACTTCGTGATCACACTATTGTATCTCTATAACCCGTCTAACTAAGGTAGGTTGTGGAACTATGGAAAATAAGGTGGCCAACTCAATAGATTCGCCCAGGTGCAAGTCAAACTCGCCAATAGCGCCTAGCATCTCCCACTCTCATATGGAAATACAAGCTACACTACTTATGAACTTCTTACTTAAAGCATCAACCACTATGTTGGCTTTCCCTAGATGATAATGCAGCTCAAAATTGTAATCCTATATAAACTCCATCCATCTCCTCTGTCTCAAATTCAAGTTCTTATGTAAGAATAGGTAGTTCAGACTCTTGTGATCAGAAAACACTTCAAATCTCTCCCCATATAGGTAATACCTCCAAATTTTTTAGGCAAATATCATTGTTGTCATGAGTAGGATAGTTTCTCTCATGTGTTTTCAACTGTCGTGAGCTGTACGCTACCACATTCCCTTCTTGCATCAATACACAACCCAAGCCTTTCTGAGACGTATTACAATAAACTGAATAACTCAAACGCCTCTTCGGAATAATCAAAATTGGAGCTCTTGAAACAAATTTTCGTAGGTCTCACTCCATACAAATCTAACTCTTTGCTTCGTCAATCTAGTCAATGGTGAGGCCAATCTAAAGAAGCCTTTCATAAAACGTTGGTAGTATCCGACTAAGCCCAAAAGACTCTGGATCTCAAAGGCATTCTTAGGTTGCTCCTAATCTAGCAATGCGTCTATCTTAGATGAATCCATGATCATCCTGTCCCCAGACATTACATGACCTAGGAACTTAACTTTGTTAAGACAAAACTCACACTTCCCGAACTTAACATATAACCGGTGTGCTGTAAGTAACTCAAGTACAACTCACAAGTGTTCCTCATGTTCCTCCTTGGAGGATGAGTAGACTAAGATGTCGTCGACGAAGACAACCACGAATTGATCAAAGAACTCATCAAAGATTTGGTTTATCAAGTTCGTAGACAAAGCCAGCAAATTGCTCAACCCAATACCGTGTATGGAATGTCATCTTTTGAATATCCTCCTCATTTACCCTCAACTAGTGGTACACCAATCTCAAATCAATCTTAGAGAAACAACAAGACCCCTTCAATTGGTCAAACAAATCATATATTCACTGTAATGGGTATTTATTCTTAACAGTTACCCGGTTCAACTTCTAGTAATCGATGCATAATCGCAACGTGCCATCTTTCTTCTTTGCAAAGAGAGTCAGTGTTCCCCAAGGTGATGTACTAAGGAAAATGAAGCCCTTATCTAACAAATCTTGAAGCTGTACCTTCAACTCATACAACTCGGCTAGTGCAAACCTATATGGTGCCATAGAAATCGAGGTTGTGCCTGGCGCCAAGTCAATTAAGAACTCAATCTCTCTATATGGTGGCAACTCTATGAGATCCTCCAGAAAAATATCCAGATATTCTCGAACTACACTTGACAATTCACCACAAATTATACTACCCTTATAGGCTACTGTGATGGCAAAAAAAAAAAATTGATGATCGGCTACTATGATGCATATCAAGGACAATAAAATCGATTACTGTGATGCATATCAAGCACAATAAAATTGAAATAGAGCTGATGATCTACTACCTTAATCTCTCAAGAGCGGCACACTCGACCAAATGCCACTGTACCTCTAATAGGTGTCTCAACCAAAAGAAGAGACTCCAACAACTCAAACTCTAACTCTAAAGTGGATGCAAAAGAAGATGATATGACTGAATGAGATGCACTAGTATCAATTAATACATTGGCAATAGAGTTGAACAACAAAAAGTTACCTTTTATTACGGAAGGTGCTGGCAACTGATCCGGCGTGGTAATAGCATATATACGCCTTGAACATCTCTGATTTACCTACTCATCCCTCGGTGCATAGGCCTAATACATTGATTGAACCGAAGTGGCTTTCTTATTGGCCCTCAAGGCTTGTGCTAACTGCGTTGGCTGATGGCTCTGTGTTTGTCTCTAACCAAATGCACTAGATGTGCCACCAGACTGAGGACAAAATCTTCTCAAGTGCTCCAATTGCCCACACTGAGAATAGGTACGCGGCTGACCTCTCCTCTAACTCTAGCTCTAAGGACGAGCTGAAGACGATGCAGATTGTTGTCCTTCTTCTCTCTGTGGGCAAGCTGAAGACTTGTGGCCCAACTGACCACACTTGAAACAAGTGAACCCACCTTAATTACCTTTATCCCAACCCAAACTCGGTACAAGAAAGGTGGATGTAAATTGCGTAGCCTGGGACTGTTGTGGGGTGGAACCCCTATGCCGTTTGTTGTCCCTTACATCCCCTGAACATCCTAACTCCTCTACCTAGAGTCCCTCATCCGCTCCTCCTCTGCTTGGATTACAGTCTAAATGGGCTGCCAATTCCACAAGACGGTCGTAATCCCTTATCACAGACTCGGCCACCTTGAAAATGAACTTAGTCCTCAACCTCTTCTCAAACTCGATGCAACGGCGTTCTTTCGTTGACAAAAGTTTCGGTGTAAACTTTGACAAACTAGTGAAAGTAACCTCAAACTTGACTACTGGCGTGTTCAATTACTTGAGCTTCAGAAACTGCTCCCTCAATTTCTCTCTTACTGGGGGTGGCAGAAACTTATCCTGGAAGGCATTGACAAAAGCCTCCCAAGTTACCCAAATATGCCCTCGTGCATACTTCCACCACTGACCCTCATCTCCCTTTAGTTGGAAAGACGCCAAGGTGGACCTTAAACCGCCATCCTCGATACCAAGTATCTCAAAAGTCTTCACCATCTATTCTAGCCATTCATCAACCTTTAATGGCTCCTTTGTATCCCCAACAAACTCATTCAGATTTGATTGAAAGAACTCCCTCTTTAGAAAGGATAGCCCTGTTTATGAAACATGGGCCTATACTTGATTCTCAGCCCTGGGAATGTCTATGGATTGCCGCAATGTTCCTACCATTTTGCGGCTAAGGCGCCCATGGCTTATAACAATTAATTCATTCCACATAAGCACCACGTCACATAATCACAAACGAATTTCTTTTCTAGATAATAATTGTTCTACAACATTGCCAGAGTTTTGGTGAGAATAAGCAGTGTTCAAATGCTCTTCTAATAGGACTTCTAGAAACTCATAGATCCAATCAATATCTTAGAAACCAAATCTCACTCATCTAGTCACATAAACATGTTATCACATAGCATACCAGGTCTATTTCTAACATTATTTAGCAAGAAAAATTCATTGTCGTAAAAATCACGTTTCACGAACCCAAAGTATTCAAACCCAGTAGTTATGATACCAAGTTGTAACGGCCCAAAATAATAACAACAGTCGTTCTCATGACATTCAATAAAAAAATACATAATTTATGAAATATTAACCTGGCATTTATATTCCTTTACCATTCAAAAGATGACATATCCATGTATGCATTCATAAATTCTAGATCTTGAATCTATAGTATATGCCATGTATGAATGAACCGAAAATAAAAGGGAATATAGATAAGTTTATGCCCTAATGACTACATCTTTCCAAGACATTGCTTTGTTACAACAAGGTGGATCAACTCCAAACAATTAAAAAGCCCGAGGCTTATACAAAAGATAATTAAAATTAAAGAAACAAAAATGAGCCTTCAGCTCCATCGTCCTCCCAAGCTAAGTCTGTGGTGGAGGTATATCATCAGCACTTTAAAGTTTTTTCCACGTAGGGTGAGCTAAAACCCAATAGAGATACTCAAACACAACATATGAAACTTAACAAAGTCATATGGTGAATGCAATGCAATGCCATTTTTTAAAACATTATGCTTTCTCTTTCAAAACTATGCCATGTCTTAATTATATGTCATTTAATTCAATAAACAATACTTTTCAAGTCAAAAAACAGGGCAATGGATACATAATATTGAGAATCTCTAGGTATGCGTAGACACCCCATTTTGAACGACAACAAGACTTGGGCACTTTCTATTAATTATCCAATGATGACAATCAGAATGTGTTTCTCACAAAATCCTCAGAAGAGAGATGGAATTTGAGCTTTAATCCCAACCTTCACACATTTTTGGCTAAACTATTTTAGACCTTAAAACCCTCCTTTCAAAATATTTTTCCAAATGATTCTACCATGTTCCAAGGCTTCCATTTCGATTAAAATATTGCACTTTTCAGTAAACTGAGTAAGGATAAAGTGGAAATAAATGGAAGGGAGGTGAACTCTTTGAAAAATATCTAAAAACATCTTCTCTATAGGTTTGGAGTTGAAGGAAATAGGAGGGGAAAGAAGAAAATTAGTTTAGGAAAATGATGAACATCAAATTGTTAAGAAAGAAATGAACAGTCTTCATTAAATTAGGCATATCTCTTTGTACACTTGGAATGTAGATAGGAGGCCACCACCATTGGAAAGTAGACTTATGGGACTTCAATTTATACTCAATAATCACCTAAAATCGAGTCTAGATAAGGGAGATATATCCGTTTAAAGTCGGGCTTAAGAACAGATTTTGTTAATCCGGCCCGAGACAACAGCAGGCCCTTTTTTTTTTTTTTGGTTTTGGTTCGCTTGGGACACACCATTAACCCATTTTTTGATATATTCATCACCAAATGCATATACACTTACCCTCTATTATCTAGTGCTTGATCTATTGGAGATAAGGCTCCACTTTGTCTTTCATCAGCTCCATTAGTGCTCCATTAGCTTCATTATCTTCCTTTAGGCTCTATCTTGTCTTCTACCTTATCTTCCACCATTTCTCCACTTGCTTAGCCTATATGTATACATCATATTGTTGAGAGGATGGGGAAGATAGATTAAGGAGAAAACATTTGAGTGAGGGAAAAGAGAAAAAAGAGAGAAAAGTTGAGTTTTTGAGCTAAAAACACTCCTATCTTCTATATACACCCCATACCTTCCATACAAACTGAAATTCTATCTTTTCTACACCCAAAACTCCTCCAAAAATTCTAAAACACTTGAATTTCACTAGCTTTGATCAAGAGGAAGAGTGGGTGTTGGTAAAAGTAAACAAAAGCGAGAGAGATAATAACTTTTCACCACATACACCTCCAAGCCATCATTCTAGCAAGAATTCTAAGCTTTCAAATTGAGGATTGAGAACATAACTCATACACTTGAGGGTGATCAAAAGGAAGTTTGGAAATCATGAAGTTCATCCTTTCTGGAAAAGGTGAATTTTTAATTTATTTCATTTTCTTGCATTTCTTACTTATTTTGCTCTTTTGCTTTGTTTTCTTGTTATATTATATATTGTTGTAATCTAATTGAAAGTGGTGAGTTGTGACTTCCATATATATTGTTTTTAGTTCTGTTTTTGTTGTGGAAATCTAAGAAAATAGAGTAAGGCCGAGCCTACCGGGCTACCCGGCCCGTTAGTTGGTCGAGTAACCACCTAAAAGTACACCATCGCGCCCACGACCTTTATGACCATGGAGATTAGATACAGGACCGTGACATTTGAGTCCTGAACTGTAGTAAGCCCAATGAACAGAACGGGATTCATCCTCTCGGGGCGTTCGGGGACGTCTACAGCTGGGTACATAAATTTTGAATTCTACCTTCAAATTCTCTCAAATGGAAAAGGAACCCTTTCTTAGTGAGGACAACACAATATTACCCAATTAGAATTCTGCTAGTAGATTACAAAAGTATACACCATTAATCCCTAATATATAGAAAGCTCAAAAACAGAGAACTCTTTTTGGGTACATATCAAGCCAAACCCGTGTAGCGAAAGAACATGGGCGAAAGATTACAAAAGCATACACCATTTTTCCCCAGTTTGATTCCAAAGAAAGCTCAGAATTAACTAGGGGCGAAAGAACACAAATCGAACACTCAAATCATCTACTATTTCAGTTTTTAGGGAGACTGATATATATATATATATATAGACAGAGAGAGAGAGAGAGCACTTACCCGCAAGAGGATAGTTAGCGGTGTTAGTGGAGGGGAGGTGAGTCGGTGGTGCCAGTGGAGATGGAGAATCGGTGGAGGGGAGGTGAGTCGGGAGGTGAGTTCGTTTCTTAGTGATGAACCATGATGGAATTTAGGGAAAAAAGAGAAAAAAAAAATTTAAAAAAAGAAAGAAAGAGGAAGGGTATATATATATATATATCAGGCTTTAAAAATGATGTCGTTTTAAATTTTTTCAATTACTTTTTGTGACGGTACACAATATAGACGCAAAAGTAACCTGAAATGGGCGCGAAAAAAGGCGCGTTATGCAATTTTTGGAGCCAAAAAAGTGGGAAAAAAATTAAATAATTTCTTTTTTGAGACGGTAAAAATTTGGCCAATGCAAATAATGTTTTGTTTGAGATGGTATGGTCTGCTGACTCAAATAATAATAGTAAGTAAATTTTTTTTGAGACAGTCCTATTTTACCGACGCTAATAATACATTTTTTAGTTAGCAAGTGTTTCTATCACAAATAATGGGACTCAAGGTCGGATCTAAATGGATTCGGCCAGCTCCAAAAATCTGCATTTCAGTCCCAACTTCAAACGGGCATATCTCCCTTATCTGAACTCGGTTTTTAGTGATTCTTCAGTCTAAATTGAAGCCCCGAGAGTCTAATTTCCAATAATAGTGGCCTCACATCTAAATTCTAAGTGGTCAGAGAGATATTCCTCATTTAGTGAAGGATGCTCATTTCTTTCTTAACGGTTTGATGCCCGACCTTTTCCTAAACTAGTTTCCTTTCACTCCCTCCGATTTACTTTAACTCCAAACCTATAAATAAGATGTTTTAAATATTTTTCAAAGAATTCACCTCCCTTCCATGTATTTCCACTTTGTCCTTACTTGGTTTACCAAAAAGTGCAATAGTTTAATCGAAATGCGAGTGTTGGAAGATTGTAGAAACATTTGGAAAAATATTTTGAAAAGAGGGTTTTAAGGTCTAAAAAAGTTTGGGCAAAATGAGGTGTAAGGTTTGGGATTCGAGTTTGAATCCAAATTTGTTCGCTAAGAACTCAAAAAATTGCATAGTGTAACTTTCATCATCGGGTGCTTAGAATAAAGCACCCAAGTCTTATGGGCGGTCAAAAATGGGGTGTCTACAGTTGCCCCTCTTTGACAGAGCTCGAATAGTCATGAAATGACGTGAGTGAATGTCAAAGCCCAAAGATGAGCCATTTTGACAAGGCCGTAAGACTTAGGCAAACAAACAAAATGCAGATGCAAAATTGGTTGAACTTGAGGGTTGGCTACATATCACGTTGCATGGAATCAAACCAGCATAGTTCAGGGGCAGGATGCAAATGATACACAATGTAATGAAATAATCAAACCATAGGTAGTGCAAAACACATGAATATCATAAAGGAATGGGGATGCAAACCAAACTACATTTTACATAGAAAAGAAGTGGGCACGAGCCAAACAACGCCTAACATAGGCTAAGTGCCTACATCCTCAATATTAGCCTCAGCGTAGTATGGATGCTTACACATAACAGAACCATGTTTTAACGTGAAAAGGGGTGCGAGTACATGCGAAACCATGTTTTTCGTAGAAAGAGAAAGAGTACAAGTAATTGGGTGGTATGATAACAGTGAGGAATGATCTGCTGGGAAAAGATAATGATCCTAAATACTGAATCCAACAAGATAAAGTACGATGCAATGAATGCAATGGATGAAGTGAATAAGGGGCGTAGGCCGAACTACGTCTTACCTAGAAAGGGCATGGACACAAAACAAACCAAGTCTAACACATAAAAGGTGCCGATAACAGCGCAACATGGGTACTTACACATGACAGAACCATGTTTCAACGAGGGAAAGGTACGAGCACATGTCAAACTAAGCTTAACATGGACAGGATGCAGGCGATGAAATGGTATGGGTGTAATGGGTGTGATGGACAATGTAGTGGATGGATGTCTGCAGTAGATGATATATGCAATGCGATAGAGGTAATAAATGTGATGCAATAGATAATAATGGATATGATGTAGTAGCTGGGAAGTGGCACTTTTAGAAAGTACCTAGCAAGGGCAATTGGCGATGACTCACCTTATGCTGCTGGGATTTTCCTCTTCTTCTTGTTGCACTTCCAAACCACGAATACTACTTTTCTCCTTGGCAATGTTTGCAACTTTCCTTATTCTCCAACAGGGTGACAGACTAGGTTGGTTCAGTATCCAAAATTGAGGCGCATACAAGCTACCTCAACCTATGGGGCTGCCATACAAATTTCAAACCGAGGATACACCCCTGGGTATTTAAACTGAACTTTAGTCTCAGAAGTTCCAAACCTTTGCGTTCTAGGCATCGCCATTCGAACTCTAGTATCCATCATCTCAGTTAATCTCCTAGGAACTCACTACAAACATAGTTAGGTGGCTATACCAGACCACTTGAAGTCATTCTGGCACGACAAACAATAAAGGAATTACACCTTTTAGAGGATTTCAGGTCTTCTAGACCTAATGTGTGTGCACAAGGCAGTGCAGGTGAGGTGAACAAAATAGTACAATATAAGATGAATGCACAAAACAGTGCTGTGTGGGTGCACAAGATAGTGCGATACAAGCTGAATGGAAAAAACAGTGCGATTGCACAAAACAGTGCGATACAAGGTGAATGCACAAAATAGTGCGATACGTAGTGAATGCACAAAACAGTGCGAGGCAAGGTGCACAAAATAGTGCGAACTCAAGGTGCACAAAATAGTGCGATACAAAGTACACAAAATAGTGCGATACAATTTGAAAGATGTATGGTATGCACAAAACAGTGCGATGCAAGCTACACAAAACAGTGCGGGGTAAATGAATACACAAAATAGTGTGATGCTAGGTGAATGCACAAAACAGTGCTATACAAAGTGCACAAAATAGTGTGATGCAAGGTGAATGTATGAATGCGATGCGAGGTGCACAAAACAGTGCGACACAAGGAGAATGCACAAAACAGTGAGATGCAAGGTGTACAAAACAGTGCGATACAAGGTGCACAAAATAGTGCGAACTCAAGGTGCACAAAACAGTGTGATCTCAAAGTGCACAAAACAGTGCGAACTCAAAGTGCAAAAAACAGTGCGATGCAAAGGACAGATGTATGAATGCGATACAAAGGTGCACAAAACAATACGAACTCAAGGTACACAAAACAGTGCGATGCAAGGTGCACAAAACAGTGCGATACAAAGTAAAGGTGCATGGTATGCAGAGGGAAATGAGCAGTACATAGAGTAGTGCATCATGTACCTTATGAAATGAGTCTAGAGCAACTTGCCATAATTTATTTGAAATCAACTTGCCACAACTTATTGAAATGGAATTGAAAAACACTACGGAAGGTAACTCGATGAAACAGGAGCAACCAATCATGCAATTCAAATCAATCAGAATGTATGAGCATGTATGCATAATCCAAAGCACACATATTAATCTGAGGGAAGATGGCAATCCCAAGAAAGCTTTGAAATGATCGGAGACAACTTTCGAAAACTGAATCATGTCAGCATCATCATGGGGGTAAACTACCCAAATCCAGGGGATCTAGGGAAAAGTGCCCGACAGAAGGCTCTGAGCGGATTGAGAGAAAGGTTGGGTTCATGCCCCTTGTTCAATTGATGACCTGATCAGATGCACTGAAAATTGCCCCTAGTGTCCGATCATTGGCCGCCAGTTGGGTTCATGCCCTTTGTTTGATGGATGACCCAATCAGATGCACTGAAAATTGCCCCTAGTGTCCAGTCATTGGCCATCATTTTCAACATTATGCAGGCACGTGTAATGAGGATCATCAGATCCTGGAATGGGTGCCAACCAATCAGACTCATGCTTCTCTTCTATCCCAGCATGTTAAGAACTTACTCCAATCCTCTCCAAAGTAGTGACGGATTCTTCAGAAATATTTTGCAATGATCATCGACGCGATGCCGCTTGTATGGGCACTTTCAGTTTGTTTATGAATTCCACACTTGGACTTGTTTTTGAGTTTGGAGCGAACATTTGTGTATGGAATTTTGACCATGCCACTCTGTTGAACTTTGTACGACAGACACGCCAGGGTGACTCGATGATGAGCACTTTTGAGCGACAGACATGCTATGGTGACTCGATGAAGAGCGCAGACTGAAACAAATACTGGACATGACGCAACAAAACTCACAACTAACCCAAAAGCAGAAAAAGACTCAAGGTAACTAATCATTCATAGTGCCCCTAGTATTACTTATGTTCCCTTTAGAACTCAATTCCGCAAAACCCAAGTTTTGTTTCCTTTTTTGTTCAAGTTAGAGATTCTACTGATAAGTTTAAGTATTGAAAATTGCTCCACTTGTTGATTCAAGCTAGTTCTTCCTTACCAAACGCAAGTACAATATGCGCAGCAGTCGGTGTAGCTTGTGGATTGTTGTGAAGCTTGACGACTCGAATTAGGCAAGATGATTGGGTTGAGATGAATAAGATGGATATGATTGAGACCGAAGTTCAGGATGATGTTGCCTATGTATCCCAAGAATGGGAGTCAGGTCAATGTAGTTCATGGCTGAGGTTTACTCAGGTGTTGACAGTCTCCTCTTGCACTCTAACTTTTGCCAAAGTCACCCCTCCAGGATTTTCAACCTTGCGAGCTTTATTTGTTTGATTTCTCATTTTTCATGCTCTAACTTTTGCGTTGGTGGCTCTTTCTGGTTTTTGGCCTAGCGAGCCTCTCAAGGATAATGTTACAACATTTGTAGTGAATTTGATCAATAGTCATCCTTGCCCAAATACTGGAACTGGCTTCACCTTGATTTGAGCTTGGTTCTCCATTCTCTTATGCATGTCTTCTTCATTTCTTTCGCTCCATTTGCAAAGTTGATTCTTCTTGTAATGTGGTACCTCTTTGCATTGGTTTCCCCGGATTCAGACAATAGTTCCCTTCCTCACAGTTGATTGGACTTCATTCTAATGAATACCCCTGGCTTGATGGTTGACTTTTCCCTTTTATTTTTTATTTTCTTCTTTCTTTCCCTTTCTTTTTCTTCTTCTTTCTTCTTTTTTCTTTTTTGGCTTCGCTTATCCATTTCTTTCTGAAATAATGAAAACACTAGGGAGAGAAATTCTATGATTGTGAGGTTTGAAAGCCGCCTTGTGCTTGCCAAAATGATAGCCTAAAGATGAAGAACATTTCCAGGACAATGCAGAATACCACGCACAATTCTAAATCTATCTTCGCAAGTTTTGCAAAAGAAACAGCTTAAAATTTCAAAATCATGAAGGACTCTGTGCTGATAATTCGGAATCCACTCAAACCATTTGGGGGATCCTTCTCAACACTCAAGTTTATTAACAGAATCTTATTCAAAAAACAAATTGTAAGTTTTTCTATTTTTTAAAAGGTCATACATGCATTACTATAGGCATAACAAAATGATCAAAAACTTGACATTCGCTTTCTTATAAAGATGAAGACCTGAGGGTACACGAAAGCGACTCAAAGGAGAAGACTGAAATGACGCAACAACGTGAGAAAAGACAAAGAAAATAAAACTCACAACTCAACTATTTACAGGACATAACTCAAAACAAATCAGTACCCTCGAGACAAAAGGGGTTTTCATTCTCCAAGTTCATCTGCAGAATTGAAAAACAACTTCAAGTAGCCCACATGAGGGTTCAAACCAGTCTTCAATTCAGTAACACTAACATTCACACCCAGTAGGATTTATTTCAAACTTTAGAACTGAGTCTCACAGATTGAGCCTCACAATTATCTTAGTTATCCCCACACATCTCCTTGGTCGTGCTGCCTGGGGTGAATGTTGGTTGTTGGCAAACCATGGATGGGATTTATGCTATAGGATGGCAATTTATTACAGTTAGGGAGAGGTTTATTGATAGCTTTGGGTTTTGGTGGGGTGATGACTTTATTGTCAATCAAGTCTTGAATTTCATGGCGAAGGCGAAAGCAACGGTCAGTATGGTGACCGTACTGCTAATGGAATGTGCAAAATAGGGTAGGGTCATGTCTATATGGGGGAGGGTCAGGGAGAGGTCAAGGATTGAGCGGTTTGAGATACCCTTTCTCCATCAGTACCTTCAAGGCACATGTTGGGCTCATATGGAGATGGGTGAAGGTTCTTTTTTGGGAGAAGGAAGCATCAGGTTTAGAAACATTGGCAAACTTTTTGGCGAGTGTTGGCATGGTATTTATGAGCTTGGGACTAGACTCAAGAGGGGTGTTTATGGTAAAGCATCCCTTTTCATTGTTTGCCCCTTGATTCAAAATGCTCTTAGCATGAGCGATAAAAGTGTTATCCACAGTCTTTGCAACAACTGCGAGCACTTGCTGCTTGTTCAATCCTTTGACCTTCAAAGTCTCAATAGCCCACCGAAGATGTGCATAGGGATCAATACTTGCCCCAGTTTTTTTCTTGCCACTTGTTTTTTTCTCGAAGGAAGGCCCATTTGTTGTTGGTATGTCATCACCCAGACTTGAGATAGCTTCGAGTTGGCCCTTTCCAACTGCAGGTCGCCCCAAGATTGATGAGCTTTTTGACGTGAACCTTTTGGCGTATGATGTGGTCAATGATGGAGCCAAGACCCCAAAGGCTAAATCTGTCATAGTTCTCTGAAGATCTTCCATCATACCCAATAACTCAGGAGTAGCGAGTTCAACCATTGGTTCCCGTAGTGTATTTGACCCAACTTGGTCTTGATGAATAGGTTGGGTTGGACTCTTTGGCATAGCTTGGACTGGAATTGGGCTATTGTTAAGTTTTGGAGTTTGAGATGATTGGGATTCAAGTGTATCCATTATGCACAAGTTTGTGTTTTCTGGAATGAACACCTCAGGCTTAGGTAAATGGGCTTGGGTGATGTATATACTGAGTTTGAAGGTAGGAGGTAGTGTATAGACGAGGTTAAGGTGAGGAGGAGGTACTTGGTCATGGTTGGGTAGTGGGTTGGTGGCAATATTGGGTTCTTGAGGTGGAGCTATTGACTGGTTGTTAATGAGATTCTAAACCTCATGACGAATGCGGTAGCAACGATCGGTGCCATGAGGACTTTTAGTGCACTTGTTAGGCTCATATGGAGGGGGGGTGAAGGCTCTGCCTTGAGCTCGGGTTCAGTTGGCTGTTTGTGGGTTGGTATTGGCAAAAGGGTCGACAAATTTGGGCTTGGCGACAGTATTGATTTTAATGGGTTTGGGAATAGTGCTACCGCTAGCATCGGCACTCCCAGAAAACACCGTCCTTGTTAGTTTTCTTGTTCTGGGAATAATCCCTTTGTTGAATGCATTCTTAACCTGAATCCCTAACTCATGCAAATTTTTGAAAGTGAACAGTGGAGCAACTATTAACTTTTGTAACATATCAGGCTCAAGGTTTTGCATCACCATCCGCACTTGGTCTCTCTAAGAAGGTCGATCTGTCATTTGTGCTACTTTTGCTCTCCACCTTGCAACAAATTCCACAAAAGGTTCTTTAGGATTCTGGTGGGTTGCTTCAAGCTCTTGGGTGGTCATTTCAATTTGCGTATTATAAGAATACTGATTGACAAACGCCTCAGCCAAATCTTCCCAGTTCTGCTTTACTTTATCCTCCAACTTGGTGTACCAAGTGGCTGTTATACCCGACAGGGTTCTTTCACACAGAGAGAGTTTCTGAGGGTTAGTCAGACCCATCGGTTTCAGGACGTCCAAGAAAAGCCAGATACGTACCATATGATCTCCAAACCTGTCTAAACGGTCAATGTGTGGCATTTTGAATCTGTCTAGGAGCCTTACGGCAGCCCCTATGTACCCATCCTCAATGTTGGGTATGGAGCTAATTCCCTGTGCCTTTTTGAATTGCTTCTCAAGGTTAGCAATTTTTAACAAGGTTGGGTCGAGATCATTAATATCAAGGGGAAAAAATGCCCTCATTAGGCTACACCAAGGGTCTGAAAACTTGAGCTTGAGCCAACCCTTCTCGAGGATCTGGACCCTTCAAATCTTCAATTGGCAGAAGTGGGTTAAAGTTCGGTGGGGTGCCCGGGATTGGATATGTGGTAGATGCCCCAGATGGGCATTGTATTTCAACACTGGTCTCATCCTGCATGGGAATTCCTTGGTTTAGGGCCGTTATCATGGCCACAACTTCTTTTGGACTCTGAGCCATCACAAGTCTGCTAAGTTGGCAGTCGAGGAAATGGATGGGTGTAAGTTGAGAGATGACTAACATGGATTTCGACCCGGTTATACTTGATGTATCTGAACTGGATTAGTCTAGATGAGTTCAACTGGATTGAGCTTTTTTTAGACGGGGTCTTTTGGCATTTAGATAGCTCTTTCCTTAGTTGGCGTTTGGGGATCAGATGGACTGGACCTTTACTGAGTGGGGTTTTTCTGGGATTAGATGGACTGTGATGGGTTAAGGCTTTCCAGGTCGAATTGGGTTTGGCCTTTGTTGAGTTAGGTACTGCTCATTCTTTGGCTCAAACAAACCTAGCATTAAAAACAAATGGCCTATCAAATCGGGATACTAGGTATGCTGGTCAAATCAAAGAAAGATACAATTTTTGGCCCTGGTTCTGGTCTAGTATGTTTCCACCATGTCAAACACAAACCCCTGAATTTTGACCCAAATTTTGATTCTGATATGACCCTCAAGTTTGAAAGGAATCGCCCCAAAATTAAGACTCTCCAAGGATTGCATCCCACATTGCCAAAGATTTCATATTTGCACAAAAGCATTCAAAACACCCCTATGAGAGGTTAGGGTTTCCCTGTCCTAACTTTAAAGTGATCTACAGCTTTACTATTCATACAAGCGGTTTCATAACATCCTGAATGTGGGAGAGTATCATGTCCTATTTTGAATGGTCGCTAGAGCTCACTACATACACTAGGCCGATTGGTCCAAAAGGGTACCTCAGCAAGATTACCTAATATACCTCTCACACCGAACACCGAAAAGTGAAAGGTGGATCAAGTGGTACAGCGATAATCTAGATCCAAGGGTTGTGTTTCCAACATAGCAGAGCCTATGACCGGCCAGCCTTTTGGCAAGCTTTTAGGCAAGCCTCCCGCAAGCCATCTAGGAGTAGTAGATGCAAAACACAGTGACTTTAGAGTATCAATGCAAATGCAATGCAAATGCAATGCAAAGAATATATAAGTGTAGATAAAATTTCACATCATGAATTTCAAGTCAAGTTCTCAAATTCCCCAGCAGAGTCGCCAGAAACTGTAGCCTACATTTCGTGCTCCTTTCGGATACGACTGGCCCTACAATTCGGACTCTCATGGTTCTGATTCTGATTTCACAAGTAGAATGTGAGATAGATAAACACAAATGAGTCCAAATCTGGTAAATCTTCTGGTAAATCGATTTTGAATTAAATGCCAAAAATGGACTGCTTTGCCAGATTTTAGAGTTGTCACCTAAATATTTTTAGGAATTTTAGAAAACCCGTGACTCGTGCCAAAGGCCATTAGCCCATCATCACCAAAGTGTCTCGGCTCGGGAACTTAGGTATGAGAGGGAAAGGTCATGAATTGAGCACCCCACTCACCCGATCAAAGATCGGCCTCTACTAATCAGGATGTGATTTTTATTTACATTATATGCTTTTGTCCTGGTTATTATTTTAACATTACTATGTATTGCACACAAGTATAGATCAAGTTGCAAAATTTGGAACATTTTGATTTTATGTTCGTTTGAAAATTGTTTTTAATACGCGTCACTTGAAAATGTGAGTTTGTATATACATTGATCAATTTATCCCAATTTTAGCAATTAGTTATCATCCATTGGCATTCAAAAAAGTATATCACTTAAACAATTAGACTCATGGAAAGCATGCTCAATATGGCAACACGAACATACAATGTGATATGCTAAAATGCAAAATGCTCACCTAGTACTCCAAGGCAAGCCAACAAAGCAAAATAATTAGAAAACAAGCATGCCCCTAAACAATGCAAAATGACTAACGTAACACATACAATCAAGCAATTAATAGGCTCGGCCACTAGCATGGTATATGAACCAATTCAAGACATGCGATAATCATGTATTCATTTAACAAAGTTGAATGTGATATTGGTTAGTATGATGAGCTGGACCCAAATGCATGTGAGACGTGTGTATGCAAACATGGGGGAATACAAAGGAAACATGATACTCTATACTACCATTATAAGCGGGTAAATAAAAGGAAGAAAGAAACTGGGTTGGGAGACATACACCATTATTACATATTTTTACCCTCGCGCAGGAGGGTCCGAATAAGTGTCCAAGTGTCTGGATTAATAGCTAACTATTACAACATCAAACGAATGAATTGAGCTAAACTAGCTACTTATTACCTATTAGAATGAATTCTAATTTAACTAGTTATCTAATGTTATTACAACAAGGGTATTGTAACAATACTAACTACAACAATAATATACAAATGAAATTGCAACCATAATATTTACAACAACAATACTTAGAATAATAATAACAATACAACAATGATAATTACAATGATGCTAATAAGAATATTAATCCAAGCAACCATGAGGCACGATGATCGCATGCACAGTGCCCAGAAGCTGTTCTGTCTGCCCAGACTGCTCTGCCTCACCTTTAGCCACTGTCCTCTGTTACTGCAAAAGGTTACTGCTTACCACACATTGGAGGTCGACTGATCGGCCCTAATTTTCATGCCAAAATCTGTTTTGTGCTCTGAGTTGAGGACAGTGCAGACAGAGCCTTTCTAGGCCCTATTTGTCCCTCCTGCTCTTCTTTGCCATGTGAAACTCAAGAGAAGAACAAATTCACGTTCGAAACCATCAATTAGCACAAGCAGATGGCTTGATGATCCCGAGCACATTTACACAAAATTGATAAATGTGATGAACAATGACCACCCCTCCCTTCTATCATGAATGCCCAAAAAGGGAAGTAGACACGCTCTAAGTCTTATCAACGTATCTTGGATTGATAAGCAACAATTCTCGGAGTGATGGACTTGGCATAACTTCCGGCCAAATCCAACCAACGCTAAACATTTTCTTTATGTTGGTTTAGTTCATTTTAAACCGATTTTATTAGTCCTTTCCATTCTTTAATCAATTAGTCCAAAGTGATATTTAAGTCCACTAAATGAAAAAATATGTCAAACGAGAAGTGATCCTTAGCATGAAAGGGAGACTACTCCTTGACGATGAGCCTCCGTAGAGATTAAGCCATTGAGCATATGTCTCTTTCTCATGCCTTGAATAACAATTAATCATTTGAAATAACTCTCAAATGAAAGAAAAGAAGAAATGAGGGAGAGCGCATAAATGATTGTGCGAGATCGATTATTAAAATGAGACTCTTGATATGAAAACTAAGTAAAGAAAAGTGATCAACTCGAACGACTCGGTGTCTAAGGCCTAAACAACCGAAGTCATGAGGACTTACAACACAACAAGCTACATATTCAAGGCATAACCTATTTAAATAAATTAGGACAATCCTAAACAACCTCTAATATGTGAAAACGGTGGCTAAAAGTTATGTAAAATAGCACAAAAAGATGGGAATAATACATAGACACAAAACTAGTAAACAAGGGCAACGAGAGGTGGCCAACCCTTCCATTTTTGAGACCTCTAAACCATGTTTTTCAGCCCTTTTAAACTCTGAAAATCAGTTTGAAAACCAAAGAAAAGAGTACAAGAACAAGAGGTATGAGCTATGAATTAAGGTGTAAGAAAGGGTGTTAAGCCTTTCTACCTTTCATAGCTATTCAACCCCAAGTTCCAACACTTGAAATGGATTCAAAACAACACAAAAACACTAGAAATAGATACAAAGAGATAGAAATGAAAGCAAGGAGAAAGGTGGTAAGCTTATATCTCTTGAAGAGCATAAGCTTATATCTCTTAAAGAACATAAGCTCTTGTTGCAAGCCAAACTCAATCCAAAGGCACTCTCAAGTGTGGCTTGTGATTCACAAGTTTGTACCAAGGCTCTAAGGCTTTGTTCTAAGGTTGTTTATGGTATATAGATATGGTTTAAGGATGTCAAATATCTCAAAGCTAGCTTGCACAAGAATGAGAAGCTCACAAAGATGTTTTGGCTTTTTAAAATTTTTTCTAACTCTTGACACAGTGGCTTAGGCTCATATTTATAGAATTTGAGCAAAATAGGTCAAAAATATCTTCAAAAAAACCCAGTTGGTTGATTTCCGCCCAGAATAGTGTTTCTAGCCAAAGAAGGCTGACCGGCTCCCAATGGCTACAGGCGGCTCCCAATGAGGCACGGCCGGCTCCCAATATGCTCCCCTGTTCCTCTGTTCCAGGTTCTGTGTAGGGTAGCACAAGGTTCAAAAATGAATCTCTGGGGTACAAATAGTGTAAATATGGAAAGTTTGCGATTGTTTTCAAAGCTTGAATGTAGATCCTTCATTAAGACTTAGAACCACACACAACGCAACTTTCATTATCGAGCACGTAGGACAAAGCGCTCAAGTCTTGCGGGCAATCAAAAATGGGGTGTCTACAGTTGCCCCTCTTTGACAGAGCTCAAAGTCATGGAATGATGTGAGTGATTGTCAAAACCCAGAGACGACCCATTTGACGAGGCCATAAGACTTGGGTAAGAAATCAAGACGTAAATGCAATGATTGAACTTGAGGGCAAAGTGCAACATGATTTGCAGAAAACAAATAACTTATGATCATGTCATGAAACAATGCAATGAAACATTTAAATGAAAATACCAAGCGACGAAACAATGCCATAAGTAATAGTAGAAATGCAACGTCTGAATGAAAGCAAAACAACTCAAGCCATGTTTCACATGAAAAGAGATGAGCAAACAAACACGTCTCACATGAAAAGGATAAAGAAAGTGCAAACCAAACCATATCCCATGCAAGAAAGATGCGAACTTAACTACGTCTCATGCAGGAAATGCGGAGGGCGATGTAACCACCAGGCAAGCCCGAGGTTTTCAACCGAGGAACTCAAGATCCTAACGTGTCTCGCGCGAAAGGAGGGAAGGTGGTGTGAACAAATAGGCGGACCTGCTGTTTTTTAACCGAGTGAAAACAATCCTAATACGTCTTACTGAGATAAGGAAGGGTGGTGTGAACAAATAGGCGCACCTGTTGCTTTTAACCAAGTGAAACAATCCTAACGCATCTCACGAATTGAAATAAAATGAGTTGAGATAAAAAGGGGATTAAGATAGCATGAATGGTGATATAAAACTTGGCATAGCATGGTTTGCAAAAGAATTGTAAATGATTTTGTACAGGCATTGTATATACACATCATATTTATATCTTTGTTAAGATTCATATATTGTGTTAGATTGTTTCTACTGGGCTTTGACTCACCTTATCTGGGAAAAACTATTTTCAGGTGCTGGTGATATATCTCCGCCAAGAACTTAGCTTGAGAGGACTGTGAAGCCGAAGGCTCGATTTTGTTTATTTTGTGTCTAACTTTTGTAAAAGCCTAGGGCTTTATTTGTATTGAGCTTCTGATTCATTTTGTTGTAACCAAGCACAGTCCTGGAAAGATGTAAGCCATTAGGGCAAATGAATATCTGTCTAACTCTATTTTCCCATTATGTCTCGTAACACATACTGTAGATTCAGGATGAACGGTTTATGAATGTATATCGCATATGTCACTTTTGTATATTTATTCTGATTAATGAAAGCTTCTTATTTTGTTTATATCACATTACACTAGTGTTTGGAGTTGGTTTATTGTAGTTATTTTTGGGGCGTTATGGAATACATCCCCTTTCCAGAATCACTCTTTATTTCTCAAAAACATTATGCATGTACAATGTATTAAAGATATAATCATGCTCAGATTCTTGGTGAATTCTGAATTTAAAGACATTGTATTAAAAGAAAAACTAAAAGATTGTATGGGCACTGTAGAATACAAAACGCATGCTCAACAATAGGAAAATAATTTTCTAGAGTAGGTTGGTGAAAAAGAAAAGAAAGTAATTCTCACTTGTGTTTTTTGTAAATGTTTTATTATCATTAATAAAATATTACTTTTTTGCTGATAAAAAGAAGAAAAGTAATTCTAATTATACTTGTAGAGTAACTTAGAATTGGCAAGTAGCTGAAATTGTAATGCAATAGTACTAATATATATAAATAAATATATTTCAGACATACCTCCATCCTGGAATGTAAATTGACTGTGCGAATTGGATTATAAGGTCACCTAGTTCAGTTTGGAGTTGGAATATTTTTTTTCCTTCTTCATAGTTACTACCAAATGCTGTCCGAGAAATCACATCGCCTGTCACATTCTGAAGATAAGGCCATACTTCAACCTCACATGACTCTTTTTCTGAGACTAGCACTTCCCATTTGCTTATCATCTCACAACAACTTAAGCACATTGCTGGTACCATATGCTATATAACAAACATAAAAGACATAGTTAAGCACAGCTCAAGAAGGCATCAAGTTTAGGTTGAGGCATTGTTGAGGTTCAATAAACAATTATGAGACACTCAAGTTGCTAGTCTTGGGTATAATATAAACAATTGTAGCGCAATAATAAACTGTTAGCACAAAAAATTATTAGTAGTCTCAGAATATCACGAGTTATATTACTTAATGCTTCCAACAAATGAGGAATAGAAAAATACACTAAGTAGTTTATTCTTTGTCTCTCGACTACCTAATAAAGATGGATCAACATTGTCTCACTAGTGAAATTTTCCGCTATGTCATTAATTAGGAGCACTATGCGAATAATACCACGTGGTTGTCTGGGACTATTGAATAGTTACTCGTGTTAACGGAATGGATGGATATGGGTTTAGTCTTTGTTGTTGTTCCTAAACAAAAATGAAAAAACAAATGGATAACAAAGGAAAATCAATGGCTAGGTATAAAAAAATTTTGCTCTTCTCAAAAGTTTTAAAATTCATCCAAACACACATTCTCATATCATATATGCATCCAATTGTGTTTAAACAAAAGCCAAGATTAGAGATTAATTACCTTCAACTTTTCTAGATGAAAGGCTGGGTTGAGAATGTTTCTGTGCTTAGCCCATTTCTCGCCCTCACACAACAAAACCCCTCTCACTAGGAACTTGGCAAGTGGGTTTTGCACTTTTTTATGAAAGACTTAATAGTTAAACAAGATCTCCTTTATCAGTTTAGGATCTGCAATACTTACTTGTGGTGTTGGGCCCAGCCATTGGAAGTAATGTTTGCCTGAAAATTATTATATTTTGTCTTGTCATTATTTTCAAATTTCAAGAGTTATTATATCAAACTAGACAATCAACTATTTAAGAAAGTACAACAAGGTATATTACCTATAAGCTCAACATATCATATCAATATAAGAAAGAGCTCCAAAGTAGGGAAAAAAAAATAAAGAACATAAGAAAGAGTCCCCTTATAGAGAAGAAACAACCAATTCAATCTTTGTTGATGATCCCTTGATCTCTTAGTTGAGAGTCTATAGGGTAAAACATACTCAAAGGTCATGTAACAATCAATAGAAAACAACCAAATATAGAAAATAAAGGAACTTGCCTATACTTATGGCTGCATTAGTAAGACAAAATTAGGTACCAATTTTCATAACTAATACCAAAAGTCCTCCTAGTTAGTAGTAAATATTGGGTATAATAGTAATTCTGTGCGATAGTTCACATGTAGCAGTTAATGTCGCATTTTTCATCTGAAATTGGACGGACGTTAGCTTTTAGAATAAGTTGAGAAAAATTAAAAACGTTAATGAAAGTGGGAAGAAGAAACTCCAGGTAAAAACTAAGAAAACATTGAAACCTAAAAGGAACAAAGTATAATTTAGGGACGTGTGGGATACCATGAAGGTTGATGTTATGATGGTGGAACCGTAGGACGTGTGGGATAAGATCGTCTGAGGATGAATCCATGGATGTGGATCTTGATTCCCTCATCATTGATATCATCTCTTTGGTGTCTCCATACAACAGTTTGTATGGATTTCCCTTGAAACCTTGCTCTCTCAGCCACCTCTCTTTCTGCTTTGGCCTCAACCACACCCAGTTCACTACCCTCCACGCACATGTTAGGAAAGTTACCAAAGCAATGGAGGTAACAATAGAGCTTACTGTTACTTCCATATTGGGCACTACCAGTACTACCTTAATTATCTAGCAAATGTTCCACAATAGGTTGGTATAAATAGGATGCTGTACAGATGTACTCTGGACCGTATGATCACTGTCATCATTGTCACAAAAACAATATGGAGAAGTTATTTACGGGTCACTCTTGTACACTCTCAACTAAAAGGTCAGGGTTAATTCTTGTCGTAGGCAACTATTGGTTATTTATTTCCTATTATGGACTTTTTCTTGTAATGGTTGTTATTGTTGGGCTTGTTTTTCTTGTTGGACTGATTGTCCAGTTTAATATAATCTTTTGATATTTGTAAATATTCTTCTACCGATTGACCAAAAAAAAAAGTAAAATTAAGGAGAATTCCGTTATTTAGTAGTCCTAGGCACGCCACGTAATACTTAATTTGATAATTATTATTTAAACTTGAACCTGTTCAGAAAACTATTATAAAGACTCTTTATTAAAGAGTATGCTACGACGTATTCAATGCAAAAAAATAATCGTAGCATTATCCCACTATAAAATGTAATTTAAATAAATGTATGTAATAATTTGGTTTAAAATATTTATATGTATGCCTCGACGTATATATAGAATTATTGAAAAAAAATATGATTTGATGTATGAAATCTAAAAAAATAAAACATATATGATATGGGTCATTTGTCTCATATTTTAAATGTATGTACAAACGAAGTTGTTGTATTAATTTAGGAAGCAACTGTTTTTAAGAAATCAAAAAATATTTTTCAAGTTCTAGATGCAATTTTTTTGGGCTAAAAGATTCTTTGTTAAAAATAATCTTTAAATATAATTAACACAATATGTTAAACAAGAATCTGTAAAATAATTTAAATTATATGAATGATTTCATCTTTTTATTTTAAAATTTGAGAACAATTTATTTGGTTGACTGACCTATGATGAGAGATTAGAAATATATATAGATATTTGATGGATGTATTTAGTTTATGCAAAAAATCTGAGTGAAAGAGAGAGGATGCATTATTTAATTAAATTAGATAAGCTTGAGCTTGATAAAAAAATAGATACAGAGGGGGCTAGAGAGTTGACTTTTGGGAATAAACATTAATAAGAATGTAGGCTTATTTTGAGGAATTGTGATATTAGGATATGATTATATGACATTTATAAAAAGGGAAATGATTTGTAGCTCTAAAATCCTCACCCCTAATTTCTATTTCTGGCAACTGTTTCCTTTTTTTTTTTTGGGGAGAAGATGGTTCCTTACAGTTTAAACAAACTAAACATATTTAAGTGTTGATTGAAACTGTTATTAAACTTTTTTAAGGGGTTGTTTGGGGTGTCATAAATAAGTGTACTTTTTGTCTTTTTAGATTAAAAAGATGAGAAAAAAAATATGGATGTTTGGATTAATTTTTTGTCTTTTTATGAAAAAATTTGTAATAAAAAATTATATAAATAAAGTGTGTAGTGGAAGATTAATTATTGATTGTACGGCTGCCTCGGCTGCCCAGCCTGTGTATACAAAAAAAAAAATAATAAACTGCTTTGGGGCAAATAACTTTTGGATAGTGATGGTCGGTCCGTGGGGGCCATCATGGGTCCCATTTTAATAATCTGAACCGTTTAATATGTACAATTCGTTGAATATTATATGTTTGTAAAAAATCACGTTGATTGGATATCGATAACTATATAATTAGATTAGTTTTTTTTCAACAGTTAATTATCACACCATCCGTTTTGTTTATACAAAACTGATTTGATCATATAGTTAACGATATTCGATCAAGGTGATTTTTTACAAAAATATATTAATCGACGAATTTTACATGTTGAACGGTTCAGATTATCAAAAGGGAGTCCTTAGTGAGCCTCCATGGGCTCAACATTTTTGTGACTTTACATATAGTATTTTTTTTTGGTCCCAAACTTCGGGGCAAATGCCTGTCAGACGGCAAATAATTGGCTGCTGTGCATTTGAAGTGTAAATATATATAAAATATATTTTTAATATTTTTTATTTGTGAATAGTAATTTTTTTTGTTGCTTTTTATGTAACTTTTTGACTTTTTAAATTTTTTTGAGGATGCCAAACTTGGCCTAAATACTATTTTTTTTTTTTTTGGTAAGTAAATAAAAATTTTATTATCAAAAGAAGAAATATAAAACAAAGTTCAGAACCAGTCCTAAAAGGCGTCACTACAAACAGCAACATCCTCAAAACACCAGGAAAACAAACTAAAAACTAGCAAATAAAACAGCAAACAAAAGCCTAGGCAAAAGAATAAAGACTTACAACACAAGCCTAGGACACTACTTAATTAGTTGACTCAATCATTAATTAGTTGGCTCTGATCTTTATAATTAATTTGTTGGTTCTATATCAGCTCTAAATTGGAAGGCATGGACATTTCAACAGATCTACACGCAAACCCAAAACATTAAAATAGCAGTCATCCTTGAATAGAGTATGAGCCAACATTCTGGAAGGTCAAAATTGGAAACTAATCGGTCAAGTGTGGCACCTATTAAGGGGTTGTTTGGAATGTTCTAAATAAATACATTTTTTTATTTTTTATAAAAAGATATGTAGAAAAGTAGAGAGGAGATGTTGATTGATGTGACTCAAAAAGATAAAAAGTATGGACTTATTTAGTCTTCCCAAACTAAGCCTAAATATCAGCTCTAAATTTAAAGACATGGATATTTCAACAAATTTACACACAAACATTTGTATAGTTTTCAATTAGGCATTAAATCAAACAACAATGCAACCAACCAATATCTCAGATGATTGATTGTAACCATTAGTTTAAAACTGTCAAATCGGATGAATGAACACAGATTCAACCACTATTAAGAATTAGTTTACCCAAGTAGTTTAATCCAAGTCTTGTAATGGAATTTATTGGCAATAAAGATCACTTTCAAGAATATGTTTAATCTGGTTATGGTTTTCAAGTCGGCATTATGGCGTGGAGTTGGGGTGGGGTGGGGTGGGGAGGGAATGGTGATAGTGGTGGCAGGATCTGAGAGAGGCCTAGGCAGAGAGAGAGAGCGGAGGAGGTGTTGTTGTGGAGATGGGGATAAAGGGAGAAGAAGAGGAAGCTGGGTTTCAGAGAACAGGTGCTGTTTTCTCTCTCACTCTCAGACAATTTGAATCAGCTTCATCGCCCTTATTCGATTGTATGCATATATATATATATATATATTGACATGTCAATCTCTTATCTGATGATTTGATACCCACTGATTGAGCGAGCTACTCAGATCAGAGTCAAAAGTGTCTTCCATTCATTTCTTTCAGACTCCAATCCAATCGGCCTCGGAATTCACAGGTGCAGCCTTCTGAAATATAGCTGTCTCTGTGCTAAGCCTAGTTGTTGCTGAAAGTGGCCAAGCTGACTTACAAGGTGGAGAGTTTCTTGTGCAACCAGACGTCTTGCCCTCCACCTGTTCGACAAAATGCCTCAGTGAACTCTGCTACTAAGAAGTCTTAAGATGATTAAGCAGAAAGAGAGAGAGAGAGACAGAGGGACAAAGAGAGAGACAGAGAGGGCAGCAAGCTATCAATGAAGAAGGGCAAACTCGTTAAGAGCAAATTAGCGAAGAATAAATCAAAATGTAAATCTGCTAAGTGCAAATCAACCGAGGTCTCCTTGCAGGAGTTTGATAATTAGGTGGATGGTCAAACATCTACCGATGAGATGCCTGCTGTACTCCCCCGCAGGTCCACGCATTCGAGGAGCCCTCAAATTTCTCATACCTGGAGATTTTGTGGGACCATGGCAAAGGCCCTCAAATGAAAACAAAAGGGATTTAAGGGATGTGGAATTGGAGGATAGCTCAATTGAGTGTGATTGTGTCGATCTATGTTTGTGTGGAAATCTTGGTACACCACGGTTGCAATTGAATGTGGAAATGCAAGCCTCAACTGAGCAATCATCAAAGCAGCATCAAACACCTAACGCGTGGAACACACCAACTAGAGTGCTAACTGATCTTGAGCAGTGGCCAAAATTGGCCATTGTTTCCCCACTGACAGCAAATGAAATGATAATGACAAATAAACTTGGCTCTCCCAGTGTTGATCAAATGAGAGAAGTAATTGGCACCAAGCAATAGAAGAGTGTTGAAAATGTGCGAGCTTGTAGAAATGAGGATTTGGTTGAACTACATATGGAAGACACACAATCTAGCAAGGGTGAATGTCTTGATGGTGATACAATTGCTATATCAGGTAAGCCTCTACAAGCTTGGAGCTCTTTACTTAAAGAAGAGGTTAACAAGGTGTCAAAAATAAAGTATAAAATAGGTGCCCATAAGATTGAGAACCTAGTAGATAGCATGTACAATGTCCCTATAGAGATCTCAAAAAAAGGCTTTTCTCATTAGGAAAATGCTTTGGTTGGATACTTCATTGATAAAAGATTCTCTTTCCATTATGTGAAAACTTGGACAGAGAAACTTTGGGGAAATTTGCTTGAAGATGTTGTCTTCATCAATAATGGGTTGTTTATTTTTAAATTAAAAAGTGAAGAGGTTATAGACAAAATTTTGGAAGATGGCCCCTATTACGTTGGGGCTAGATTGATTGTTGTTAAAAAATGGCAACTTGGACTAAAACTAACAAAGTGTGAATTTTCGAGTGTGCCATTGTGGGTGAAGTTGTATAATGTTCCTTTGGAGCTTTGGACTGAAGAAGGTTTGGGTTACATTGCTAGCATCATGGGAACTCCTCTTTATTTGGATGAGCCTACGTTCAAGAGAAGTAGACTTACGTTTGCGAGAATATGTATTGAAGTGTCAGCAAATAAAGAGATCCCTGAGTCTTTCAAAATAAATCTTGGTTATGGTGACCCATATGAGATTCAAGTTGAGATTCCATGAAAGTCTCAAAGGTGTGATGTTTGTAAGACTTTTGGTCATACCACTAATTTGTGCCCTCAGAAGCCAAAGACTTTGAACCCTCCATCTTCCAAACAAGAGTGGAGAGTCAAGGAGACTAACATACAAGTTCCAACTAAGTGGGAAGTGGTGAAGAAAAAGGAAGAGATGATGGGCAAGGTTCAACGATAATGATAAACAAAGAGGGAGAGACACAGCGTTTCACCCCATCAACATCTAATGCTTTTGATGTCCTTGAATCATGTGATATGAGAGAGTTGGGAAATGGAGAATTAAATCAAGAGTTGTTGTGTCAAACAAAGAGCCTAAAAAGTAGAGGGAGTCCATCTCCAAGTGATCCCATTAATGGGGAGACTACAAAGGAGGATAATAGAAGAAAACTCAAAGCGAAACTTCATTACTTGAAGAGTGCTAGAGGGAAATCTTGAATCCTTTGTTGTGTATGTTGTGTTTGTCGTCTATAGGCTTAATTTGTTTCTTTTGGGGTAGTTTGTTTTTGTTTATGTTTATTCTCCCTGCAAAAGATGTATATTGAACTTCATTGTATATCTTTCTTTTTTGGTTATAATATGACTTGCTTATCCAAAAAAGAAAAGAAAAATAGAGAGGCCTAGGGAATTTGAGAGAGAGAGAGGGAGGATTTAGGGAAAATTTTGATATTATCAAAAAACAAATAGTTGACATAATCTATTTTTGTTAGTTGACTTAACAGTTGATAGAGAGAGAGAAAATTATAATGCAATTAAAAATTACACAAGGGGTTGTAATTTTCAAAATATCAAGGAAGAATCTGCATTAAAGATAGAATGTGGATGTAATTTACTTTAAAATTTTCCTTTCGTTCTATAGCTTTTGAGTAATGCTTGTACTACATCTGGTCAGAGAGCTATGATCAAAGAATATTACAATTTCCAAACATTAATCAGAATTGTGAAATTTGCTCGTATTAGGGTTTATCTACTACAACTATTTGGTGCCATATATATTTATATGTTACCAAAAAATGTAATTACAGAAGTTAGCGACTCTTCATAAGTTTTGGGTGATCTATAATTGCGAACATTTGTAAGGGGTCAAAAAGATTTGGGTGATTGAATATTTTGGTGATTGTAGCAATGTTTCTGTTCCGTTTGTTATATATATGCAATCTTATTTTAGAAGTATTGGACTAATAGAAAGTGAGAGATTGAATATTTGTTAATTGCAAAAAAATGCTGACACCATAGATGTGATAACAAAATATCAAATTATTTTGGACTATCCAAAATTTGGATAATCTCCTTTACATGAATAAAATAAGCATATACATGTTATGATTGAAAATTTTAAAAATAGTTATATTAACATATTTTTATGGGAAACCAAAAAAATTGAATGGTTGGAGTGATTGATGGGAGCCAAGGATTTTTGGGAATTAGAATGATGATTTAGATTAAATTCTAATTTAGTTATATGCCTTGATTTAAAGTACTTCTTTCTTATATTTGACCTGGTGTATAATAATTAAAAATATATTAGTTTATGGGTAAGGGAGATGAATTTTGAATTTATAAAACTTTAGTCATTTTCCTTTCGTGGATTCAAGGAAATCCTAGATTAGTAAATTGTAGAATAGGATAAAAATTGTGAAGACATTTCTATCTGGTTGAGTTTTCAGAATTTATTTTTAATTTTTTTTTTAAATTGGAAACTAGTATGATAAAAATAAAATATTTGAAAATTTTTAAAAATTGTTTCCACACCAAAAAAGAGAATCATGAGTGAAAATAATGAGTTCTCTTTTATTTTATTTTATTTTTTTACCAAACTAATTTTAGAAGAAAAAAAATTAGAAATAAAATTTGAAAATTAAATCAAATATAGCTGATTTCTCATTTTCTGCTTTTTATTAGACTATCTCTAACGGTTTATCAAACTTTGCATCAGATTTGAATTTTGGTGAAAAAGTCACTTTTTGGAGCTCCAATGGTTTCACCAAATTGGTATCAAAATAAGAATGGAACAAAAATTCATTAAAGTGAGAACAGACTCCAGATTTCACCATTTCATTGTGCATTACCGTTGGGGTGGGCCAACTGGTCAACCAACCGGTTGTTTGACCGGTTGATCCACCGATTGACCGGTTCCCTGTCAAATGGTAGGTTCAAACTAGTCAAAAAAGGTTCAAACAGGTATAAAAAAAAAAAAAAAAATTACCCTTACCGGTCAACCGGCCGGTCGACCCTTCCCTTTTGATGCATGGTTGGAGTAAGTCATATCAGATTGAGAAAATTGATTTTCTTTACTCAAATTTAGTGAAAAATTTTGTCTTATTGATTTCCTTTTTAGATTGACTTAATTATACTTTTGTCAGTAAGGAACTATCAAAGAGTCTTAATCATCAAATCATTTGTATTGTTTGTTGACATAAATAAAGCTTTCAGATTTCAAAGTTGAGCGGTGCCAGGGCAAAGCTGGAGCTGCAATAACTTTTGGAACATTATTTATGTGATAATATTTTGATATCATGTAAGTATTATTTGATGTGATGTCTTATATACAGTTGACTACATTATTTGATGGGCTCTACATATGTGATTGATTGGTGATGGGTATATGAAAGATGTCACATTATATTATATGATATCCAAATTTGATCACTAAAACATTATTCAAATATATGAGATGTGATGTCTTATATACAGCCGACTACATTATTTAATGGGCTTACATGTGTGATTGGTGATGGGTATATGAAAGATGTCACATTATATTATACGATATCCAAATTGGATCACTAAAACATTATTCAAATATATGAGAAGGGAAACTATTCACACCCCCAAAATGGTGCATATGGTATGTACCTATAATTGTGACAGTAGTTGATAAATTTCATCGATCATTCATTTTTTATGAGGGGTTTGCATTTGTTTAGTTGAACAATAAACTTTTGTTTGTTCAAAACGATTAAGAAGTGAATGAGAATTTGACTCTTAATTCAACATTTGATATTGGTTAAAGAATGGTAAACTAGTCTATCCCACATTGTTGCAGTGTTTATATAGAACATCAATGGACTTGGGTTTGGGCTATAAAGGACACTTAGGTTTTGCAAATGAAGAGTGGCTAGCCAATCTAGGCTAGATCACACACACAAGCCTCCACCGCCCTTGTGACTAATTGTGTTTTCTGCTTATTCAATTTAAAATTAATATTTCATTTTTTTAACTTAATTTTTTTTGGGAAAATTACTCACAGGTTCTATTTGAAATATGTGTACATTATTTAATCCAACAATTTTTTGAGTAGATTCAAAAGTCCTACTTTTCTCCTCTCTCTCTCTCTCTGTGCTTTTCGCCTCACTCTTTACGTTTTCCCCTCTCTATTTTTTTTTGCATTTTTCTCTCATCTTCTTTGTCATTGACGACGACCGGTGATCACGTCTTTCTCCATTAATGGGGGTTCACTGGTAACCACCAACCATCGAAATCAACTCATGACTTTACCTGCACCGACGGCGAAGAAGATATATTTCCGACGAGGAAGATAAGTAGATCTACTTACATCTGATGTAGATCTACATCATATCTGAGTAGATCTACTTCAGATTTGGCTAGATCTAAACAAAAAATAGTTGCCGGAGTACAATCCTCTCTCTATATCCGCCTGTCTCTTTCGATCTCTTATTTTTTTTTCTACATTTTCTCTTCTATACACTTCTCTTTTTTTGTTCTAATGAAGAAAATTTTCAAGTTCTGAACAAGTAATTTTCGAGTTTTAGTTACAGGCAGTGAAAACTGTAAAATTTGACAGTTTCAATTTTTTTTGGTGTTGGAATGAATCATGGCTTAAAACTGTAAAATTTTGCAGTTTCAAATTTTTTTGGTGCTGGAATGAATCATGGTATAAAACTATAAAATTTTGCAGTTTCATAACATTCTTTAGAACTGTAAAATTTTACAGTTTCATAACATGTTTCTCAGTTTGATTAATAAGGATAAATGCTTAATAGATTTTTGCTTTGAAACTGTAACATTTTACAGTTTCAAAACTTACTTTTCAATTTGATCAATATTGGAGTTTATTTGCTTAAACGTTACAAAAATCATTATATTATATGATATCCAAATTTGATCACTAAAACATTATTCAAATATATGAGATGTGATGTCTTATATACAGTTGACTACATTATTTGATGGGCTCTACATATGTGATTGATTGGTGATGGGTATATGAAAGATGTCACATTATATTATATGATATCCAAATTTGATCACTAAAACATTATTCAAATATATGAGATGTGATGTCTTATATACAGCCGACTACATTATTTAATGGGCTTACATGTGTGATTGGTGATGGGTATATGAAAGATGTCACATTATATTATATGATATCCAAATTGGATCACTAAAACATTATTCAAATATATGAGAAGTGAAACTATTTACACCCCCAAAATGGTGCATATGGTATGTACCTATAACTGTCACAGTAGTTGATAAATTTCATCAATCATTCATTTTTTATGAGGGGTCTGCATCTGTTTAGACGACCCATAAACTTCTGTTTGCTCAACGATTAAGAAGTGAATGAGAATTTGACTCTTAATTCAACATTTGATATTGGTTAAAGAATGGTAAACTAGTCTATCCCACATTGTTGCAGTGTTTATATAGAACATCAATGGACTTGCGTTTGGGCTATAAAGGACACTTAGGTTTTGCAAATGAAGGAGTGGCTAGCCAATCTAGGCTAGATCACACACACAAGCCTCCACCGCCCTCGTGACTAATTGTGTTTTCTGCTTACTCAATTTAAAATTAATATTTCATTTTTTTAACTTAATTTTTTTTAGGAAAATTACTCACAGATTCTATTTGAAATATGTGTACACTATTTAATCCAACAATTTTTTGAGTAGATTTAAAAGTCCTACTTTTCTCCTCTCTCTTTCTTTCTCTCTCTCTGTGCTTTTTGCCTCACTCTTTACGTTTTTTCCTCTCTATTTTTTTCTGCATTTTTCTCCCATCTTCTTTGTTATGGACGACGACCGGTGATCACGTCTTTCTACATTAATCGGGGTTCACCGGTAACCACCAACCATCGAAATCAACTCGTGACTTCACCCTCACCGACGGCGAAGAAGATATATTTCCGACGAAGAAGATGAGTAAAGTAGATCTACATCATATCTGAGTAGATCTACATCAGATTTGGCTAGATCTAAACAAAAAATAGTTGTCGGAGTACAATCCTCTCTCTATATCCGCCTTTCTCCTTCGATCTCGTATTTTTTTCTACATTTTCTCTTCTATACACTTCTCTTTTTCTATTCTAATGAAGAAAATTTTTGAGTTCTGAACAAGTAGTTTTCGAGTTTTAGTTACAGGCGGTGAAAACTATAAAATTTTACAGTTTTAATTTTTTTTGGTGTTGGAATGAATCATGGTTTAAAACTGTAAAATTTTGCAATTTCAAATTTTTTTGGTGCTGGAATGAATCATGATATAAAATTGTAAAATTTTGCAGTTTCATAACATTCTTTAGAATTGTAAAATTTTACAGTTTCATAACATGTTTTTCAGTTTGATTAATAAGGATAAATGCTTAATAGATTTTTGCTTTGAAACTGTAACATTTTATAATTTCAAAACTTACTTTTCAGTTTGATCAATATTGGAGATTATTTGCTTAAACCTTACAAAAATTGAAAAAATAGCATATGTTTTTTTCATTGTTGCTGTTTTTTGACGTTTCATTTTTTTTTCTTTTAGTTTATCAATATTTAACACATTTTGCTATGTTTTTTTGCTCTAATTTTTTCATTTATTTTTTTTTTTTACAATATTCAAGACATTCCGGTAAGTCTCCAGTGATGTTCTTAACGTCCAGTAAACGTTCTGAACATTCCGGCAACTTCCATTAACGCTCTTAACACTCCGGTGAACTTCCGGCGATACTCCGGCGACTTCTCGGCAATACTCCAGCGACTTTCTGGTGATGTTGAACATTCCGACAAGTCTCCGGTGACCGTTTGACAAAAGTCCGACGGTAGTAAGATATAACAGTGTCTGTAAATTAAAAAAAAAAAAAGGATTTTTTGGTAACAATTAAAAATGTGTAGGACTAATTGGTGCAAGTGTTTTGTTTAAGGATTAGATGGGTCTTGAACTTTGTATATGAGACTTATTGGTAAGTTCTCATTTTTTTTAAAAAAAAAAAAACTAGAGTTTGAAATAAATTATAAATACATGTTGCAAGATGGACTCGATCTAAAGAGCGACTTGTAGGTAGTTCTGGATCCGGAATGTCCGAATTCAGCACTGGCCCAACCCAATTTAAAGACTCAATTTAGTGCCCTGGAATGCCAATGCTAATGCAGATAATAACTGAAAATTGAGATTGCTATTGAGCTATCTTAAATCGCTTCCTATATAAATATGTTTATAGTATGGTGAGACCATGTAAAATACGTAAAATATTCTAAATAGCTTTTTCGTTTGAGAGGTGCTTTGAGAGACTTGTTTCACATTGCCTTTTTGAACCACTTAATTTACATAATTTAGGAGTGGTTTTGGATTGAATGTCTCCAAAATTATAATTTTGTAACAAAACTAGGTATGAGTTTATCTGTAAGGAGTATTAGAGCTTTGTTATATATTGTGGGTGTTTGGGAAGTGGCTATTTTAGAGGCTTTTTGGCTTTTTGACTATTTTAGTAGGTTATTTTAGTTTTTGTGTTTGGGAAGATGAGATGGATTTTTATTTGAGTTGGTGTATTGAAAAATGTGTTGAAATGATGTTTGAAGTTAAAATGACAAATTTATTCCTAATTTTACATTTTTGAAAATAAATTCAAAGGGGCAAAATTGTAATTTCGCTACCTGTCACTGTGACAATGGTAGGCTGTCACTGTGACAGCCCACTGTCGGCCTTTTTTTTTTTTTTTGAAAAACTTTTGGATCAAAGGTTTTGGGTTTTTTTTTGTTTTGTTTTTGAGACTATTTTAGCCTTAAAACTAGGTTCCAAAAACCCCATTGTCTCTCTAAACAATCCATACTTAAATAGTCCATGGGCCTCTCCATCTAAAGTAAATTGATTTTGAGTTGGATTCTTCTAAAATTCTAATATCTTGTTAGAGCTGGGTTTTTGGTATTTCTTGTAAGCCAAGAATCGGTACCGGGACTATTTGTATTATCCCTCATTTGTCTATCATCTTCACCTGTGACTAGGCCCATGCCTAGGGAGTATTACAAGTTCACATTGCTTCTCTAAATCACCCGTACCTCATCACCTTTTAAAACCATCCAACCCAATCCATATAGTTAAAGGGCTTCTCCCTTTACTACCAATTTATTTTTGGTTGCATGCCTGAATATTCTAACATTCTGTTTTCACTGCCACATAATTTATTTGATTTAATTTAAATAATATTAAATCGTACAACTGTGAGTCATATGAGATAGGATACTTTTTTGGAGATAGAATATCATGTCATGTCCCTTTAATCTATATTCTGTAAGCCATTCAATTCAAGGTTTGTATTGAGTTTCCTAGTGCTTAGAATTTAGCCTATTAAATTTTATTCATATATGATAACCACAACTGTAAGATCCTCATTTTACATATTGTCATTGTAAAGATCGATCAAATCCTAGATTTTTTATAAGATCAAGCAAGCACCATGTTGGGGATTTAGTGTTATAACAAAGGTGCATGCACATATGATGAAGAAAGCTGAAATGAGAAGTGTTGTAAAATCATTGCCAAGACTATTATTGCTTCCACCATTGTAAAGTTTTGTCCAATGCAGATACGTGGACCTTCACCAAAAGGAAGGAATGTGCCTGGACACTTTGTTACCTTTGTAATTCCTTCAAAAAATCTTTCAGGCTTGAACTCTATTGCATCTTCACCCCAAATGTCACAATCACGATGGATCGACATAACTAGTGTAAGATAATTTGATAGAAAGAGAATAAATTGCATGTATTATGATTGATGCGTATTGATTGATATATGTAGTGTATATTACAACTGTATATATAGAAGAGAAGGTGGTAGGTGGTAGTGGTAGGTGTAGGTGGTAGTGGAGGTGGTAGGTGGAGTGGGTGGTAGTGGAGGTGGTAGGTGGATGGTAGTTTACATTTTACAATTTACATTTTACATTAACAGCCCCCCTCAAACTCAAGGAGGATAGGTACTAGCCAACTTGAGTTTGGAGAGAGTAACAAAACAGAAAAATAAGCTGACAAATAAAATTAAAAATGGGATAGGAGACACTGTATGGTCGTGTCAGACCGTTGTAGAAGACACGGTATGGTCGTGTC
This sequence comes from Camellia sinensis, assembly GCF_004153795.1. Classification (NCBI taxonomy): domain Eukaryota; kingdom Viridiplantae; phylum Streptophyta; class Magnoliopsida; order Ericales; family Theaceae; genus Camellia; species Camellia sinensis. Next base: position 1,359,074 of record NW_021024913.1, on the reverse strand, counting down.
GGACCGTTGTAGCAGACAGTTTACGGGGTCATGTCGGACCGTTGTAGAAGACAGTTTACGGGGTCATGTCGGACCGATGTAGCAGCTGACCGGAATCAATGTCGGGACAGTTTATGGGGTCATGTCGGACCGTTGTAGCAGACACTGTGTGGTCGTGTCAGACCGATGTAGAAGATAGTTTATGGGGTCCTGTCGGACCGGTGTAGCAGGACAGTTTACGGGGTCATGTCGGACCGATGTAGCAGCTGACCGGAATAAATGTCGGGACAGTTTATGGGGTCATGTCGGACCGATGTAGAAACTGACCGGAATCAATGTCGGGACAGTTTACGGGGTCATGTCGGACCGTTGTAGCAGACAGTTTACGGGGTCATGTCGGACCGTTGTAGAAAATTGTGGTGGTGCACCAAGGGGGCGACTTAGGGAGTGCGCCATGAGGTGACTTGAACATGATACTGTGTATAACCCCCCCTCAAACTCAAATAGGTGTGAAGATAGAAACCTATTTGAGGTTGAAACAAAGGGATTGATAAAGCTGACTGGTGTAGAAGACACTGTATGAGTGTGTATATAGGCTACCCAAAAGATATACATGGATGTAGATATCGAGCCCTCAAAAGACGTGCCCTCAAAAGGTGTAGAAACCTATTTGAGGTTGAAACAAAGGGATTGATAAAGCTGTATAGGACTAAGGGTGTTTGGAGGGTTGGAATAGAGAGAGAGATGGAGATTTAATGCAATAGCTCCAAACAAAATTTTGAAACCCTCTAAAATGTAGCTGGGGGTGCTGGTTATATAGGCAAAGGAATGGAGGAAAGGGAGGGAGAATGAAATTCAAATTTCCCCCCCAAAAAAGCCCTCCTCAGATACAGGATCTGGGGGGAAAAAGAGGGCATATCTGTAAGGAACCAGGTGAGGGGGTCATGGCCGGCCAGGTTCAGAAGGTTCAGGGGGCCGGCCTGCCACCTCCCATGGCCGGCCGACCAAGGGTCAAAAGGGCCAATGACAATTGCTGGTCGGCTACCTCAAAAAGGTGGCCTCCCATGTGTGCACAACACAACTATGTAGTCAAAACCCAGAAAAAGTGAACCAGGAGAGAGAAAAGACCATTTTTTAGAGGGGGTCAAAAGGGTCAGGCACAATTACTGGTCGGCCACCAAATATTGGTGGCCTCCCAGGTGTGTACAACACAAATATGGGGTTTAGGGCTAAAGAAAGTGGCCCCGGGTGGTCAACATTAGCTTTTTAGTGAGGAAAACGGGCGACGGAGAGCGATGAAGAAATAAAGCTGGATTTTCAGAACAATCGTTGGCCTCCCACCCTCCTACAAGCTTCCTAACAGTGAAAATAAGGCCTCCACCAAAAATGAACCAAAACGGATGCAAAACGGAGGTTCGGGGACCGAAACGGGCGGCCTAGGGCCCCGAAAATAGGCAGTTAAGCACCGTAGGTGGCGTTCGACCACGAAGTTGGTCTCTCAGGCCACAGTGTTCCTCAAAAGGGAGGAAACAAGGTGTGTACCAAAAACCGGAGCAAACGGAGGTGGTTAGGCGGTCTCGAACCGAGGCACACGGCCGTCGGCTCTGAAAAGACGAAAACCGGGCTCCAAATGGAAAAAATGGCCTACGATCACGAAACATAGCCTACGGCCATTGAGAGATGATCTACGAGACCTCTCTCTCCCTTCGGTAAGAGAAAATAGAGAAAACAGAGCCTGGTTCACAAACCGAGGCAAGGCACGAAAGAGTCCAGAAGTTCGGAGGCAAGGCTCGCAGCCGAGACTCTGAAACTTCTGAATGAGCACGATATGCAATATCACCGAGCACTCAATCAGTGACGTCTGAGTCTTAAGGTCGGTCAAAAATGGGGTGTCTACACCAAGGAGCCTTGCATTGTCAGTATTGGCCGTTTCGAGCGATGCTTCAGACCTCCCCAGCTTGGTTTCCAAGTGCTTGACTTGATTGGCTCCATCGGTCACATTTTGCTGCAGATTGTGAATTCGGTCCATCACAAGATGTTGTTTCTGGATGGCCTACAAGAGGACACGTTAGAGTTCGAATAAAGAAACTCAACCGTGCAAACACTTGAACAAATTTGAATCAAACATGCAGAATTCTTACCCGGGTCATAGACTTGACCAAGGACTTCACGAGCCAGGTGTCGGGCACGTGGTCGTTGTCGGTCACGTCGCTCGACAGGAATAGAGCTTTTGTCAGGTCAAAAGCCAAGAGATGTTCTTTGTCTCCTTTGACTGAAGCGTTGGCCAGGATCTCCTTACCCCAGTGCTTCAACTACTGTTTCCATGGTGGCATTAGCTCAGATGTGTTGCTCGGTGCTCAACTCTGCAATGAGCTCGGCTATTGGGTCGGCGGACCGAGGCCCTTTCTCGACTCTGCGACTTTCTTTGCTGGCCGGCGCCGCAACAGTCGACGCCAAAGCAATCACCGTCCTAAATGTTTGAGCGGCAGCAGGGGCATGGTGAGGGATGCTTGGCACCTCGGTGGACGTGGCGATGACCAGATTTTTGATATGGCTTCTTTTGGCCATTTTCTCTTCCTTGATCAGACAGATTAGGGGCACGTCCGGTAATGTTGGATCGGGTGGTGGAGACAGTGCTCGGAGAAAGTCTGTAACTCTACTCCGGCGGGGAGCTGTGTATCTATAGCTCGGTACATAGCCAAGAAGGTCGTGGCAATCACGGTTTCGATACCGTAACATGGCTCTGATGACACCCTCGTTGGGGTTGAAGTAGTTCACTTGCAAGGCTTCGATAGCTGCAAAGAAAAAAAGGCATTAGTGCAGAATCGTGAAGGAAAGTGGTTTGACCGAGTAGTGAGCATGGCTTACATGTTGAACCGAAGTTTTTGCTGATGTACCAGCCAGGCACATTGATTGTTTCATAATTTTCGGATACCTAGAAAAAGTCATCATCGTGCATATCTTTATCTGGGGTGCCGGTTACAATCTTTTCCTTGCCCAGCCTAATCTTTAAGTAGTAGTTAAGCCCGTCTCTTGTATGCCCGAGGGTGTACTGGCATAGAATCTCGGCTAATCCTAGGTTCAGGCCGAGCTGGTTGTTCAGCTCGGCTACCCCGTTTATTATTCGGAAGGTGTTAGTTGAAACTTGTGTTGACGCTAGCCTGATGTGCCTCAAAAACTCACACATTAAGGTTTAAACCGGGAAACGTAGGCCTCCTTCTATTATGGAAAGCACGGTGAAGGGGCATTGGTCCAGTCTACCCCATGGGGTGGTGCCTTCCGCACCGAGCTCGATATGGACGTCTACAGGGACGCCATATTCTTCCCAGAATGCGGCTCGTGCGACCGGCGTGTCAACGAGGAAGCGGTAACGCCCCATGTGAAGCTGGCCTGTTTCAGCACAGCGGTGTTGGTTTGGCAAAGTTTTGTACGTTGGCTGCTCGGCCGTTGAGAGCCCTAGTGCTGGTGGCTAGCCCCCTAGGACTCTGCAGTAAAAGTCAAGTGTGAGTGGCAGCGCAGTTGTGCAAACGAACTCCACTTTAGCTTAGTCACAGGAAGTGCAGCAGCACCTCGATCATTATGGTGCACCCAGAAGCTCGGTCGCCCGAGCGGACCAGATATTGGCCCGGTCGAGCGGTCTAGCATCCGGTCACACAGATTCCTACCCAACAAACTCTAAACTTGCTCGGTTCTGGTATTTTTTGCGATCAAATGAGGTCAGGGAGCTCGGTCCACCCCAGATCCTCGTGTGTTTATCACAGAAAATGAAGAATAGTCGAGGGAGAAGGAGCAGGGATGGTTCTTGGGGGTTACGTCATAAAACCTGCATGCTATCGTGCCTTAAACACAACTATTACATTCTCAGGCCTAGTTGTATAGTAAGAACGAGTAACAGAGGAGGTGGAGTAGAAGAAATTTGAGGAACTTACAGTTTGGGAGGCGAGAGTCGGATCTTCGAGCACGTAGACAGTCCTGGGCGACGACAGTGAATCCAAATCCACGAGACAGATGCTGAGATGTGGGCAAGAATGGTATTGGTTAGAGGGAATGGCACTACAGCGCTGGGTCGTCTAAAATGGAAGAAGAACTGTAAGAAAGAAATGCGAAGGGGCAAGCGGCATGCATATAAGAGAGAGAAAAAAGCACCAAAATTTTAAATGTGAAGAGGCGGTGGGGTTGGTGGCTCAAGGTCAATGAATGACTGATGCGTGTCTGAAATGACGGTGGCGTTAGTACTGAAGAGACAAGTTGGTGAGTAAAGGCACCGACCAAGCAAGTCAAGAGACCGAGCATGGGGATTAGCGTGGTTAATGTGTAGTGTAGGAAGGCCGGGCGGAGAATCGACTCCGGTCAACTAACTTGTCCGTCGGAGTGCTAATTCCGGCATCCCCGATCAGAATGTTTGTATCTTTTCAGGTGACTAGCTGGGGATCACCAGCGTCTCCCAGGATCCGAAGAGTATTTCCGAACTACTTCTCCACAAGTGTTATAACAAAGGTGCATGCACATATGATGAAGAAAGCTGAAATGAGAAGTGTTGTAAAATCATTGCCAAGACTATTATTGCTTCCACCATTGTAAAGTTTTGTCCAATGCAGATACGGGGATCCCACCAAAAAGAAGGAATGTGCCTGGACACTTTGTTACCTTTGTAATTCCTTCAAAAAATCTTTCAGGCTTGAACTCTGTTGCATCTTCACCCTAAATGTCACAATCACGATGGATCCACATAACTAGCAACAAAAGTTCCATTCTAGGAGGTAGAACAAGTTCTCTGACCTTTGTCTTTTTGTGTATAGTTTGGGAAATGATGGATATAGCTGGGTATAACCTAAGAACCTCGTAGAAAATCATGGCCATCTGCAATGAAAAGACATGTAAGATAATTTGATAGAAAGAGAATAAATTGCATGTATTATGATTGATGTGTATTGATTGATATATGTAGTGTATATTACAACTGTATATATAGAAGAGAAGGTGGTAGGTGGTAGTGGTAGGTGTAGGTGGTAGTGGAGGTGGTAGGTGGAGTGGGTGGTAGTGGAGGGGGTAGGTGGATGGTAGTTTACATTTTACATTAACAACTAGCAACAAAAGTTCCATTCTAGGAGGTAAAACAAGTTCTCTGACCTTTGTCTTCTTGTGTATAGTTTGGGAAAGGATGGATACAGCTGGGTATAACCTAAGAACCTCGTAGAAAGTCATGGCCATCTCCAATGAAAAGATTGTAGGAAAATTATTCAAAAATAAAATTTCTAGTGCAGTTCTCCTATGAACACATTTTGATTGAAAAATGGGACAAAATGTGTAGAGACAGATAATTTTCTTCAAAAGTGGGCTCCGCTTCACAGATTTTCCTTGTAAGATCTTAACAATTCATATGTAAGTATTTGATTTTGTCAAGTTTTTGACTCTAAAATGTGGAAGAACAATGTTCAGTTGAATATAATAGCGATGTTTTCTTTGTTGATGCTTATAATTGTTGAATGTAGAGTTCGTGGCATTTGACGGAGAGTATTATTTTAGTCCAGATGATGTATATAGAAATGTCAGAGCATAGTTATAAATTTTATAAGAAAATTCATTTATAATGGTAAGACATTTGTGTTTGGGAGATTAAGAAGCAGACGTTTTGTTTGTAATTTTATATGTCATACTCCCTCCGTCCCAAAATAATGATCCCTTTTGGGGAATCCAACTTTTTTTGGTAGTACAATTATTGCATTTGAAAAAAGTTGATTTTCCAAAATTATCCTTTTGATAGTACATTTTTTGAGAATATCAATGTCATAATTGTACTTTTTATATTGTTTATTAATTTAAAAGAAAGGCAAAATAGAAAATTTATATTATTTTTGTACTTGATTTTTGAAGAAGGACTAATATTTTGGGACAATGAAAAATGGAATAAGGGACTAATATTTTGGGACGGAGGGAGTATATATATATATATGTGTGAAAGTAGTTTTTGTAGTATGGGAGTGTGAGAAGAAAGCACCGTGAAGGTTGGACTGTAATTCCAATCTAACTGTAATATATACGTTTTGGTATATCTAACTTGCATACCTATCAGGAAAAATAAAAAAGACAGGGTCCAATTGATTGGTGGTAAAAAATTGGTGTACACCCCATTGGCTAAATGGCGTTTGCCAGAAATTTTCTAGCCCCACAATGGAAGTATTCAATGGTGCACAATGGAAGTCTTCAATGGTTCACAATGGAAGTCTTCAATGGTGGTTCTACTTGGAAATTATAATCTGAAAGGAATAAACTTTTTAGACTGTGAGAGGCAAACCGTTGGGTCACCCTACAAGCCGGTCAAAAGTTATGAAAAAAGAAGGGGGGGAAAAATGAAAAAATACAGAAAAAATTAAAAAATAGTAGGCCTTAAATCTTAGTTCATTCATTGGGTTAAGATAATGAATCCAACCTGTTAGTCTGTGACATACGACCCATCAATTGTGCTTTCGAGCTCAATTTTTACTCATCATTCAATCTGGTCCGAACCCATCAAATAAAGCCCACAAGTGATCTTAGCTATGAAGCACGGGTGCGGGTACGAGTACGGTACGGGTACGAGTGCGGGTACGCCGATACGTCAAAATTCAAAAAAAGTATGGTACGGGTACGGCTGCGGTACGCCGATAATTTTTATTTTTATATTTATTTTTATAATTATGGTTAAAGGATCCAATTTACAAATTAAAATTTAATATCAAAAGTAAAAAGAGAATTACAAAACTAAATATAATTGTCAAATGGTCATAATTAATATGATTTTAAAAATTAAAATTAAAATAATTAATAATTAAAAATTAAAAATTTGATTTATCATTAAAATGAAATTTTAAATTATTATTATTTTTTTATAATTTTTTTCCCCTTCAAAAGGTTAAGTCGGTGTATAATTTATATTATACTGCATAGAGAGAGAGAGTTTAATTTATATTCATCCCTAGCTTCGTCACTCCTCAAAGATTGTTCAAGCTCTCTGTCGTCGCCACCGCTATACCCATTGCCGAATCGTCAACATCCTAGATGTTTCAATTTCGGTGGTTTATCTGAGGAGAAGCTGAGCCTGAGGTCTGATCCAACATCTCAAAGATCCAGCATTTTGGTCACGGTGCCGCTTCTCAGGTCAGGTCTTCTCTCTCTTTCGTCAAACCTCACCTATTCTTTCCATTCCTTCATCAGATCTATGTTGAGGAGATATGCTAAGAAGAGAGAGTTGATGTCGAAGACATGGAGATGAAGAGTGTAAGGAGAAACAGAGGGGTGGTTGTGGCCGATCTAGATCTAGATCGAAGTCTACCTGAACCACTGTTGCCGTCTTTCGCTGCCATCTACGGCGAAGAATGAGTCTCCTTCCTTCTTCGACTCCCCTTGCCCTTCATCCACTACCACTACTCCTTCTTGATTCACCCTCGGTTCACTCTTCCCAAACCCATTCTCCGAACCCATATCTCTCTGTTTCGAACCTATATATATTAAAGTTAGGTTAAGTCGGCGTACCCTTCCGTACCCACGGCGTACCCTTCCGTACCCACGGCGTACCCATGCCGTATCCAAATATACCAAACGTACCAGACCCTCTTTGGCCGTACCCGGTACGCATGCAGCCGTACCGGTACGCGTACCGGTACCTGGTACGTACCCGGTACTCATACGGCATTATTTTTGGAGTACCCGTGCTTCATAGTCTGGTGATAGATATATGTATGTGTATGTATGTATCTGTCGATACATAGATATACATATATATGTATATATATATATATATGTCTGTGTGTGTATGTGGTTTGTATTTTGTCGACATATATGTATGTATATATATATAAGCAAATTTGCGTGATATGTGGTTTGTGTTTGGCGAATTTTGTTTGTTTGATTTTGATTTTGTTGATTTTGTTTGTTGTATAGTGTAATGTGTTTTGAAGTTGTAGTTTGGAATTATGAATTCGGGTGTTTTGATACTGATATGTTGTAAGTGTATAATTTTTCAGTTTGGAATTGTGAATTGTGCAGTGTTGGTACTGATATGTTGTAACTATATAATTTTGCAGTTTTGAATCTGTAAACAATTGTTTGTTGGTTTGTGATTTTGTAGTATGGAGGGGTGTTTCATGTTAATGTGTAAATACAATAATTGTTGTGCTACTATTAAGATTAGTGAGGGATGAAGTTGTTGAGAAAATATGTGTGAAGTTCAAGGAGTTGAGTGTTGGTAACTTTTGTTTGTTTTTCTCTATTGCTGGATATTCTTATTGTATTGTTAAATGTAATGATGATTTGTGGAATATGTTGTCAATGGTTGGTGGTAGTGGTTGTCATGTTGTTGATGTTGTTGTGGGTGATAAGAGAATTGTGGAGGTTGATGATGGTAATTCTTGTAGGATTGATTCTGTAATTGGTGAGAGTTCTTTGGGTAACGATTGTGATGATTTTGGTGGTTTGTTGCCTAGTTTTTATCCAGAACCAGAGAGAGTTTTGTTGTATGCTAGTTGGAAGGGGATTATACATAGTGTTGGTCAAGAATTTGAAGGTGGAGTGCCAGCGTTCTGCATTGCATTGGCTAAGTATGCAGTTGAGTGTGGTTTTGCAGTGAATTATTTGAAGAATGATGCAACAAGAGTAACTGCTGAATGTGTGATGAAGTCGTCTACGGGTTGTAAATGGTTTGTACATGGAAGGGTGTTGATGAATTCCGGTATTTTTTTTATAATAAAGTTGGATAATGTGCATACTTGTGGGGTTGTGGCTCGTAGATCTTGTGACAAAATGGTTGGTTCTAGACTTGTGTCTGATATTGTGCAAAATGATATTAGTGATAATCCATTAACTCGTCCTATTGAAGTTAAAAAAAAGTTGAAGAAGCAATATGGTATAGATGTTTCTTATCGAGTTGCATGGTTAGGAGTTGATAAGGCAAGAGGTGGGTTGTTTGGTGATTTTGCAACCTCTTTTGACCAACTTTGATGGTACCTTGAGATAGCTATGAGAACGAATCCGAGAATTGTGTTTGAATTAGATGTGGATGAAAGTAGTGGGTGTTTTCGGAGGTTGTTTGTGGCATTTCATGGATGTTTTATGGCTTTCAATTTTGTCGTCCGTTGTTGTTTGTTGATGGTACATTCTTGAAGGGGCGTTACAAGGGGCATTTGCTTGCAGCAACATCAAAGGATGATAATCAAGGTATGTATTTATTTGTAGTTAGTATAGTTTTGGTTTATCAGTGTGTTATTGTATTGTGAGTCTATTAATTTTTGCAGTTTCATGTTATTTTGTTTGCAAGTCTGTTTCCTTTGGCTTTTGCGATTGTTGACGCTGAAAATCAAGATAATTGGATGTGGTTCTTAAGTTAGTTGTTGAAGGCTGTTGGTTCAGGCCGGAGATTGACTTTTGTGTCGGACCGTCAACATGGATTGCTAGACGCTCTTTCAGTGGTTTTCCCCAATGCACATCATTCTTATTGCTTGAATCATTTGAAGAGAAATTTGATTGACAAATTGGTGGGACTTCGTACTAACTATAAGCTGTGTTTGATGAAAATATTAGTTAAATGTGCTTATGCGCCAATGGTTGCTTCTTTCCAACATTATATGGAGAAATTGAGGCGTATTGCTGGGAATGGTAGAGTTGATAGTATGTTGGATGGTTTGCAAAATGATAAGTGGGCGAATGCATTTTTTAGAGGGAAACGATATGGTGAGATGTCATCTAATGCTGCCGAGTCTTACAATAATTGGACTGGTGGGGCCCGTGAGTTGCCTATTACTTGTATGGTTGATATGATTAGGGTTCAAATCATGACTGAATTGTCGAATAGAAGAGCTGAATCTAAAAGATGGACTACGAAATTGTGTCCTGTTATGGAAAAAAAAGTTGGTGGACTCTTTGGAGCTAGCTAAGTTTTGGGATGTGATTGTTGCTAGTGATACTGTGCTTGAGGTTCATTCTTCTATTTCTTTTTATGTTGATATTGGTAGACAGAATTGTTCTTGCCATGAATGGCAATTGAATTGTTTTCCTTGTTGTCATGCTGTGCATGCTTTGCGTAGTGGTGGTAGAGATGTGTATGATTTCATTGATCCCTTTTTTCATGTAGATTGTTTTAGAGAGTCATACAAGGAATCTGTTTATCCAGTGCCTTCAAGTGAGAGATTTGACTTTGATGGTGCCAGTAGTTCGATTATCAAACCTCCTATAACGAAGAAGCAGCCCGGGCGGAACAAGAAGAAGAGGATACCTTCTAGGGGTGAGAATGTGAAGCAAATCAAGTGTGAGAGGTGCTTGAAAAATGGAAATCACAATAAGAAGACGTGCAAGGCTGCTATTTGAGGCCACAGTCTATTCTTTTGGATTTGTATTTGAATTTGAGGAATTATGATAATAAAAAATGTGATACTTGGTATTATGGAAGTAATGAATAAAGTAGGTTGAATTGTTTTTTGTTTTTTGATGTGTTTTTTAGTCATTGAAGTTGTTTTGTAACTGTTTTGTTTTGTTTTTTATTGTTTTTTTTTTTTTTTTTGGGTTTGGTTGGTTTTATTTTTATGGAATGCACAAAAGGTTGTTGAAAAATTCTTATTGAAACTGTATAATATTGAAATGCAGTTTTACTACATGATTCATTTATTTCATATTTTATAGCGAGAAAACTGTAAAATTTTGCAGTTTTATTTTCAATTTTGAAATGTAGTTCATCTATTTGTTGAGTCATGAAATTGGATGCATAATTGTGTAGCATAAATTTTGTTTGAGTAATGAAACTGTATAATTTTGTAGTTTTAATAATTATAAGAAACAACCTGATGAAATTGCATAATTTTGCAGTTTTAAGAATTATTAGAAACAACCTGATGAAACTATATAATTTTGCAGTTTGAAGAATTATTAGAAACAACCTTTACTGTATGAAAATATATGCAACCACAAATAAGTACACAAACAATCAGAAGTAAAAGCACAATAATAATAACAAGAAGATGAGCAACAACAACATCAATGACAACAATCATTTTCACCATAATAACCAGAAGAAGATCATTCCCAAAAGTATATAAAGTACTTGTCACATGTTAAAAAAAAAAAGTACAAAGATATGTTCACTTGAATATTTGTATTGTCAAGAAGTTTGTTCATTATTTCTATGGTTTGGTATGTTTTGTCAACATTTGGTAGTGCTCGAGTTGCCAAGATCGGATTTCATCATTGAGGAATTGACTGACGATTTCTGCTCGAAATTTGACCCACACAATTGGTCGAAGTGATTTCTACACAGGTTGCCAGTTGATATATTGGTTGATAATATTGCAGATGGCGATTGCACAATCATTCCTGCAAAGTTTTAGATGAAGTTAATTAGTTAGGTAAAACTGCAAAATTTAGCATATTGGAAGATTAGTTTATTGATTTTGTATTTTACGAGTGTGGGGTTTGTTGTGGGCATTCCTCAATTGATGCAATTACTGTCTCGCACTCTTGAGATGATAACATGTTTCATTGATTGCTGAGTAATGCTTTATTCTATCTGAGTTGATGTTGTTGCTACAAAATAGTTAGTGGGTGTTTTTGTTAGTTATAGTGATGAGTTGAGATGTTTTTAAAGGAATGGAACTAAGTAGGAAATTTTATTTAACTTAGAATTTCCTTTGCAATTTCAAAGTGCTTGTTGTGGCAATCTTTTGCTGGTCTCAAAGAGTCATAGTGTCTCCATATCCCATCAGCATTGTCAAAAACCACAATTGTCCAATGGTTATCGTGGTTGATTGGGAAATGAATATATCTGTTTTTCATTGTTTCTGGAAAATGGTTGTCCATCATTTTTTCTCTTAGTGCTTGATCTTGGTTTTGTAGTGGAGTCTATAAGTTATATATATGTTTGAAATATGTTATAAAACTATATAGTAAGACATGTTAAGAAAGTATAAAATTTTGCAGTTGAAATGTATGTTAAGTTTTGCTTACATTGATGAGTGTTGAGAAAACGTAAGATCTTCCCGCGTATGGATTTCTTGCAAAGGCTAGATCATTTTTCTCAAATTCTTCAATGGTTGGTTGGAGTGCCAATTGCTTTTCTGAGAAGGCATCAATGACCTGAAACATGTTATATATGAGAATGTGTTAGGTTTGTGGAATAGGTTATTGAATATGAACAGAAACTGTAAAATTGTGCAGTTGGAGACCTACATTTCCATATAAGGGTTCCCTGTTGGTCAATCTGCATATATTTGAAAAGTATACGCAATTTTCATCTTCGCTGCCAGACCAGACACAAGCACTTGATTGTGTGTTGTTGATGAGTTGAATTTGGTCTTGGTCTTTTTTGGATAAGCTATGCCAAACCTTGTTTGTTTTGCGGCAAGAAATGGCAAGTGGCTTGTTTTGGATTGATTCTTCCTTGAAATCATCATCACTTTCCAATACTTGAAGTTGCGTCTTCTCTTGATTGGCATGCTCTTTTGGGTTGGTTTCAGCAGCAACTGTTTTCTCTTGGCCAATATCTTCTTGCATCTTTTCTTTCTGCTGTTGTTTTGCTTCACGAGCACCCTCTTTTTTCTCGGGTTTAGTAGCAGGTTCTGTCTCTCTTTCGATTTCTTTTTTTTTCTTTTCATTCTTCTTCTATTTTTCTTCATCGGTACCCTCTGTTGGTTTGGGTACATCAGTAGCAGTTTGTGTCTTGTTCCTTGTATCTTCTTTGGCTTTTGTCATTGGTTGGTATTCAAAATCTGGGTCATGTGCGTGTTTTCTTGACTTTTGTTTGATTCTCTTCACTATTGATCTTTGTTGGGGACTGTCAGTTTTTTTGGTGGACATTTCCTTCAATTGATCTTCTTTTTTACGCAATTCAGCCATGAATTTTTGTTCCATATCTTGCATTTGTGCTCTCATGGCTGATATGAGCTTGTCCTTGTCGTCATCTTTGGTTGGTGTTTGTGGTTGGTCATGACCTATAAAAATGTTGGATTGTGTTTTGGTTAGTTTAATTAAATTTTGTAGTTTGCTTTAGTATTAGACAATAGTTTACCTTGTGCATGAAATATGTCAGATTTCTCTTGGAGTTCTTCTTGTTGGTTTGTTAGTTTTTGTTCATTGACTTCTTGTTGTTGGTTTGTTTGTTGTTCTTCTTGTTCTTGTTGTTGGTCTTCTTCTTCATCAGTGTCTTCTGGTTGATCACCTTTTGCTTCATGTCTTTCTTCTGCTTCATCGTTGTCTTGTTGTTCATCAGGTTCTTCTTCTTTTTCTTCTTCAATTTCTTCTTCTTCTTCTTCTTCTTCTTCTTCTTCAGTTTCTTCTTCATCAGTCACTTGTTTTTTTTCTTCATCACTCTTTTCTTCTTGTTCATCACTTCAGGTTCTTCTTGTGGTTTTTGCTTTCTTTTTTTGTTTTTTTGTTTTTCTTCTTGTTCTGATTCTGATTCTGATTCTGATTGATGTTCTTCTTTGAGAAAGTCATCCTCATCATTGTCTAGAAGTCTTTTTTTTTTGTTACTTTTGTTTTCTTTTTTCGCTTATTGTCCTTTTTGTGGTCATGTTTCTTTGCTGAAGAGTCTGTTGATGTGATTTGATTGATATGCAATAACTGTATTTCTTGTTCAGTTGGGGTTAAAGCACTTTGGTTAACCTGCATTGGAACAATGTGGCATATATGAGTAATACTGTAAAATTGGTCAGTTTCATAAAATGAGTTGTACTGTGAGTAATGTGGGTTATGTGTCGAAATATGTTGCTTGAAACTGAAAAAATTTACAGTTTCATAATATGAGTGATGTGATATAGCGACCCCGGTCTTTCCCCATTTGGTTGTTGTATCCGGACTTAGGTTCCGTGGAGCTTGTTGTTATATATATCTTGATGTCATCATTTGATTCCTTATTTTTGAGTTATAGGATGTGTTGGGCAGGTTTGTTACAGGTTTGGTGTGATTGGGAGCAAATGGTTGCTGCTTAGTTTTTGGTGTCTTCGCTCGTACGAGGACTTTGTCGCTCGAGCGAGCTTTGCGTTTTAGATCCTTCGCTCGAGCCAGGGTTCCTTCGCTCGAGTGAGAGTTGAGTTTTATATCTGGTGGCTCGAGCGAGAAGTCCTTCACTCGAGCTTGCGTTTGCGTCTGATTCTGGACCTGAGAGCTGTGTTTCTTAGCTCGAGCGAGCTTTCCTTCGCTCGAGTGAGCGAGGTGTATGTTTTGGGTTTTGTCGCTCGAGCGAGCATTCTGTCGTTCGAGCGTGCTTCTGGGTTGCAGACTCGAAGCTTCGAATTCTTTGCTCGAGCGAGGCTTTCTACGCTCGAGCGAGAGTTCCTTGTGTCTGGTCACTCGAGCGACCAATCCTTCGCTCGAGCGAGCTTGTGTTATATCAGTAGGCAGCAGCGTGTAAACACTTCACTTTTTTATCTCTTTTGTTTTGCAAACCCTAGATCCGAGCTCTCTCTCTCTCTACATACTCTCTCTCTAGGGATTCATCTAGTTTAGGTGTGTTTCTACCCTAAGTCCTTTGTAAGAAAGAAAGAGGGTGGCTTGGGCTTTGTTTTAATCTGAAAAATCTCGGATTTGGAGCACTTCGGGTTTTGGTCATCTTCTCCATTTGAGCTCTTCATTTCAAGGTAGGGATAACCTACTCCATCTTATGAGTTTTGTCTTTAATGTTGGTCATTTGGATTAGTTGATGATGTTGGGTAATATTGAGAAAGTTAGGGTTTGTTTTGTAATTTCGAAAAGAGGGATTTTCCATATTTGAGTCATATTTGTATTGTAGACTTGAAATGGAGGTTGTTTATGGGTTATAGGTGAAAAATGAGCCTTGGGGCTATTATTGGAAAAATGGAAAAAATGCCCTAATTGTAATGAATAATTAATTTGTATAATTAATTTGGGGAAATGTGAAATTGAATTGAGAATAATGAAATTTGGACATTATGAGATTGAATGGTGTAGTTGGATTAATTTATCACTCACCTATGGAAAATGTTGATATTATATCTGTTGTTGCATTTATGTTCTGTTTAGAAATATCTACTTTGGGCTATCGGTGGAGGGTAGTCTTGATTGTTGTAGACACTGCATGTTGATTAGGGAAAACCGAAACTAATCACATTGAATATGTCATCGAATGTGACAGTTGGAATAATACATCAAATTTATGTATTGATTGACCTTGTATATGATATGTGTTTATATACATTGTGTTGTATGGGAGGAGAAAGGGGATGTACTCCACGGTTTAGGGGAAGATAGGAGATGGACTCCTAAATCGGACATTGTTTGGGAGGAGATAGGGGATGTACTCCATTGATACAGCAAATATGTGTATCTATTGAAGTATTGATATAGCAAATCTGTATATCATATATGAAGTATGGAAGTGTTTTGTTTGAGGTTGATACAGCAATTATGTGTATCTATTGTGAAATAAGAAGTGTTTAATATGAGTTGTTATCCCAATTGAAATGGATGTACTATTAATATAAGATGTAACCTCATTTAAATTATCTGGCCAGGTTCTGAGCCACGTTTATGGAATAAGTTGATGAGTAAAGTAAAATGAAATGTAACATGGACACAAGTGTCATGGAACTGTATTGTGATATAATTGGTTTATAAGTGTTAACCATCTATCTAATGCTATTATTTTAGTCATTGCTTATATTTGGTTTAGTATATCTCTACTAGGCTGTGGCTCACCCTATATGGGACATCATTTTCAAGTCCAGGTGATATGCCACCTCCAAGGACATAGCTTGGAAGGTTTTGGGAGTTGAAGAGTCTTTTTGTCGTTTTTGTTAACTTTTTTTGTGTTACATGTAAATTCAGGCCAAGGGCTTAATATGATACGAGTTAGTACTCTCTTTTGTGTAACCAAGTGTTGGCTTGGAAAGTTGTAAGCCGTTGGGCATTTACTTTTGTTGTCAACATGTAATACATTTGTAAGGATTACTCTGATGAATGGAAAAGTGTTTATTTTTCTTATATCAATGCATGTCAAGAATGCGGGCTTTTATGTATTATTTTGAGGGCGTTACATGTGAAATAGATTTGTGCGTTTAAACTGTAAACTTTTGCAGTTTCATAACATGAGTGATGTTAAATAAGTGTGTGCTTTGAAACTGCAAACTTTTACCGTTTCATAATATGATTTGTACTGTGAATAATGTGAGTCAAGTGTTGAACATATGTTGTATGAAACTGTCAACTGAAGAATTTGACAGTTTCATAACATGATTTTTACTATAATGACTGTGAAATGAGTGTTGAACAGATTTGTGTTATGATAGTATAGAAGAGTTTGAATACCTTTTCAAAGTGAGCAAGGCTGATGTGTTTCCACTTGGAGTACATTTTGCCAAGGTTCCATTTCATAAACCTTGGGAAGCCTTCTTTGTTGGATGGTCGGAGGAGTTTACTGTGCTCACAGTACCAGTACTGTAAAAAAAATTTGAAATATGGTGGATAGTTAAAAATAGGTGGATGTCTGATATTTTTGTGTGAAGTGGTTGAGTAATGTGTTTTCCAAGAGTAACATGATGCATCCAGTGACATGCCTTGAGTTGTTGTTTGCATTTACCATTGAATTCATCAGTGTGTCTTTTATTGCCTCAACCCAATTGTACTTCTTGATGTTGTTGAGATTGTCAACATAGTTGAGAAAACTCCAACTGAGTGTATGGCCTATTGTAGGCATAAGAAGTTTCAAGCACAAGTAAAGGGTGATGACCCTTGCAAGATCTTGATGATCATTGGTTGATTTTTCATTTTTTGTTTGTTGAAACATTTTGGTCAAAGACTTGCCATCCAATCTCTTTACTGATTTGCATCTTCGTTTGTAAAATGGAAGCTCAAAATCCTTTGGTCTTGCATAGGATTTGGTGGTGATGCTGTCTTCTCCACAATCGATACCAAAAATGAGCTTGACATCACTGCTTCTGAGTTTCATTTCCTTTTTGCCAAGTACAAATGATCTTTTTCTTTTGTTGTAGAGTGTTGTCATTTCTGCTACAATGGAATTGTAGCATCTACACCAAGAGACCTTCAGTTGTGAAGATCTTGACGATCATTGGTTGATTTTCCTTTTTTTGTTTGTTGAAACATTTTGGTTAAAGACTTGTCATCCAATCTCTTTACTAATTTGCATCTTCGTTTGTAAAATGGAAGCTCAAAATCCTTTGGTCTTGCATAGGATTTGGTGGTGATGCTGTCTTCTCCACAATCGATACCAAAAATGAGCTTGACATCACTGTTTCTAAGTTTCATTTCCTTTTTGCCAAGTATAAATGCTCTTTTTCTTTTGTTGTAGAGTGTTGTCATTTCTGCTACAATGGAATTGTAGCATCTGTACCAAGAGGCCTTCAGTTGTGTTGAGGAGAGAGCATTTATAATGGGCCAAAAAGGGGTTTTTTCCAGCTCTGTCTGGTGGGCTTTTGTGAATTTAACCCCCTTCAACAGTTTGATTACTGTTCCGATGTTGGAACGGTAATTAAATTGTTGGACTCTCTTTGCAGGGACTGCTACTTTTTTCCCTTTTGATGCCTTGGTTTTTGTTATGGAAGTTGATTGGCTTTCTTGGAGCTTTCTTTTTTTGGTTGGAGGAGCTTCTTGTTTTTTTGTTGGCTTTCTTTTGTTTGTTTTTGTTGTGGTTGGAGGTGTGGTTGGTGTTTGTTGTGTGGGTGGGGTCTGTGGTGTAGTTCTTGGGCTTTTTCTTGTAGGTAGTGTGGTTGTTTTGTGGGTTTTTTGGTGGGGTTTGTGGTGTTTGGTTGTTTTTGGTTATGGTGGTTGGGTTTTTTGTGGAGGGGGAGATGTTGGTGGCATTTCAATGGATACAGGAGACGGACTTTCAAAATGGGAGATACTTAAATCCCTAATTGGATTTTTGGGCATAGGGGTTTGTTTCTTCCAATATCTTCCAACAGTTATTTCTGAAAAAATGAAAGTGACAGCAGGGTATGAGTAATATAGTGATAAAACTGTATAATTTTGAAGTTTTATATGCAGTTTAATATGAAGTTATATGTATTTGTTGGTAACAGTTACGAAACTGTATAATTTGACAGTTTGATTTGCACTTTATAATAAGTTACCTATTTGTTTTGAGTAGTGATTAAACTGTGTAATTTTACAGTTTCATTTGCAGTTTGAATAAATTTAGATATGTTACTTGTAGAGTGATGAAATGAAACTGTATGATGTTGCAGTTTTTGTAAACAGTATTAACAATAGGAACAACCCATTGTATTTTGTAAACAGCAACAATAACAACGAGAAGATTAAGTATTCAAAAATAACAACAATAAGAAAAGGCAATCTATCTATACTATATATTAAGCAAAATGGGGTTTGTAACCCCAAGTCTTGTGGGAGCTCCAATCTCCCAATCTAAATTTCCTGATTTTTTGATTTTAAAAAAAAAAATCTTAGCATTTATTAATTTCTCCCAACTCCCAAGTCTTACCATCATAATAATACTTTAATGCATTAAGAACAAACATAAAAAAAATTCTTTGAAATCCAACACATATAAATTCCTTGAAAAGTCCCAACACATATGATTATTATCTCTCATAATAACATTTTAATGCATTAAGAACAAGTATAAAAAAAATTTCTTGAAAAGTCCAATACATATGATTATTATCAAAATATTAAACTTTAATATAATATAAATATAAAAAAAAGACATTTAATTCCTTGAAAAGTCCAACACATATGATTATTATCAAAATATTAAACTTTAATATAATATATTGTAAATTAACCACATCCTCGCCAACTACCGATGATCAACGTACAAAAGCTCTTATACTTGCTGAGTACAAGGCTTGATCTTCCTAAGTGAAACAGTATGAACAATAGGAACAGCCCATTGTATTTTGTAAACAGCAACAATAACAACGAGAAGGTTAAGTATTCAAAAATAACAACAATAAGAAAAGACAATATTGAACAACAAGAATAAGAATAAGGTGTTGAATGTGTAAAAACAGGGATTTATGTGCAAAAACAGTGTTTAGAATGTTGAAAAACAGGGGACTATATATATATTAAAAGAGGGTTTATACATTTGGAAGTATGTAAAATGTGTATATAAGAAATATTAAAGAATGATGTACAAATGTGAAAAATAATGAATAGGTGAAGAGAGATGTTACTTTTTTTCCCCATTTCTGTGAATCGGAAGTCAGGAACTATGAAATTTCTTCAGAGTGGTGATGGTTCTTCGTGTTGTTGAGAGTCGCCGATTGGAGAATATAAACGGCTTGGTGTTGTGTTGAAGATGAACGGTTTCGTTTTGTGGTTAGGGTAGGGTTTAAGAGGGAATGGAGCCGAACAGAGGAGAGATGGAGGAGTGAGAATACGATTTCGAGCGGTGGATATGTAACTGTGTACTGATCAGACTGAGATGATCGTGGGTGATGAAGATGAATGGTTTCATTTTGTGGTTAGGGTAGGGTTTCAAAGGGAATGGAGTCGAACGGAGGAGAGATGGAGGACTGAGAATTCGATTTCGAGCGGCGGAGATGTGACAGTGTACTGATCAGACTGAGATGATCGTGGGTGATGGTTGCGCGTGTGTAAATTGGATGATATATTGTGGGTATTTTCATCTTATTGATAATTTGATGACTTAATGGAGTATTAAATTTGTTTTGGGCCTAAATGGGGTATGATATGTTGGGCTTGGACCTTTGGGTCAGTTCCCCATTTTAAAATAATCCCAATCTATTGAGGCCCAATCTAACAAAAAAGGCCCAAAAGAGTTTCAGTTCTTCTCTATCTCTTCCAACCAACTTCCAGATCTGGTGAAGCGACCGTAAGCTACGTCCGGTGAGTCTCTGTTGTGCCCTAATTTTTTTTACCGTAATTTATGTGCCCTAATGAGGTAGTCTCTAATTTTTGTGTCTCAGTGGATTGTGAATTTCTGTGGATTATTGATCATATAGTCATGTTTCGTAGAAAGTGTAGATTTGTATATGAAAATAGAAAGAAGAAGCACAAAGTAATTCAGATTCAGTTGATGAAGATTTGATGATATCAATGTATAAATGATAATAATAATGAAGATTTAGTGAGCCAAGAACCTACTCAATATTTTACCAGATTTTCGTCCTTTTGAATTCTTGTAATGTAATGTTTTCTTCTCATCTTAATTTATATTAGTAAATATGGGGATATATTTTCTGAGTACCAACACGTGGCCAAGGTGACGCCGACATGTCAGCCACATGTCCTGGTTGTTATGCCGAGGTTATCTCGGATAGGCCGAGGTTACCTCCGAAGATATCGGAATCCGAGATAAGCGGATGAGGGGCAAAAGTCCTAGAATGAGAAAAGACTTCAGTTTGTATTAAGATGAGACTCTTAGAGAGTTTATCCTAATCTTACTGGGAGTCCAAGATTAACAGTAATCCTGAGTCCATAGAAGTTAGGCTTCTATTGGGACTAGGTTTATGTTGGCTATAAAAGAGAGGCACCCCCATGGGTCTAAGGTATGCTTTTGATACTCATGCTTGTGAGTTTAGCACTTGATTTATCTTTGAGAGATATACTGACTTGATCGTCGGAGTGCCCCCGGGTGGACGAACCACCGCCGGAATCTTCTCTTTCTGTTGCAGGTCAGCCAGGTGCCATCTATTCTACTGGTGCTCTCCAGCTGGTTACTGAGCGGGCAGTGTGGTCGGAAATCACTCACACAATTTGGCGCCGTCTGTGGGAAAGAAATGAGAATAGATGGCCATCACTGTACAAGATCAACGTATTAAAAACGACGAGTTTAGCAAAGATGGAGAATGTATCGACATAAACGGAGTGAAGACCCTTCCAGAAGGGATGCAAAGACAAGGGGCATGAGTGCTCCCAAGGAGATGACATTCAAGTATAGAAGAGCTCAGCCCAAGTGAGCAGATCCAGGATTCCAGATCCTGGATCCCGAATCCCAGAAGACAAGATCTCGGCCTAAATAAGTAGGTCCGAGAAGACAAGAACTCATCCTAAGTGAGCAGATCTCGGATTCCAGATCCTGGATCCCGGATCCTAGAAGACATGATCTTGGCCTAGATGAGTAGGTCCGAGAAGAGAAGAGCTCAATCTGAGTGAGCAGGTCCAAGATTCTAGCAGACAAGATCTCGGCACTTAGGTCCGAAAAGAGAAGAGCTCAACCTGAGTGAGCAGATCCAAGATTCTAGCAGACAAGATCTCAGCACTTAAGTCCGAGAAGAGAAGAGCTCAGTGAGCAGATCTCAGATCCCAGAAGATAAAAAAAGAAAACACACAAGGTTGGACTGCAGTTAGCCAGGTTGAAGACCTTTTATAAGGTTCGCAAAGGAGTATGTGGAAGCCATGCAGGGGGCAGAGAGAAGAAGAATATGTTTACCACTTGTTGAAATTTGTAGCAATTTACAAGTTGGTTAAACCGATATGATGTTTACCACTTGTTGAAATTTGTAGCAATTTACAAGTTGGTTAAATCGAAATCATTGTTTAACACTTGTTGAAATTTGTAGCAATTTACAAGTTGGTTAAACCGATATGATGTTTACCACTTGTTGAAATTTGTAGCAATTTACAAGTTGGTTTAACCGAGATGATGTTTAACACTTGTTGAAATTCTGTGTGAATTTACAAGTTGAAGTTAAATCGATGTGATATTTAACACTTGTTGAAATTCTGTGTGAAATTACAAGTTGAAGTTAAACCGAGATGATATTTAACACTTGTTGAAATTCTGTGTGAATTTACAAGTTGAAGTTAAACCGATGTGGTATTTAACACTTGTTGAAATTCTGTGTGAATTTACAAGTTATAGTTAAACCGAGGTCGTATCGAAAGGAAGGTGGTTTAACACTTGTTGAAATTTTGAGAAAAATTTACAAGCTAAAGTTAAGCCAAGGTTATGATAAAGGATGATGATTAAAACACTTGTTGAAATTTTTGAGAAAAATTTACAAGTTAAAGTCAAGCTCAAGCAATATCTGCGTACTTGCAGAGACTACCAGGTTGTCAAAACTTGAAATACGGAAAATTGAAGTCTTGATAGAAGACATTGAGAAAGTGACAAGTGAAAGTGACAATATTTTCATGTGTTAGAACAAGGCCGAGATGAGCAAGATTAGAAGTTATGACAGAGGTATTTTACCCGAAGAGATTGCACAGTCAAGGTGTACTTTGAAGACATGCAAATTATTCTAAGTATAGAATCATACAAGAGCAAAAAAAAGAAGACATTCATTCAACGAAGAAATTAGAGAAATGCATTTAAAGAAGAAAGAAGGCACTTCGGCCTGAATATTGAAAAATAAATTATTCAGACTACAAAAATGGCACGTCGGCCGGATTAAAAGCATACAAAGAAAGACAAAGTACAAGGTACAAGGAGTAAAAGAAGGAAACAAAACTACTTGGCATCAATGGCAGGATATAGAAGACAGTTGGGAAGACTTCTCAGCAACCTTCTCGGCCTCGAGCTCAGCATCGATCTCCCGAAGAGTTTGATCAAAGCTCTTCTCGACGATTGGCACCTCGGAGTTTGAAGGCAAGGATTGAAAGCAAGAATATGGAAAAAGACACAGAAAACAGAAACAAAAATGTAATTCGTAATCAAGAATGGTGATGAAACTATCAGGAATTCAAGATAAAAAGATTGCACAGGTGTGTCAAGCCAAGAACAGTGGCAGAAATCAACAGATGTGTGAACAGTGTGTATTCAAGAAGATGATTTGGAAACAACGGGTAAAACAACAATGGTGATTAACAATGAAGTAAAGCTTCTTGGAAAGCAACAAGAAATAAAACCAGGAGGAACAATGGCTTACCAGAAAAAGAAGCCGGAATGAGAATTGCCGAAGTCTGACGACGGATGCGAAAATGACAGAATGACGTAAGCTTCACCGGAGGAGAGGAACGAAAACAGTTGCAGAGCTTGAAAGCTTGGAACAATGACGGATTTAAGCAAAAGTGCTAGAAAGAGAAAAAGACAGAGGATTGAATGAAAAAAAGAGAAAAACCAGAGTCAAGAAGACGGCAAAGTTCAAGAATAAAGCCAAGTGCACAGGCACTAAGTAAGTATGTGAAGAACAAGAAAGTAATGACCCAGACACGATGCTAGCAACAGAAAGCGGATATAGCAAGAACAGTGTCAGGCGTTCAAACAATTCAAAACTTGAAAACAGACGAAAATAGAAAGACAACAGAGGGCAAGTAAACGGATTCAGAAGAGTTATGAAAGATTAAGCTTAATAAAAGAGTTTATGAACCTACCAAGAGAAATGAACGCCGATATGAAGATCGTCGGAGTCGAATAGATGACTGGAAGTCGGGAACCCACCGAAGAATGTGAGTGGAGTAATTGCAAAGCTCTTGGAGTTTACGAATTAATGGAACAAGAACCTCGGCTAGGAGGTGTAATCTCGAACAGCTTGGAAAGCATGAAACTTGATACTTGACAGAAGTGGACAGTAAAGTCCAGGGAACTTTGAGGTCGGCGAGTTTGATCTCGGACAAAGGGGACAAATGAACGAACAGTGTAAGTTCCATCACCTCAGAATGATAAGGTAATAGAACCTAGGGGGCATTTGTGGGGATATATTTTCTGAGTACCAACACGTGGCCAAGGTGACGCCGACGTGTCAGCCGAGGTGCCACATGTCCTGATTGTTATGCCGAGGTCATCTCGGATAGGCCGAGGTTACCTCCGAAGATATCGGAATCGGCCAAGGTGATCTCGGTTAAAGCCGAGGTTATCTCCGAAAATATCGGATTCCGAGATAAGCGGATAAAGGACAAGAGGATAAAGAGGAAACTTAGCTAAGATAAGGATAAAGCTCTTAGGGAGTTTATCTTTATCTCTGAAGGAGTCCAAAGTAAGTACTGAACAGGAATTCATAGAAGTCAGGCTTCTATTGAGATTAGGATTGAGGTAACTATAAAAGAGAGGCACCCCCGTTGGTCTAAGGTACGCAATTTTATGCTTTTGATACTCAAGCTTGTGAGTTTAGCACTTGATTTATCTTTGAGAGATATACTGACTTGATCGTCGGAGTGCCCCCGGGTGGACGAACCACCGCCGGAATCTTCTCTTTCTGTTGCAGGTCAGCCAGGTGCCATCTATTCTGTCGGTGCTCTCCAGCTGGTTACTAAGCGGACAGTGTGGTCGAAAAATCACTCACACAGTAAATTTTAGTTATTATAAATAAAATGTGTGCAGATATGAGCATTTATATATATATATATATATATATTATTTACCATTTTTTTTTGGGTGTTAAATATGTAAAGGAGAAGGTTTTTCTCCAACCCAAGATGTAGGAGCTCTTACATCCTAAGTAATGTGGCACCTTATGATTGGCTAAGAAATTACATGAAAACTTGTATTTGGAATCCTACTTATCTTAGGTAACTTATTTATGTTTTTTGTAATTAAATTTTTATCTAAAAAAAATTAAATATTGGCAATTTTTTTGATAAATTATCAGATAATTTTTATTTGTTTATTTTTTATACGATCAAATTGCTCTACAATTAGTACGGGTTAAAAATTTACATACATAACACTGCATGTCGTAGAATTTTGTTAACAAAAATAAATATGTTTGGTTTTATTTTGTAAAAATAACTTTTAGTTTTTTATTTCCTCTTTTTATTTTGTCTCCAGTTACTTTTTCATATTTTAATCAAAATTTTAAAATTTTATTGATGCGATGCCAATTAAAATGTTTTCTAAAAAATCCGATTTTTTTTATAACTAAAAACAAATAAAAAATAAAAACAAAAATTGGCACATTTAATTTTTTTATTGAGAATTTTTTTTCTATGTTTCTACAACATACAATGTTGCTTAATGTATGTAGATTTTTCAACGGATATTAATTATGTAATACAATTGTGGAACAATTTGATCATGAAAAAAAAAAAAGAAGAAAGAAAAAAGTTCAAGTGACGGGTCATCCAAAATTTACCAAAATTAAAATTTATAATTTTAAATAATGATTTAATTCCAAAAAAATACATAAGTTACCTAAAATAATTACGATTCTAAACACATGTATAATCTCATAACCAATCTTAGGGTGTCACATTATTTTCGTTGTAAGAGCTCCTACATCTTGAGTTGGGAGGACAACTTTTTCCATATGTAGAAGTGCTCTTTAGAGTTTGCCTAGGACCCTGTAAAACTCAGGGTCGGCCTTGGGTTTTTCAACTAATTTTTTTTTTTTTTAATTTTTTTTTTTGTTACTCTTTAGAACCTATACTAGCCTAATTTAGCATGATTACATTAGGGGCCCATAAGGTTTCAATTCAAATAACATTTTGCCTCTTTTTTCATCAGTAATCAATCCTATTAGTTTATTCACATTCCACTCTCACTCTCCCTTTATAAGAGGATAAAAAAAGTGCGATAGTCAATCCTATTAATTTGAGAAAAAATTCAATAAAACCTCCCACCTGGTGGTGTGCCTAATTGAAGATTGAACTCTGTCATCAAGATTAACCTGGTTAACAGGTTAATCTTGAATTAATTTTTAATCTTAATGAAATGTTTTGTGAAAAATTGATGAAATGTTCCTGAACTTCATGAAATGTTCCTATGTTAAACAATTTCAAAATTAATTCAACGAATAATTGAATGTTCTGTGTGTGAAAAACAGATTGAACAGAGTTCTGTGAAAAATTAATTCAAGATTAACTTGTTAACCAATTAATTCAAGATTGAACTCTGTTATCAAGATTAACCTGGTTAATTCAACATATCAAGATCGAACTCTGTTATCAAAATTAATTCAAGATTAACCTGATAAGAGAGTTCAATCTTGAATGCATCTGTCTCTATTTTAAACAGATTGAACTTTGTTATCAAGATTGAACTCTTTAAACAAATCTGTTATCAAGATTGAACTCCAACACCATCTTCTACTAATAATAGGAAGATAAAAAAAATAGAAGAACAACTTGGTACGTAGTTGAATCATCATCTTCTACTAACAGGTAGTTGAATCATCATCTTCTACTAATAAGTAGAACAACTTGGGAGATAAAAAAAATAGGAAGAACATCATCTTTTACTAATCGGTAGTTGAATCTGTTGGTATTTTTTATGCAGATAAAAAAATGGCTTCGTTTTTTATTAATAAGAGGAACATAAGATTAAAGCCAAGATTGTGTAACTGTGGAAAAACAACTTCCATGTATATTGTACGAACCAATGAGAATGGAAATGAAGGACGTGTCTTTTTTGTTTGCCTAACAAAATATGTAAGTATCTGTTATATAAATTAATCTTTTACTTTTTACAAATTTCATTTGTCTTTTATTGATTAACTGATTCTTGTGCATTGTATTGTGCGAACGAACACTGCAATTACTTCAGGTTCGCAAATGGTGACGACGACAACGTTACGTCCACAATTCGTGCCAATGCTAGACCTTGGACAGATTCAAGAGTAGAAGAAATTAATGATCTAAGGAGAAGGCTTGGTGAGATGGACAATGCAATTCATGAGCATGATAGAAAGCTTTAAAGGATGGAGAAGATTTTCAAGCCTTCTATCATGCTCATGAATTGCATTGTCCATCTCACCAAGTCTTCTCCTTAGATCATTAATTTCTTCTGTTCTTAAATTTGTCCGAGGTCTAGCATTGGCACGAATTGTGGAGGTATCGTCGTCGTCGTCATCATTTGCGAACCTGAAGTAATTGCAGTGTTCGTTCGCACTCTACAATGCACAAGAATCATTTAATCAATATAAGACAAATGAAATTTGTAAAAAGTAAAAGATTAATTTATATAACAGATACTTACATATTTTGTTGGGCAAACAAAAAAGACACGTCCTTCATTTCCATTCTTATTGGTTCATACAATATGCATGGAAGCTGTTCTTCCACAATTACATAATCTTGGCTTTAATCTTATGTTCGTATTATTAATAGAAGATGAAGCCATTTTTTTATCTGCATAAAAAATACCAATAGATTCACCTACTGATTAGTAAAAGATGATGTTCTTCCTATTTTTTTTATCTCCCAAGTTGTTTTACTTATTAGTAGAAGATGATGATTCAATTACCTACCAACAGATTCAACTACCTACCAAGCTGTTCTTCCATTTTTTTTATCTTCCTATTATTAATAGAAGATGATGTTGGAGTTCAATCTTGATAACAGATTTGTTTAAAGAGTTCAATCTTGATAAATAAGTTCAATCTGTTTAAAATAGAGACAGATGCGTTCAAGATTGAACTCTCTTATCTGGTTAACCTTGAATTAATTTTGATAACAGAGTTCGATCTTGATATGTTGAATTAACCAGGTTAATCTTGATAACAGAGTTCAATTTTGAATTAATTTGGTTAACAAGTTAATCTTGAATTAATTTTTCACAGAACTCTATTCAATCTTTTAAATTAAAATAACAGAGTTCAATCTATTTTTCACACACAGAACATTGAATTATTCGTTGAATTAATTTTGAAACTATTTAACATAGGAACATTTCATGAAGTTCAGGAACATTTCATCAATTTTTCACTGAACATTTCATCAAGATTAAAAATTAATTCAAGATTAACCTGTTAACCAGATTAACCTGTTAGCCAGGTTAATCTTGATAACAGAGTTCATTCTTGATAACAGGTATATTTTGTATGACCAGATTGAACTCTAACAGAGTAGGTATACTTTGTATGACCAGATTTGCCTTTATACCTGTTATCAAGATTTTGATAATAGAGTTCATTCTTGATAATAGAGTAACACATCTTGATAACAGAGTGTTACTGTCATACAAAGTAGGTTTGGGATAACAGGTATCAAGAATCCCAAATATACCAGGACAGTAACACATCTTGATAGCAAAGTTCATTCCCAAATCCCAAACCTACTCTGTTTTATATCTATTATAACATAGTTCATTTTTGATAACATGTATAAAGGCAAATCCCAAACCCTAACACATCACAAATTAAAGCTAAATCCCAAACCCTAACACAAATTGCAAACAAAATCCAACCCCAAACACTCACAATCGATTAATTTCTACAAAAGTTGAAACGAAACGTAAACTCTAACTTTGCGATTTCAGGTTTACCTCAGATTCGCTGTCGCAGGCTCCTATTCGTCTTCTGTCGTCGTTCGTCGTCCATCGCCTCGTCGTTCTTCGTACTTCTTCAAGAGATAGGTGAGAGAGGCAAGAGTGAAGAGATAGAGAGGAGAGAGGGATGAGGCGAGAGTGAAAGAGAGGTGAGAGTGCTGATTTCTTGCAATTTGTTGAGAGGCGAGAGTGAAGAGATATAGTGAACTGCTAAAGCGGAGAGAGAAATTTGTACTTTCGAGCCATTCGAGCCCGAAATATTCGAGCTACGGATCATTTTTGAAGATTTTATCTATTTTTTTTGTTTAAATTTCAAAATCATATATTTGGTTAACTGACATACGATGATGTGAGCTATTTAAAAATAAAAAGTATACATATTTAATTGATATATTTAGTTTATGCAAAAAAATTATGATGAAAAAGAGTGGATGCATTATTTAATTAAATTAGAAAAGTACGAACTTGATAAATAATATTAAAAAAAAAATTTGAATATAGAGACGCAAGACAGTTGACTTAAACACTTGTGAGTAGGAAACTAATTCGATGAAATTAAATATTAACAAAGATTAAAAAAAATATTTATAAAT
Organism: Camellia sinensis; assembly: GCF_004153795.1. Taxonomy (NCBI): domain Eukaryota; kingdom Viridiplantae; phylum Streptophyta; class Magnoliopsida; order Ericales; family Theaceae; genus Camellia; species Camellia sinensis. Next base: position 1,330,436 of record NW_021024913.1, on the reverse strand, counting down.
TACTTCCATCTGAAAGAAGAGTAAATCACAAGAAAATTTTTCAGAAACAATTTTTGAAAACTCAATAAAAAAATAAGTAAATTATCTTGTATTTTGAGAATTCCATGTTCACTGTGAGCCCATCCAATAGCATGAGATAAGTAATTACATGGTTCAAAAAATAAGAACATAGTGAACAAAATACAAAGTGTTATTAGATAAACACCAAGACAGCCGAACCTGTTAGATAATTTCTGATAAAAAAGAGTTATTATTATTATTATTTAATAAAAACAGCAGTATATATATACTGGGGAAATTCAACAGGACTTTTCTATAAACTATATTAGATGTTTTATTTGTTAATTATATCTTTTGTCAAGAGAAAAAAATAATAATAATAAAAAAGGAACAATCAAATAATCTTTTATCATCAAAACATTAAATTTAGGGAACACCTCATCTGTGACATAAGGCTTTCACATTTCAGTTGAGCTGTGCCAGCACATAACTTTTTTAAACATTAACATTTTTTTTTTTGACAATAACTTTTTTAAACATTAGTTACATTGATAATGTTAGGATGTTGATATTTTAATTTTAATATCTTGTATAACACTGCCTATACTAGCTATTTATTATATAATATATGTGATTGAGACATGCGATAATTCTTTTGTTTCTGTATAAATTTTCCTAGTAAACTTTAGACAACGGGTTGGATGACTTAATGATTGAGGCATTTAGAGATGATTAAAGTCCATGGAAAAATTTAACTTAAAATTTAAAATTATTTTTTTTGCAAACTCAAAAAATTATTTTTTCGAACATAGTTTTTAAACTATAAATACATGCTGCCAAATGGACTTGATCCCGAGCGAGAGAGTCAGAGGGGCTATAGGTAGTTGTTGTGGGTCCAGAATGTCAAATTTGAGCACTGTCCCAAACCAATATAGTGTATGGGGCAATGGTACCGTTCAGGGCTTGGTGATGGGTTCCGGTGGTTGGCCAGTTGGGCTGGACAATCCAATTTGAGCATGTTATTTTGATTTTGCAATGTTTGTTTTAATGATAGAAGAGTTTTCTTTTTCAATGATCTATTGTTTGATTGTTTTACCTGTTTTAATGATAGAGGTTTATTTATTTTATATTTTTTTAATTAAGGTGTGAATTGTTTTACCTATTTTAAGATATTATATAAATTTTTCTTTCCTCTCATTGCAATATACAATTGTTAATTTCTGAAATACCTCGCTCCTCTTTCATTTTTGATTTCATTGTTTTTACCAGTTACCAAACAGAAATTTCCGACTCTAGAGCAGGAACTGAACTGATTCTCACCAAGGTACTCTCTTTCTCCTTCTCTTGCTGGCTCTGTTTTGTTACCTACAAAAGGATTATGGGTTTTTAATTCTTGGAACTCTAGAAAATGAAAACCTCAACATCATTTTGATAGGTAAGAAAAACCCACCATTTTGATAGCAATTTGTTTAGAAAACCTTTTTTATTCTTCAAGTCACTGCCTCACTTCTTAGGGGTTTGTTTGGTTGCTCACTTCTAATTCTGTATAATCTGAACTGCTAACCCCAAATCTTGACAAAACTTACCCTTATGAAACATTCATATATGTGGATGTATTGCTTAAGTATTTGGTTTGTTTAAAAAAATATTAAATTAATTTTATTTAATGAACCTTGGGTTTAATTTTTAGTTAGATTTTCTCCCATTAGCATTGATTTCAAAGAAAGCAATTAGAACCTGTTTTTTGAGTTTTGAGATCCTTGGGTTTCATTACTTTGGTTCTTCTATTTTGTGTGCTTTTGGATGATTCATGTAACCATTTTTTAATTAAGATAGTATTGTGCTATGTATAGTTCACTAGTTGAGGCTCAATTTTACCATCAATTGGTCAACCGACTTGACAAGATCGCGATGAAACAAAACTCACCCGCTTCTAATCGAATTATGATTTGCAACCCGTTTGGGAATTATGTTTGAATGAGAGTGAAAAAAAAAAATTGAGTCGACTCGGCCCTTTAGCTCTTTGGGGTGGGTGTGTGAAATGAACTCTTTGGGGTGGGTGTGTAAAAAAAAAAAAATTTAAAGTCTATTTCGGAATTATAATTTTTATTAAAAATTTAAAAATCACTATAAATATTTATCATTTTTTATAGATTTTTTTTGGGTCAAAAATTAGAAAATTAACTAAGTTAGCAATTTTCAAATAGAGCCTAAATACAGTTGAGAAGAGTTTTATTGAGACATTTCAATGGTTGAGATCAGTTTTATATTCAGTTTGAATGGTCCAGATTTAGCTTTTTGGGTTCCCACCCAACTCTCACGTCTCTCACATCTCAAACACGCCTCAACTCTCACTGTCACAGACATCTTTTCTCTTTCACCCGTTCATGTTTGGATTTCAAAAATTTGAAACTTCATTCTCTCTCACACCTCTTCCTCTCATTCCCACCACATCTCTTCTTCTTCCCAAGCTTTCTCTCTCTACCACAATAGCACCATCCGACTTTCCTTTACACAGCTCAATTCACACAGATCCAAGGTAGAAGGTTAAATTCTCACTTTTTTTTCCCTCTTCTGTTATTGTTCCGTTGTATTTTCATTTGTACCATGTTGGGTTAGGTTTTTTTTGGAAGAGGGTGTGAGAATCAAGGAGTTTTATTTGCGTTTTCTATTTGTGTAAAATGTGATATGATTTGTGTAAATGTGAGGGTGTGAGAATCTAGCATTTTTATTTGGGTTTTGATACGATAATCTATTTGTGTAAATGTGATATAGTCTAAGATTTGAAACTCTAAACAAAGCCCCTCCTTTGCAACAAAGCACGTAGCCTTACAAAGAAACCCAGGTAATACTTTATTTTTTTCTTATTAGCCCAGAAACTTTTCTTGCTGCAGAAAATTTTCATCCCATAAACTTTCTTGCTGGTCTTCTCTCTCTATTAATGCATGGGCTACATTCCAGTGTTTGTGAATGCACAGGACACATTCCAAGCTCATCATTGGTTAGTTGTATACATATGTGTCAAAACCCTTTAATAGTAATTCTACTAACAGTGCCTCTGTATCTAATTTTTTGGCTTTCTAATCAAACATGCACACACTTACCTTTTTTTCTCTTTCATTTGCAATATTTTTTTTGGTTCGGCAACCCCATGATTTGCCATGCAGAAATCTGCAACTGACTAATCATCCTCTAATTTATAGCAATTTTAGTATAATAGAAAAGAATTAGTTTCAACCAAACTATTAAATAGTTCCAAATTGATAATTGTAAATCTTTATCCACTTTTCATGAGATAACATACAAGATAACAAAATTCCAAGAAATTGTTAAGTAATTGAAGCACACAAAAAAAGGAACTCATATCCTGTCGCGCTTCCATTACAGAAATGGTCAAATTATTTAGTGAACAATCTTTCGACATGCCCTCATTTGAAGTCATCGTGAATAATCAAGCAATGTATTCACTGTGTATGTATATATAGATACTAGGATTCTATGCACACACAAAAAATGTATAATAATCTTGCATGTGTGATTTAAGGATAGTTCAAACCCCAAATGACAATCAATTAGATGTTTAAATTACAAGATTATTACGCTAAAAATTATTACAGAGAATGATAAGATTGGTGGTTGGCATTTGAAGGGGTAAGATGAAAATAGCAAAGATACACAGAAGATGAGATTGAGAGATTACAAATATGACAGTTGAAATGTTTGCATAGAAGAAGGCAAAGGGTGAGGTGAGAGATGGACACACATAGATGGACATGAGTGATGACCCATCACTACTGATTGTCCTATATATAATGCAAAGGACTTCCAGATTGAGGACACACTAATAGACCTTCTTGAGGCTCCTTTAGCTTTACCATCCTATGTCAATAACTCAAATTTTTTTAATGTTTTTTAATTTCCCAACAGTGGCTTCAAGACCCATTGTTCAACACCAAAATAGAGGTATTTTACATTGTCTCTTGAATTTCCCTTTCTCTGCTCTTGATCACTGTTGTTGGTTGATTATGTTGTTTGGATTTGTTGTTTGAATTCTGAATCCTGAAGGATTTGTTGTTTGGATTTGTTGGTTGATAATATTTTGTATTACTTTTAAGATTTCATGTACAGCACACAGTGCTTCCCTTTTGCAATAGTCAGCCTTCTATTTGACAAGTAACTTTATAGAGATATGTCTAATTTTGGAATTAATAATAATGTATTTTGGAGTTGAGCCCATCTCCATAATTAAACAGTGGACGTTTTATTTCTAGGCTTTTAAGTCTATAGAAAATTTGCCAAAAAATTACCAAATAAGTTTTGTTTTCAAGCTTCTTTTTTTCTCCTTCCTTGAAAGTTCAAACATTGAGTTTGGATGTGCTTTGATTGTTGGAAAACTTTGTTCTTTACCTACTCGCAAAACTTTTTGCTTTATTGTTGACTGTAAATGAAAGAACAAATCAACAACTTAAAGATTGCATAAACACGTAATTAAACTAAAATAAAACTATTCGGGCCTTAATTGAATTTCATTTGAAAACTCGCCTATGTTCTTATAAAGTTTAATTTCAAATCCCTTCATTTGATTGGAAACTCCCACAACTTATGTGAACTTAGATAGATGTTTTTGAGTTTGTTTCATGGTGGGTCACCAAAGCTCAACAATGGTTGTTTGCCTGTGCCATTTTCTTGGTATAGAAACAGGGATTTTCAGGTTGAAGGCATAATTTCATCTCTATAATTGATAATTTATTTTTAAGACAAGAAGGGTACAATTATATTAAATTAATAATTGATAATTGATAATTTATTAAATAGTGTTGGGATTACAATTATATTCTAATCCCAGCATTATTTACACTGTGCCTTCAGGTACGGGTATACGCTAATATATTCATATGGTAAAAATTAGGATGAAAAGACAAGAAAGTAGAGTTTTTGAAATTAAAAAAAAATGCAACAAAGAAATCAAAGAGAGAGAAAGATGAATAGACTTAAGACTGTGTTATTGTGAAAAATAGAATTTCGTGATTCTAATTTATACAAAATCCTAATTCATCTTCTTAATTGTTCACAATCTACATTTTGTTTTAGCGTAATACAGTCATATTTTGATGTAAATTTTGGGATAAAGTGTGTATTGATGACAAATGTAGCTAATTTTCCTTTCTTACTCTCATGTTGTAGTGACATTCTTATTACATGACTATATTCTGTTAAAGATTTAAACAATTGAGTAATAGAAATGGGACATTGACACTTGCATAGGGATCACCAAAAGTACAAGGGGTTGACTATCACAATTTCAGATTTGATTAGAAGTGCATGGGTTGACTGTCATGATTTCATGTGTAAAGGCTAAAGTGAGAATTGATACAAAATACAAGAGTACAAATTGTAATTTACTCGTTATGTTTTTTAGAGTTTCAATCACGATAGAAGTTTTCAAATTATTTTGAGTGTTAATTAGTTTTTAACACAAGATTAAAGTTGATTTTAAATTGTTGTGACGTGGCAGCATGAATACGTATTATGATAGAAAGATTGTACAGATGATGGAAGCGGTTTATGTCTATAATATATACCTTTGCATTGCGATTCAAAGTTCCTATAAGCATATTAAATTTTATTCAGTTACAATATTAACACAATGTTAAAGGTCCTCTTTTTAACATATTGTCATTGCAAATATTCAAATGCTAGACTTTTTGTAAGTCCAATTATACACCATACTGGGGTTGGAGCATGATAATAGTGAAAGGAACATGCACATATGACGGAAAAAATTGAAATGAGAAGTGTTGTAAAATTATTGCCAAGATTATTTTTGTTTCTACCATTATGTTATTTTTATTATTTTTTAAATGTGTTAAAACTTGAAACAAGCCAAAGCAACCTACTTGCTATATTTCTCAATTAATTATTATTTTTAAATGTATTGCTCAATAAATTATTTTGAAACGCTTTTTGCTTGTATTTATAAGAATGAAAATTAAATCTAGTTGTGAATTAAATATTGAGAAATTTGCTCAACCAAAGAAATATGATTTAATAGTAGTAGGGGCTGAATTATCCCTGTGATAGATGAGAAAAAGAGAGATTGGTAATTCATTCAGCTGGTCTCTGTCCCAAAACGGGAATGTCCTCATACCGCTTCCCAACATTGTTGTACTCCCAGAGCTTATGAACTCCATAGTCCACTGCCCGTTCGCCGATGTAGAAGACAGGTAGTGTGTGCTTCTTCGCTTTCTTCAAGGCTGCACTGAAATATATGAGAACTTCTTTATGGGACCTGTCCATGTTAAAGAGCAGAAGTCCTGTTCCTGAAATCTCTTCCACAACAAGGAGCGATGAGGATGAGTGTCTAATATTGGCAAGTGATGGTCTTTGGGATGTCATGTCAAACGAAGATGTTGGAGAGGTGGCTAGACGCCTCTTAAGGAGACGGCGCAGATGCATGATGGATGATGAGATTCCCGCAGCACAAGCAGTCGCTGATAGTCTCACTGAAATAGCTTTTGGGAGAAACAGTTCTGACAACATTTCTGTCATTGGTGTTGATTTAAAATCGAAGAGGATTTAGAAGAATTAACTAGAGAGAGAGTTGAAGATACAGCGGAGTGAAGGTATGTGTAGAAAATAAACGGAATAGGTTGAGGTCCGGCGGGCGGCCAAGGCGAGGTTGCCGCCCGCCGGTGAAGCGAAAAAGACTAAGTTCTTAACTTAGCTCTGATACCATGATAAGAAATTGATGTATTATTATTGATTTATCGATATATTGATTGTTATGTATATTGATTTTACAAGCTATTATATAGGAGAGGTGTGAGGTAGGTGAGTGGTGGTAGTGGATGGTAGTGGAGGTGGTGGGTGGTAGTGGAGATGGTAAGTGTGTTAGGTTTAGTGGAGTGGATGTAGTGGGTTAGGTTAGTGGGTTAGGTTTAGTGTACATTAACACATACATAATGCAGAAGTATAATTGGATTGGTCATGTTTTCATACAATAATCAAATGATAGCTCTGCATTCATATGTATGCATTTTTTGCACACCTAAGAAGCTACGTAGACATATCGATATAGTAATTTTTGAGAAATACAGAACACTAAACATGGAGAATACACACAATATATTGTTCTATTGTAAATTTATTATAGGTTATACGTATGAATATTTCATTCAAAGTTAAAAAATATGAACAAATAACACAAATTTCTAAGTTTAAGGGAGCATAAATTAATATGTATACATCTACGTTGTTATTCTTGTTCCAATTCAATTATGGCTAGTACTTAAATTTCTTCTTCAGAAGATGACAGTTGTTCCGTTTTAGTTTATACAATTCACGAACTTCCAAATTATATTCATGCATTACATTTTTCTCTTTCTGAAAAGATTTTAGTATGATAGGCAAAAAGTTCTGTAGTTAGTCCTATTAATTTGAGAACAATTCCAAAAATTAGTTTATGCAGAAAATACTCACAGTTTTAAGCTGATTTAACCCATCAAAGTCTGGTTTGTTTTCCCCAAATACTGCCAAAACCTCTTCTCTAGCTAGAGACTGCCACTTTTGATGCTTACTCAACAAGACCATTGTCCACACAAGCAAAGCCAAGGTGGTCTCTTGCCCAGTGAGCTAGAATAGCTTGCAATCTTCGATCACCTCTTCTATTGTTAGCGTGATTTTCTTCTTATTTCCCTTTTCTTGAATTTCTTTCAAATTTGTTTTCAATAGTATTCCCAATAAGTCATTATTTTCATCTTCATCTTTCATCGTTCTCTCTCTTTTATTGATGATATTGCGTAGTACAGATCCCACTTCATGATAGATTGCTTTCATCCTCTTGTTTGTCTTTGTTGGTAAAAACCTACATGCAATCCAGTAAATCTCGAAAAGATGAAGACATCAAAAAAGAACCAAAATAGAAGGTTTAATTTTTGTGATTGGTACTACTTGGGACGGAAAGACATGTAAAGTTTCCAATCTATTTTCTTGAAAAAGCGATGAAGCATCATATGAAAATGAGAAGATAAAACTATCTAGGCTTCAACTACATAAATTTTGGGAACGTAATTGTCAATGAGAAGCTGAGTGTATGAAGTAAAGTATTTTGAAAATTTACAATATATATATACATATATATAACTTTTTGGGTAGGTATATATATATTTTAAGCATTTAATATCTACCAAGAAATTTGTCTACAATCCTATATTCAATCTTTGTATGTAAATGAAGATATCAGGTACAATCAAAGTTACTTTAAGTAAATAAATCAAGTATACACAAGTAAAGAAACTCACAATTGGTATATAATTAAAATTGTAATGCAATATAAGAGTTTTGTCTTTCAAACAGAAAGCAAGTAAAACAATCATAAACTAATTCTACCTTACCTCCATCCTGGAATGTAAATCGACTGCAATTGTTGGATTGTAAGATCTGTTTGTTCTTTTTGGAGTTCGAATATCTTTTTTCCTTCTTCATAGTTACTACCAAACGATGTCCGAGAAATTATGTCGCCTGTCAGACTCTCAAGATACGGGAATACGTCAAGCTCACATGACCCTTTTGTTGAGACTAATACCTCCCATTTGCTTATCATCTCACAACAACTTGAGTACATTGCTGGTAACATTTGCTATACGACAACTACCAAAAACATTGTTAAGCACTGCCGATGCAATACTTGCATGGAAAACATTTTGTGGGGTTTTGGTTACTCTGGAAAGCAATTTTGAGGAAGAGAAGCAAATGAATGTCTAGTTCAAACAATCACTAAGTAGTTTCTAATTGTTTTACTTGTTAGTACTATTATTTTTTGTGTATGATTCTAAATCTAGTTAGGATGAGGCATTGTTGTGTGCAAATAAAAGAAAGTGCAGAAAGAAGGAATTGTTAAGTTTCATTAAGAATAACACAGAAACCAACAAAAAAAAACAAACAAAAAAACAAAACAAAAGAAGATATTTTGAATGTGGATCCCAACTAATTTGTAAGATATTGTTCATTCATGACAATTATAACACATTAAATTAGCTAGTCTCGGGTCTAACAAGCATTTGTGAAGTACAATAGTGAGCAGTTTACAAAATTTAAGGGCAAGAAACCAAAAAAAAAGAAAAATGGATGAATGGTGGTTTGGTTCTCATGTTTGCTCCAAAAACCCAAAAAAAAAAAAAAAAAAAAAGTGGATAAAACAGGGAAATTAATGGCTAGGTATAAAAAAAAAATATTGTCTATTTAATTTTAATTTTTTTCTTAATTTCATCTAAGCACACTGTAACATACTACATGCATCCAAATGTATTTAACTTAAAGAAGTCAAGATTAGAGATTAAATACGTTCAACTTTTCTAGATGAAAAGTCGGGTTGATAAGGTTTCTGTGCTTAGCCCATTTCTCACCCTCGTACCCCAGAAGCCCTGTCACTAATACCTTGCCAAGTGGGTTCATCCCTGGCTTTTGAAAAGCTTCATAGTTAAATAAAATCTCCTTTATCAGTTTAGGATCTGTAATGGTTAGTCTCGGTGTTGGGCCTGTTGAAAATGGTAGAAAAATTCTGGGTAAAATCAGAATTTTTTTTCAAGTTTGGTTTATTTTTAGGTGGGCCCCGAGTGTCGATTTACTCGGGTCAAAGTGGTAACGCGTTCTATGCCACGTTGTGATTCACGTGGTATATTTGGTTGCTCAAAACCATTACCGAGTGAATGGGAAATTGAAGCCAAAGTGTACTCCATGCAAATGGAGTTTTGGTAGAAATTCCTTAAGGTTATAAATTGGCTTGTCCCACGTTGATTTGGTGGGAAGTTTTGAAAGGATTTATAAGGCTTGGGTTAGATACTTGGGGTGTGCCCCAAGGGGTACCCAAGTGTTTTAGAGGGAGAGATTATGGGCAAAATGGACTAAACCCATTGGATCCAAAATCACCACACGCGCTCGCGCCGCCGCCCGTCCGATCGGGCTAGGCCTAGGTGTGGGCTTATTCAGCCCAATACTAATCTTTTTGGGCAAAAAACATTTGAATTTATTTTTATTTTTGTTAAAATAAAATCCATAATTCAAATTAAACTGGTTTGGATTTACTGTTCATCCAAACAGAGCCATTCCCGTTTTTTATCTGTTTGAATTATTAACCCAACAGATTCAAATCTGTTTAAATTTGAAACTAATAGGTTTCATACCTGTTCAATTCAAAACCAAGAGCCACATTTACATCTATAAATAGACTAGCCTCCCATTTGGATTTTACTCAGATTTTTCGTACTCCATCCTCTGCAAAACATCCTCTTCATTTTGCTGCATTATTTTCTTGTCAGAGAGAGTATAAACACTTAGTGTGTTCGTAAGGCAAACAATTTGTAGTGCTGCTATTGTTTGTAGTAGATCATTTTATCCTGGGAGATAGACGTCCAAATTCGAAAAGCACCGTGGAGAGGACGAATCTGTCTTAAGGACACAGTGTCAACACACTGGACTTGATCAAAAAATAATTCGGAGAAATTAAATCAAGTAAGTTATTTAATTTATTTTCAGTGTTGTTTTTTATTTATTAAAATTATATTTAAATTTTGTTTTTGTAACAAAATAAAATATGTTATTTATTTATGTAATTTTTTTTATTTCGAGTTTGATTTTTGTAATCAAACAAATTCTCTCCTTTTCTTTATTTCTTTAAATTCTAATTGTTGTTGTGTACACAATAGAATTAAATCTTTTAAATACAGTGAAGATTGTCCTACAATCTTAAGACAGATTCCTTTTTGGTATCTTCATTGTATTTAATTTTCTGTGTTTTCAAACTAATATTCTGGTTGGAAAAACAAATAGTGATTTATGCTATTTGACAGATAGTAGTAATATACTGTCTCTTTTCTTTGACAACTAGTAGTAATATACTGGTGTCATTAACAATTGCAGAATATTATTTAGTGTTACAGAAAATTATTTTGGTATTTTATTTTTCTAGTTTTAGTAACAAGGAAAATAAAATTATATTATTTTCTAGTTTCAGTAACAAAGAAAATAAAATTATTTTGTGTTTTAATTTATTTTCTGATTTTGGTAACTAGAAAATTATTTTGTGTTTGTTCTGATTTTTGTAATCAGATAGTATTGTGGTATTTTATTTTCTAGTTTCAGAGAAAATTCTTGTGATATTTTATTTTTCTAGTTTTAGTAACAAGGAAAATAAAATTATTTTGTTGTAATAATTATTTTCTAGTTTTAGTAACTAGAAAATTAATTTGTGTTTTAATTTATTTTCTGGTTTAAGTAACTAGAAAATTAATTTGTGGTTTGGTTTTCTGATTTTTGTAATCAGATATTATTTCGGTATTTTATTTTACTAGTTTTAGTAACAAGGAAAATAAAATTATTTTGTATTGTAATTTATTTTCTAGTTTTAGTAACTAGAAAATTAATTTTGTTAATCAATCATGTAACCTTTGTGACTCGGTCACAATCTGTTAATTTTATAAGTAGTTCAATGTTGAATCATTTTGTGGGTGTTTGTTATCTTTTGTGAAAATTCAAGCTCACTAATTGGTCTCATCATGGAATCATTTCCCTAGTGGCTGTTTTTTTTCCTGGGAATTGCCATTTTCTTTCTCACTCTGTTTTTCTGCTTCTCACTTTTGTTTTCTTTATTTATATGAGGGTCAAGTTGGGTTGGGGGGAAATCCAAACCCATTAGGGATGGGAAGGGTAGAACCCATGGGATGGGGAATTAATATCCACCCCATTGCCATCCCTACATCAGAGTACTCTTTTGGCCGAGCACCATTAGTGGGGCAGCCCTCACAATTGTGCTATCTTGTAGGGAGTTCAGAGGTTCATATCATCTTGCTCTCCACATAATCAAAAATCAAGAGATATTGAACTCAATAAAATACAATAGAACATATTCACTTCTCAACAGTCATCGTCATTTCATGTAAAATAAATTGATGTATATTGATTGATATTACATTGATGTGTATCTGTATTGTATGTTACAAGCTATTATATAGGAGAGGTGTGAGGTAGGTGAGTGGTGGTAGTGGATGGTAGTGGAGGTGGTGGGTGGTAGTGGAGATGGTAAGTGTGTTAGGTTTAGTGGAGTGGATGTAGTGGGTTAGGTTAGTGGGTTAGGTTTAGTGTACATTAACACATACATAATGCAGAAGTATAATTGGATTGGTCATGTTTTCATACAATAATCAAATGATAGCTCTGCATTCATATGTATGCATTTTTTGCACACCTAAGAAGCTACATAGACATATCGATATAGTAATTTTTGAGAAATACAGAACACTAAACATGGAGAATACACACAATACATTGTTCTATTATCAATTTTTTGTAGGTTATACGTATGAATATTTCATTCAAAGTTAAAAAATATAAACAAATAACACAAATTTCTAATGTCTAAGGGAGCATAAATTAATATGTATAAATCTACGTTGTTATTCTTGTACCAATTCAATTATAGCTAGTACTTAAATTTCTTCTTCAGAAGATGACAGCTGTTCCGTTTTAGTTTATACAATTCACGAACTTCCAAATTATATTCATGCATTACATTTTTCTCTTTCTGAAAAGATTTTAGTATGATAGGCAAAAAGTTCTGTAGTTAGTCCTATTAATTTGAGAACAATTCCAAAAATTAGTTTATGCAGAAAATACTCACAGTTTTAAGCTGATTTAACCCATCAAAGTCTGGTTTGTTTTCCCCAAATACTGCCAAAACCTCTTCTCTAGCTAGAGACTGCCACTTTTGATGCTTACTCAACAAGACCATTGTCCACACAAGCAAAGCCAAGGTGGTCTCTTGCCCAGTGAGCTAGAATAGCTTGCAATCTTCGATCACCTCTTCTATTGTTAGCGTGATTTTCTTCTTATTTCCCTTTTCTTGAATTTCTTTCAAATTTGTTTTCAATAGTATTCCCAATAAGTCATTATTTTCATCTTCATCTTTCATCGTTCTCTCTCTTTTATTGATGATATTGCGTAGTACAGATCCCACTTCATGATAGATTGCTTTCATCCTCTTGTTTGTCTTTGTTGGTAAAAACCTACATGCAATCCAGTAAATCTCGAAGAGATGAAGACATCAAAAAAGGACCAAAATAGAAGGTTCAATTTTTGTGATTGGTACTACTTGGGACAGAAAGACATGTAAAGTTTCCAATCTATTTTCTTGAAAAAGCGATGAAGCATCATATGAAAATGAGAAGATAAAACTATCTAGGCTTCAACTACATAAATTTTGGAAACGTAATTGTCAATGAGAAGCTGAGTATATGAAGTAAAGTATTTTGAAAATTTACAATATATATATATATATATAACTTTTTGGGTAGGTATATATATATTTTTAGCATTTAATATCTACCAAGAAATTTGTCTACAATCCTATATTCAATCTTTGTATGTAAATGAAGATATCAGGTACAATCAAAGTTTCTTTAAGTAAATAAATCAAGTATACACAAGTAAAGAAACTCACAATTGGTATATAATTAAAATTGTAATGCAATATAAGAGTTTTGTCTTTCAAACAGAAAGCAAGCAAAACAATCATAAACTAATTCTACCTTACCTCCATCCTGGAATGTAAATCGACTGCAATTGTTGGATTGTAAGATCTGTTTGTTCTTTTTGGAGTTCGAATATCTTTTTTCCTTCTTCATAGTTACTACCAAACGATGTCCAAGAAATTATGTCGCCTGTCAGACTCTCAAGATACAGGAATACGTCAAGCTCACATGACCCTTTTGTTGAGACTAATACCTCGCATTTGCTTATCATCTCACAACAACTTAAGTACATTGCTGGTAACATTTGCTATACGACAAATACCAAAAACATTGTTAAGCACTGCCGATGCAATACTTGCATGGTAAACAGTTTGTGGGGTTTTGGTTACTCTGGAAAGCAATTTTGAGGAAGAGAAGCAAATGAATGTCTAGTTCAAACAATCACTAAGCAGTTTCTAATTGTTTTACTTGTTTAGTACTATTATTTTTTGTGTATGATTCTAAATCTAGTTAGGATGAGGCATTGTTGTGTGCAAATAAAAGAAAGTGCAGAAAGAAGGAATTGTTAAGTTTCATTAAGAATAACACAGAAACCAACAAAAAAAAACAAACAAAAAAACAAAACAAAAGAAGATATTTTGAATGTGGATCCCAACTAATTTGTAAGATATTGTTCATTCATGACAATCATAACACATTAAATTAGCTAGTGTCGGGTCTAACAAGCATTTGTGAAGTACAATAGTGAGCAGTTTACAAAATTTAAGGGCAAGAAACCAAAAAAAAGAAAAATGGATGAATGAAGTGGATAAAACAGGGAAATTAATGGCTAGGTATAAAAAAAAAATATTGTCTATTTAATTTTAATTTTTTTCTTAATTTCATCTAAGCACACTGTAACATACTACATGCATCCAAATGTATTTAACTTAAAGAAGTCAAGATTAGAGATTAAATACCTTCAACTTTTCTAGATGAAAAGTCGGGTTGATAAGGTTTCTGTGCTTAGCCCATTTCTCACCCTCGTACCCCAGAAGCCCTGTCACTAATAACTTGCCAAGTGGGTTCATCCCTGGCTTTTGAAAAGCTTCATAGTTAAATAAAATCTCCTTTATCAGTTTAGGATCTGTAATGGTTAGTCTCGGTGTTGGGCCTAACCATTGAAAGTAATCTTTACCTGAAAGTTTTGGCCATTTTTCCAGGTTAAGAAGTACATTAAAGACTTGGTCTAATAAAATGATTAACAATATATGATAACATGTGAGATGAGCTTAAGAATCTTAATATTGATGATATAAAAATGTGTTTTACATCTTCTTTCAACGCTATAACCAAAGATAGAAATGTGAAATAAATAAAAACAACAAGAGAGATTATGTTGTTCAAGGAGTAGGATGATTTTGTGCTATATGATTGGCTAGCATCTGAAGTTCAATAACCAGTATAGGCACTCTCTCTTCTTCTTCTTCTTTTTTTTTAACTGTCTTGACTGGAAGCAAAGTCTAATTAATAAACAATAAAAGCAGCATTTGAGCAAGTGTTGACAATTCTGTTTTCAAAAAATACTTCAACCAAATCTCGTTTGACCACACTCCAACTATCTTGAAAAACTGCCATCACAAAAATAGAAGCCCCCGGATCACACTCAAACGCTGCCAATCTAATTTTCTCCTTTGCAAAGGGCCTCTTCAACCAGTTAGACTTGCTAACTCAATTCCTGACTTATCCACCCACCCCAAGTATAAAATCTGGAATATTAGGGGGGAAAATTCATTAGTAATGTAATAATCAATGACACTATCAAATTAATTCTAAGGAGGGAAGTGTTGTTGATTTTTTTTCGACAAGCAATTTGGCTGGATGGTTTGGTTTAATAGAATTGCAACTGGTGATATGTTTCTAAGGAGAAATATAAGAGTAAACCAAATTGTTTTATATTATGCAACAGAAAGTGAAGCAGAAAATTATTCAACAGAGGGCGAGGCAGACATGGCTATACGAACAGCTCCCAAGTCTAGACTGGTTTTTACATCAATATATTTCTTTTTGCTAATTTTAAAAAAAAATTAAATAAATCCAAGTCCAATTAATTTGTATCGATAAAAAGAAAAAAGAAGAAGCTAAGTCCAATTCTAAATCCATTCAAATCTTGTCTTTTCCATCCAGTAAAAAGGAATTTTGAAACATTCAATCAAGTTCACAAAATAATTCCAACAAATTTTTGTGAAAGAAATTTTCGGTTTCGGAATCCCTCCCCCCCAAAAAAAAGAAGAAAAAAAGAAGAAACATTTTCACGGTTATTAACCAGGACCCTTGGCATAGTGATTGTTTGTGGAGCACCACTTTGAGGTGTGAAGTTGTAGATTCAACTCTTATGGGAGGAGTTTGATATCCATGGGCTTGGGGTTGGACTTGGGTGTATTGTTGGACGTGCTATGGTCGTTGGATTTGGTGTGCTTATCCAGTTTGATAGAATACTTTATCTAAAACAATTTCTCATCAGAAATAATCATGGCTTATTAAATGATCTCTAAACAACAAAGGAAAGCCTATGGTGCATATGTGTATCGTATATGTCTTATAATTAAAAAAATATTAATATAATTTTATACTTTCAGAGTTATAATTAAAAAAAAATTATAATCAAACAATACATAAGGTACAACTAAAGATCTCATAAGTTATAACTAAAATAAAATCATAATTAAAGAAAAAAATTAATTCTAATTAAAAAAAGAAAATTACATAAATTAAGGATGCAAATGGTAAAAATGTATATAGTAGAATTTCTCAAAAAGAAAAGGTAAGTATCCGGCCTGTTACATTTTTTTGTTAATTTTTAATTTTTAATTTTTTAATTTGCTCTCCAAGCATATCATCTATTATACTTTACTCTTTATTTTGTGTCAGTTATGATGCTGTTTTTCGATAACAGAGCATATATTTTAAGGATAAAAATGCAATAAAATCATATTTGGGGATTTTAGGTAAAGTTTTGAAAATTAACTCCCCGGTTATTTGTTTTGAATGACACTAACACCAAAAACTAAATCTTAAATGTAACAAGTCACATATTAAATAAATTAAAATGTAACAAATTGAATAATTTGAGAAGTAGTCCAGCCATAAATGCAAAACTCAACTCCAATCTCAAGCATTTGACCTGTTTAGTTTGTTTTTTTTTAAGGAAACAACAATGATACCCTCTTTTCTGGGATCTCACAACACCTAAAGTCATCACTTCAGAGATCGTGGGGTCTTAAAAAAGAAGTCTCACTTATTTTCCTTAAAAAAAATGTTGGAATCCCTTTTGGAAACCCCACCACCCATTTTTCGAAATAATTTTCATAACAAACATGAATTAAGTGTTTCAATTTTTACAAATTTAGTCTACACATGTGTGCGCATCACATAGTAAAATGCTAGCCTAATAATGTACATAAGATATTGTGATTGGTCAACTTTTTGTTTTGTTTTGTTTTTGTTTTATTTTTTTCTTTTTTGTTCTTATCTTTGGTTGATATGTATGTGGGATTGTGGGGGCAAAAAAAAAAAAGTCAGCATGATTTCTGTTTTTTTAATTCCAAAATTCACACCACTATTTGTGGCCCTCAAAAAATCTGAAAACCGAATTCGAAACTATTCAAACAAGTAGAGTTTTCAAGAGAGATACATACCATGAAGATTGACACAGTGATGGTGGAATGGTAGAAAATGGGGCACAATATCGTCGGAGTAAGGGTCAATGGGTTTGGATCTTGCTTCTTTCATCATTGGTATCATCTCTTTGGTGTCTCCAAACAACAATTTGTATGGATTTCCCTTGAAACCTTGCTCTCTCAGCCACTTCTCTAACTGCTTTGGCCTCAACCACACCCAGTTCACTACCTTCCATGCCCATGTTAGCAAAGTTACCAAAGCTATGGAGGTAACAATAGAGCTCGCTGTTACTTCCATATTAGAGAAGAAACAAAAAAGAGAGAGAGAGAAATCCACAATGAATGAATGCAAACATGCTATCATACTGTATGCTAATTGAAACATGCCCTAATCTAACCATCATAAGCGGGTAAATAAAAGGGAGAAAGACGTGGGGTTGGAAGACATACAACACACACACGCACACTTATTACAGTTGTGCCCTCGCGCAGAGGGTCCGAATAAATAATACAGTCCCGAATAAAAGAATATTACAGTCCAAATAATACAGTCCAAATAATGTACAAATTTCTTAATTAATTAACAAATTAACTAAGAAAATAAATAAAATTGGCATGCAAGCCAGGGACTGCCTTGCTTCTGATGAATGATGTATGTTTAGGTTGCCTTGCGCGAAAATCCACTGGGATGTCCCGATTAGCCTCTGTTTGCACCTGTTCTTGAAATGCGTGCCAAGCTCCGAAAAGTTACTGATTCTTCATTTTGCTGCAACAGAGAGCAGGAAAGGGGCATAGCAATGTATTTTCACAAATATATGCATGCCTCGATCCTCGTGCCACCAATCACGCGTATCGAGGCATGATGGCTGAGGAGTCGAATTGCACAATTTAATATGAAATGAATGCACATGAAAACACAACAAGACCTAACTCCATCATGGATGATCCGGAGTGTCGGTGATTGGGGAATTGAGATGCATTCCGTCACTCGGAGTACGAAATGTGCCTCGTTTCCCGTGCCTGGGCTAACTCCTATCCCGAACACGATGCAATATGCATGACATGCATGAAATGCAACTAAGATATAATCCTAACATACAGAATACAATGAAAATGAGGTGCCTCGAAATGCGTGCTCACGGGCACGCAAACCGAGAAAATGGCAGAATGCAATGAAAATGAGATGCCTCGAAGTGCGTGCACACGGGCACGCAAATTGAGAAAATGACATGTCTCAAAATGCGTGCACGCGGGCACGCAAACCGAGGCGATGATATGTGTCTCGAAATGCATGCACGCGGGCACGCAAACCGAGGTAATGGCATACGTAATGCAAACGACATGGAACTGACAAATGGGCTTATACCAACATGAGTGAGCCTCACCCACACTCACATAGGATGCCAGCGGATAAAATGAAGTGCAAAATGAGGGGCAAAACAGCCCCGAAACAAGGCGAAATGACACCCGATGCATGGAATTTCTCCCGAAATGCAAAACTAGGTACATGAAATGGCTTACAGCTATACAAAGCATGCATCATTGGCACATGGAATGAAAAGACAGAAGCAAGGCAGCTCCAAAACAAGAATTTTTACAGTTCAAAGCATGGCCAAACAGTAAACAGAAATAGGGCAAAACTAGCATGCAAAAATGGCCCTAAGTATGAGATTAAGAAGCAACTCACAGCTGCTGGCTCCAAACAGATTAGGGCCCTTCAACAAAGTTGAAGAGGGGCCCAAAACATGATCTTTTACAGTTTATGGAAAGTCACAAAAACCAGCACAGATATGGCTAAACTCTCATGCAAGAAATGAGCCAAAAAGTGGACAAAGAAGCAAGTGGTAGATGCAAAGCCCAAACAGAAAAAGACTCTTCTACAACACTGAAGAGGGACCAAAAATAATACATTTCACAGTTGATGGACGGACCCAAAACAGTATGCATACAAGTCAAAAATATCATGCAAAATATGGCCAAAAAAGAGAGATATAACACAAAGTATATAAAGGATGTCTCAAACAGTGAAATACCCTCAATGAAACATGAAGAGGATGCCAAAATAAGACTGTTTTCAGCTCTGAAAAGCGTCCAAAAATGGAAGCATAATAGGCTAATAAATCATGCAAAAAAGGGGACCAAAGAGGGGTATAATGACAAGTGGCACATGGAGGTCCCAAACAGTGATGAGCCCTTCTTCAATGTTGAAGAGGGGCTCAAAATAAGCCTATTTACAGTTTACATCATGCTCCAAAACAGATCACATACAGGCTAAAAATATCATGCAAGAAAGTGGCACACAAGATGGATAATGAAGAAAGTGCAAGATGGGGACCTCAAACGGTGAGAGGCCCTTAAGCAAAAGTGAAAAAGAGCTCAAAAGAGGTCCACTTTCAGTTAGGGCCGGAGCTCAAAACAGTAAGCATATATGGCTAAGAAATGTTGCAAAAATAAGCTCAAAAAGGGAGAAATGGCACTCACCCTTGAAGACAAGTCTTTTGTTGCTTCTTGGCTTAAGAAGTTATGCCTCCTAGCTGCTGGAAAGCTCCCCAAGCTACTGGAAATGGAGTAGTGGTGGTGATGCTAGGTGGTGATGAAGAAAGGGTGGTAAAACTTGGATGTTCTTGCTTGAAAGAGAGAGATGGAGGGAGATATAATGCAAAGCTTGAAGGAAAATTCTTCCAACCCCTAAGACCAAAGCTGGACCCTGGTTATATGGACCAAGGAGAGAGAGATATGGAGGGGAAAAGGTGGGGGAAAAGGAGCCAATTTTTCCCCCAAAAGCTGTCCCCCGGATACCGATCTTTTTGGGAGAAAACAGCTATACAACTGTAAAGTACACAACCTGAGGATCATGGCCGGCCACTTTTTGGAGCTACAGGTGGCCGGCCGGCCACCTCCCCTAGCCGGCCGGCCAAGGGTCAAAAGGGCCAAGTTGAATTAGTGGCCGGCCACTTCACATTGCCGTCCTCCCAGGTGTCCTCAACACAACCCTGTGGTTCAAAATTGTCAACTGTAAAACAGGAGAGAGAATAGGCCATTTTTAGGGAGGGTTCAAAAGGGTCAAGTGGAATTAGTGGCCGGCCACTAACTTTTAGGGTCCTCCCATGTGTGTACAACACAAATATGTGGTTCAAAGTTCAAGAAAATGGCCCAAGGTTGTTCAACATTAGCTCGGAAGCGAGAAAAACGGGCGTCGGAGGAATAAAACTGGTTGTTGAAACAATTGCTGGCCTCCCACCCTTCTACAGCCTTCCTAGTGATAAAACAGAGGTACCTGCCAAAAATGAACGAAAATCGATGCAAAACGAATGCTCGGGGGCCAAAACACGCAGTTCGGGACCCCAAAAACTGCATGTTTAACACCGAAAGTGGCATTCGGCCACGAAGTGGGTCTCTCAGACCTCAGTGTCCCTCAAAAGGGAGTAAATAAGAAGTATGCCAAAAAGCAGAGCAAACGGAGATGGTTAGGCGGTCCCGAACCGAGGCACACGGCCAACGGTCCCGGAAAACCGGAAATCGGACTCCGAAATGGGCAAAATGGCCTACGGCCACAAAATGTAGCCCACGGCCACTGAGAGATGGTCTACGGGACCTTTCCCTCCCCTCAGGAAAAGAAACAGAGAAAACCGAGTCTGGTTCGCAAACCGAGGCAAGGCACAGAAGAGGGTTCGGATGTCCGGAGGCAGGGCTCACGGCTGCGACTCTGAAACTTCTGAATGAGCACATTATGCAACATCACCAAGCGCTCAATCGGTGACGTCTGAGTCTTAAGGTCAGTCAAAAATGGGGTGTCTACAGTGTGCTTATCCAGTTTGATAGAATACTTTATCTAAAACAATTTCTCATCAGAAATAATCATGGCTAATTAAATGGTCTCTAAACAACAAAAGAAAGCCTATGGTGCATATGTGTATCGTATATGTCTTATAATTAAAAAAATAATAATATAATTTTATACTTTCAGAGTTATAATTAAAAAAAAAATTATAATCAAACAATACATAAGGTACAACTAAAGATCTCATGTTTTGTTATTACCAAACGCGTTTATAGTTTATGTTTTTCTAAAAATAAACAAAAAATAAACAAAAATCAATTTATAAAATTTTTGTAAATATAAACTGAAAACGTAAACGTTACCAAACACACCCTAAGTATCCGGCCTGTTACATTTTTTTGTTAATTTTTAATTTTTTAATTTTTTAATTTGCTCTCCAAGCATATTTATGAGGCTGTTTTTCGATAACAGAGCATATATTTTAAGGATAAAAATACAATAAAATCATATTTGGGGATTTTAGGTAAAGTTTTGAAAATTAACTCCCCGATTATTTGTTTTGAATGACACTAACACCAAAAACTAAATACTAAATGTAACAAATCACATATTAAATAAATTAAAATGTAACAAATTGAATAATTTGAGAAGTCGTCCAGCCATAAATGCAAAACTCAACTCCAATCTCAAGCATTTGACCTGTTTAGTTTTTTTTTTTTTAAGGAAACAACAATGATACCCTCTTTTTTGGGATCTCACAACACCTAAAGTCATCACTTCAGAGATCGTGGGGTCTTAAAAAAGAAGTCTCACTTATTTTCCTTAAAAAAAAATGTTGGAATTCCTTTTGGAAACCCCACCACCCATATTAGTTTGTTTTTTTTAAGGAAACAACAATGATACCCTCTGTTTTTGGGATCTCACAACACCTAAGTCATCACTTCAGAGATCGTGGGGTCTTAAAAAAGAAGTCTCACTTATTTTCCTTAAAAAAAATGTTGGAATTCCTTTTGGAAACCCCACCACCCATATTTCGAAATAATTTTCATAACAAACATGAATTAAGTGTTTCAATTTTTACAAATTTAGTCTACACATATGTGCGCATCACATAGTAAAATGCTAGCCTAATAATGTACATAAGATATTGTGATTGGTCAACTTTTTGTTTTGTTTTTGTTTTATTTTTTTCTTTTTTGTTCTTATCTCTGGTTGATATGTATGTGGGATTGTGGGGGCAAAAAAAAAAAGTCTGTATGATTTCTGTTTTTTTAATTCCAAAATTCACACCACTATTTGTGGCCCTCAAAAAATCTGAAAACCTAATTCGAAACTATTCAAACAAGTAGAGTTTTCAAGAGAGATACATACCATGAAGAATGACACAGTGATGGTGGAATGGTAGAAAATGGGGCACAATATCGTCGGAGCAAGGGTCAATGGGTTTGGATCTTGCTTCTTTCATCATTGGTATCATCTCTTTGGTGTCTCCAAACAACAATTTGTATGGATTTCCCTTGAAACCTTGCTCTCTCAGCCACTTCCCTAACTGCTTTGGCCTCAACCACACCCATTTCACTACCTTCCATGCCCATGTTAGCAAAGTTACCAAAGCTATGGAGGTAACAATAGAGCTCGCTGTTACTTCCATATTAGAGAAGAAACAAAAAAGAGAGAGAGAGAAATCCACAAATTCAGTAGGTAGCTGTGGTGTAGGTAGGTACATGATACAATTCTCATATGATATGATGACAATAAAGACAAAAATGAGGAAACCTAGGTAGGTGTACTTCTAATGCAATTATTTGTCCAAAAGTTATATGTGAATATTTCAATCATAAATTTCAGTATTTCAACTTTAAAACTATTCACAAACAAGAAAATTAGTGGTACGCGGATAAAACAGTCGGTTCAGTGATTTATGTAATTAATTATTGAGATAATAAGAATGTTAAAAATTTAAGATTCAAGTTGATGAAATGATTTTAATTTTTTCATTGTAATTTAACTTATCAACATTCCAACATTTTATAATTAAAAAAATGATGCTTATGCAATAATTTTACTCTATTTCTATTTCTAGATCACATCAGTTTTAAGTAGAGGTGTTCATGGTTCGGTTGCAGTCGGAAAACTTTCAATCCATCATCTGTATGCCGGATTGAAAAAAATTAATTTGCATCCATATGCCAGATTGACGAATGCAGATTGAGCGAATTGGCAAATAATTGTAAATCGGTTTGGCGGTTTAAATTTTTATAAATTTTGAACATAATACAATAATTTGCCAATATTTTTTTTATAACAATCCAACTCAACATAACTAAAAGATTATCATTTAAATTGTCAAATATTAATAATAAATACGTATAAAAAAAACATACATTATCAAAACTATTTCATTATTTTTTTTTTAATTTAAAAACTATTTAATTTGATTTTTTTTTAGATGAAAAAATTAGGCCTTATATTTTCCACACAAAAATATCAAATATCAACACTTGCCATTTGATAAAAAAAAATTCAAATTGAAAACAAATTGAAAATACAATAGAATATCTAAACTTTTTTTCAATTTAAAATACAAACAAAATATCTAAACAAATTGAAAATACAGAATCTTACAAATATTTTTTGATCAGCAAAAAAAAACTTTATTGATGAAAACTAAACAAACAAAGTATGACAGATATGAATGGCAACGGGGCGAGGCGGGGCCAGGCCGAGGATTGCACTTCCTGTCCCGATCCCTAAACCTATATAATTCCCCATCCCCGTCCTCGATTCCCGATCGGGAACCCATGACCTCCCCCACCCCCCTACAGGGATCGGGTTTCTCCGACCTCGAAAAATCTCTGACTTTTTTTTTTTTTTTTTTTGAAACAACATCCACACCAAAAAATAAAGATATTGAAAGCAATTGAAAATGAATCATAATATATGGAAAGAAATTGATAATTTCAGTGCTAAGACTTCAAATATATTGTATATACTTTTCGAAAATAACAAAATAAAATAATTCAATCAACTAAAAATAATAGTTCTTGTATATAACCAAAATGTTAAGAGATCCCGCCCCCTTTACTGAAATTTCTACCACCTGAGTCTCACTGTGGAACTCACCCATTTGAGGAATGGTAGGAATTTTGATTAAAAAAAAATAGGAGCAGTAATATTGTTGTAGAAAGATGAGACCCAACAAACACCTTTTCAAAAAATTGCAAACATACACAACAAAAAAGATTTACAGAGAAGATCCCTTAGCTGTCTAAGGGCAAAGGAGAATCTAGATTTGTACACAAATAGACCAGATTTGTAAGGGGAAATGACAAATCTGCAAAGGGGTAAAGAAGGGATGAAAAGTTGATAGATCGGGATGAAAACAAGGAAATCGAAGAGTTGATAGAAGAGATAGGCAGAAATTACTAGAGAGTCGATTAGGTCGATCTGTCGTAAGAGAGACAAAGAGCCGGTGGGAGAGTCTGGAGAAGGGAGACGCCGAGCGACAGCGGCAGCAGCCATGTGACTAGAGAGAGGAGAGAGTGCGGTGTGTGAGTGTGTCTCAGTGTCTCTGCGTGAAACCCTAAAATGAGTCAAAAGAATAGATAAAATATATATATATATATATATGCAGATGGGTGCAAAGGTAATTTCATGTCGGGGTAAACAAGTACAGGCCGGGGACACGGACGGGCCGGGGCTGGGGAAGGTATCACCATCCCCGGCCCAAAAATGATCAGAGATTCATTTTTAAATACCATCGTCGGCCCGTCGAGAGTATTTTTTGGAGAAAAACCGTTCCAATCGGGGTCAGGGAGTCGGGTCCCTGTCGGGTCGATTTCAAATTGCCGTCTCTAATGACAGAGTACATTAAAAAGAGGAGAGTGTAAAAGTATCACAGTGAACCATCAAGATCCCAACCAGGTTGACACCAAGATGAACACCAAATCATCTGCTAGCACAAACTCCAAACTCCAAGTTGGTGAAAAACCAACATCCAGCGCAAAAGCAAAACACAAAACAGGAACCAAAAATCAGTCACCAACATCCACACAAAACAACTACTATTACTTGCAACTAGGACCACCACCAATCACTCAGCAACACCAACTTCTCAACCCAGCAACCACCAAACAGCAATAAAAGTAATATACATCAACACCATTAGACATCAACAACCAGTAATCAAGGTCTTGTTTGGTGTAGTTGTTAAAACAGATTTTACCTTATAACTTAACAGATTATAAATTATGACTTTAATCAGAAGTTGTTAATCTGTTTGGTATAACTTCTGGATTATAGATTTAAGTTACTGAGTAGTGTTTGTTAAATAAGTTGTGAAGTAGCTTTTTCAATTAATTTTTATTTTTTATTATTTACTATTTGCTTACATTTCTCATAAAAAATAATAATAATATTTTATAGTCTATTTGGGTCTTTTTCTATTTTAAAAAAAATAAAGAATAAAAAAATCTAAGAGTATAACCGTGAATTAATATGTCCATAGTAGAAGTTGATAATCAGAAGCAAGGGGTGAGCAGCTTCTCAGAATTAGCTTTTTTGACTTAAAATAAATTGTTAGAATCAGAAGCTGTTTGAAATAAGTTTAACCAAACAGTCCAAAATAACTTTTTAAAAGCCAAAAGCCAGAAGCCATAAGTTGACTCAAAAAAGTCCAACAAACACCTCCAAAATGTAGCAACAGCACCAAAATGCAGCAACAACTAGCAGCAACAGCATCAAAAATGCAGCAACACCAGCAGCTATGCACCAATATAACAGCAGCACCAGTATAACAGCAGCACCAGTAGCACCAGTATTTCAACCAAAAAAAATATATATATATAACAGCAGCACCAGTATTTCAACAAAAAACATAGCTCCTGATCTGCTGCAAATTGTTTACAAGTTCATGAATAGTGTACTCACACTTGGGAAAGTGAGATTTAGACCACACAATAATCCGAACTTTAACTAGATCACACAGCTCACCCAGATGAGGCTGAACTCCATTAAATACACATTCATTTCTTGCTTTCTATAAGGACCACATGAGAACACAAGGGATAGATTTCCACAACATCCCATGAAATTTCTTGAACTTAAAGCCAACCCACCAACACAGCAACCTCTCAACTGAACCAGGCACTACCCACTGAAGACCCTACCATCCTACAATATGTGACCATAATCTCCATACCTCTGGACACCACAACATCATATGATTCAAAGACTCCCCTTCAGACTTACAAAACACACATAAAGTACTAGCTTCCTCACTAATCACACCAATCTGTTGTAAAAAATCTGCTGATTTAATTTTACCCTTCCACACTAGCCAACCAAAAAATTGTGCTTTTGAAAGAGAAACATTTTTCCAAATAATAGGCAGAGCAACTGAGATAGCTCCAACCTCCTGTCTATTATAGACTGAAGCCACACTAAATTTCCCGGGAGGAAGTGATTTCCATTTAAGGCAATCATCAATATTGGTCAAAACAATCGGAGCAGTGTTAAGGTTTGAAATTAGTACACCCACCTCAGCTACTTGTCCTCCAAAAACCCAATTCTATTCCCATTGCCAATAACAAAGTCCATATTTGAAAAATAAAAGTTCCTGAGATGGGGGGTTGCAATCTGCTACTCTAAGAATGTCACCCCAAGCCCTTGATAATCTGATTGAATTCTCCATAAATGGGAACTATCTTCTACCAGACATTGGATATTTTGAACATATTACCCTTTTCCACAAGGCCTTATCTTCAATCGCAAACCTCCACCACCACTTAGAGAGCAAACAATCATTAACATCTCTTATCCTCTTTATTCCCAGCCCTCCATGATCCTTACTTTTAGTAACCTCCTCTCATTTCACCAAATGTAATTTCCGTCTTAAATCTGAACCTTCCCACAGAAAAGTAGCCTGAACCTTATCAATAACCTTTGCCACTCCCTCTGGCATTTTAAACAAAGATAGATAAAACAAAAGCAGACTTGATAACACCAATTTAATTAAAGTTAGGAGTCCACCGAACAATAGCATCCTTCTTTTCCACCCTGCTAGCTTAGACTTGAACTTATCAACAACAGGTTTCCAAGTTTGCAATCTCCTTGGCCTAGCCCCTAATGGCAAACCTAAGTAAGTAGAAGGTAATTTCTGTCTTAAAAATTACTGTGGGTACTCGCGGTTTGGCGGTTGCGGCCAAAGCAACTTTAAATCTTCCATTTGTCCAAAATTAGGCGGATTCAAAAAAAATATTAGCAACCATCCGTTCGTTATCACGCATCCGTTCAAAATACAACGGATCGGTTCGATTCAGTCAGTTTGGACGAATCGGAATATCCACTGCTTACCCCTAAAGGCCTTTTGACAGTGTCAATGTTTTTTTTTTTTTTTTCTTGAGCTTTGTCATATATTTTTTTTCTTTTGATAATAAACATTTGGAGAAATTATACAGAATACATCACAATTTGACTATTGTAATAAATTAAAATTTTATTTTATTTTATTTATTTTCAATTTAAATTATTTGTTTATTTTCGTCAAATCAAATCAATGGACAAAAGATATTTTAATCATTAAATTTAAAGAAAAATTATGTTTTAGACATTTTATATAATCTATATTAAGTTTAATCGTTAAAATTCATTTTTTTCCCATTAATTTTACTTAATGAAAATACGTGTATAGTTTAGATTAGAAATAAATTAAAAAATTATAATTATAATTTCAATTTAGAAGCTTGAACTATTTATTACATAGATGGAATTCTCTTATATGTAAGTAATTAATAGTTCTTGTTTTACAAGTGCATGTAAGATCAATTCCAATCACACTTTCCATTTTTCATTAGTTAAAGTATAAAAAAAGTACACTCCTTATTTTGTCTAATTACTTTAATTATAATATTTTTCAACCACGCTCTTTATTTTAGTCAATCATTCAAACTAACTTAATTAATTTTTAAAACAAAAAATACTAATTGCTGATATTTTACTAATATAAATTTGCAATAATAATAAATTTGGCCATACAAACATACAAAACCTGTAGAATGAAGAG
Organism: Camellia sinensis; assembly: GCF_004153795.1. NCBI lineage: Eukaryota > Viridiplantae > Streptophyta > Magnoliopsida > Ericales > Theaceae > Camellia > Camellia sinensis. Next base: position 1,302,410 of record NW_021024913.1, on the reverse strand, counting down.
AAAAAAAATACAAAATAAGTTATTCCGTAATTCATCAAACATAATTAAAAAAACATTTAAAATTGCTACATACACATATACATATATAAAATCCCAAATCTAAGACATAAATATACAAAAATTCAAGATATATACATACATATTTGTTTGGAAAGTCTCTGGAACTCTTCAATTGTAGCCACTAAAAAAGTAGGATGATAAAGTGGTATTTTGAAAAATTGGTAAAAAACTGACCTTTTGACTTTTTGACTTTTTTACCCCAAAACTGAGTTGTTTGGGTAAAAATGCTGGCTTTTTTTGCTAAAAAAGCTAAAAAACTAAAAAACTAACTTTTTACTATTGTTCCCAAAAGACCCCAAAGTAGCTAACCTAATAATCAACCTATTAAAACTTAAAATTAGAATTTTATTGACTAACATACCTAATAAACCTTCTTTTAACTATCCCCTTAAAGATTTTCAAATACATATACATACCAAATGTGAAAGACGACTTTTTAGGGAAACTTCACGTGGGTCTATGGGGAAAATAATAATATAATTTTGAATAAGTTATTACAATCGGGACCACCAATTTGTCAATTTGTGTATGACATAACCTAAAAATTAAAATGATTAGATTTATATTAGACATAGTTTTGTGATGTTGATTAAAAAAAAAAAAATTCATAAATGAACCTTTGATTTTTATCTCTGCTGCCATGTGGTGTGTTTCAATCACAAAAATCTAAAAGCCCCGGGGACCAATGAAATAAAAAATTAAAAATTTGAAAAATAGAGGAATGATTAGCTGTTTCTATGCGTGTAACTCAGTGTACAACAATATGTCAACACCTATTATTTAAATGAACATTTATTTCATCTCTCATTTTTTCATTACTTTCACTTGTGACTAAGCCCTGTTTAGTAGAGCTGTTAGAAAATGATTATAAATTATAACTTAACAGATTATAACTTACAACTGTGAGCATAAGCTGATAACTTGTTTGATGTAGTTGTAGGATTATAGATTTAAGTAACAGAGTAGTATTTGGTAAATAAGCTGTAAAATAGCTTTTTACTGTGTAATTGTCATTTTTGCCCTTATGAATATAAAAATTATAATTTTGTCATTTTCTTCAATTTAAATTTTGAAAAAATTATTTCATTAATGGAAGTTGATTAATTAGTACCTACTGATTAATGTGGCAACAATTTTATGATCAAACTTCATGTTCACAAATTTCATACATCTCTTGAGTCTCAAAAACTTATATAAAAAATGTATATTTAAACTTCTTGTTGTGGGCACTATGAAGGATCTTGGCCTTAAATTTTAAATTCTGGATAGATTTTTTTTCTTCTTTTTTTTCTTTTCGAGTGTGTAGACTTGGGAGTTGGGGATACTGTTGTGCAGCAGCAACTACTGCACGCCCAAAACGACAAAGTGATTTTAAAATTAACTCCACAGCTCTGAGCTTCAAATCCCTGACCTGTCCAAGAGAGGTGCCAACACTTACCACTGTGCCAGTTAGTATCCTTACTATTACTAAAGACACGTGTTATTTATTATATTATTCAAACAATCATTATATATGTATATACACCCAAGTGTTGTCATTAAAAAAAAAAATGTATATTGTACGAGCACGAAATAATTCTTCTCGTATGATCCTGTTGATCAAGTTTGCACTCCTCCGAACAACATTGCTTTGCCACCTGAAAACACAAACGTAAGCTAACCGGCGAGTGTGTGCCAGAAACCCGATGCTTAAGTCAGCAACTAGACACTAGACAATAGACAATAAGCTCTGTGTATTCTAGAGTAAGAATTGGGATACCTCTCCACAGGTCTGGTCATGAGCTTTTATAAACTTTACTTTGGCACAATCCTAGTAGGATTCCAACTCTCCCTATGAGAGTCCTCATAGGAATCACACACCCTACTCACTACTAACCGACTGAGATGGTTTGCACAATTCCAGTAGGACTCTACTCTTCTTAGCAGAGTCCTACTAGGAGTCTCATCACTGCAAGCCAAGTGAGATGGCTGAACCCTTTACCTCAGTTATATATTTCTGACCGAACTGCCTTATCTCGGTCCTCTGCCATTCGGACCGTGTGATCGAAAGCCAATCTATCGAATGCCACCCTGCCGAGCTATACACAGCTCGGCCCTTGCCATTGATGTTATCTCCTTTACCTCGGTTGACATCTTTACCTCGGCTGACATTGCAGTTAACCAGGTTATTTCGGCTCGGTGATACTTTAAGCACCACTATCAGTCTTGACTCTGAGATGACGCCCTGCAGAGCTATCCTTTAGCTCGGTTCTCCCCCCACTGATACCTTAGTTTTGTCTGTTTAGACCGAGCTAACTGCAGCAGTCTCCGACCGAACTAACAAGGACAAGGTCTAACTTGCGAAGCCCAAACACCTCGGCCCATAGTTCGGCCCAAATCCATAATATGAGATGTCTTCTTAGCCTAAGACCGAGCTACACCAGCCCTTATCTCGGCTCATTGCGCGGCCCAACTTCCAAAGAAGACTTTCCTAGCTCGGCCCAATTTGTTTACAAATTACCCTCTCATATATAAATCTAACTACGTGGATGTCATCATCTCACTTCACTATATAGTTCTTAATTTCATAGTGACAAAATAAATAATGTCCATTTAATTTAATTTATATTTTTTTATTAATTAATGATGCCACTCAATTCGATATATATATATATATATATATTTGAACCTATTCATCTAAACAAGAAGCAAAATGACAAAAAATGACTACTTCAAGAATAAACAAATATAATTTGTCAAATCAATAATTAAAACAAACAATTATCAAGTTATGCAAAAACTACAATATGTCCATCCAAAACTACACTAAAAAAAAAATCTAAGGCTCAAACAAAATTCTATAAAAATCATTTGAAATATTCAAAATATGTTTCAAAAAAAATACCATTATCTAAGAATTACGGTAAAAAATAAAATAAAAATATTACGTTTCAATTTTATTTGGGAGGTTGTGAATGACTAAAAAATTGTAAAAAAGTTTCATCGTCTAAGAATGACTCGCCCCTCGTGGCATTGGGCTCTCTTTCATCAAATGACATTCCCTGAAAAAATAAAAATGAATAAGTGTGAGAGAATATATTGGAATCAATTTATTTTTATTAGAAACAAACTACATTACAAACGTAAGAAAAATTGCGTACCTGAGAAGTTTGTGGATTAAATGATGTTTGTGTAGATAAAAGGGTAGACTGTGGGTAATTTGATGGGCACGTAATGTTAGTATCGTCAAGCTTGAAAAGATTGTTAACATAATTCATCAATTGTGGCCAATACGGTATCTCAACATCCCAATTCATAAAATACTATTAGAAGTAAATATACTATTATAAGAAAATTTAAATATAAAAAATAAAATATAACCTGTGAGCTGCATAAAGAGGAACTTTGAACATTTAACGTGTTGCTTGATCGGCCAATTTTCTAAAAAAATTATAACATTTATCAATACATTACGTGAGTCAAAAAGAAAACAAAAATTAGAATCAAGTAGGTGAACAATACCTTACTACGGTCGGTAGATTGTGAAATAATTTTTGTCTTCTTATAAGTCTTCTCATGCCAAGGTTTTAATCTACCCCCACCCTTCTATCCACCTTCTTTTTCTTTTTCTTTTTAAGCCTTTAACTGGTGCAAAGTTAGGATTAGAACTCATGTCAATGTTGCTTCTACTACCACAAGCACTCGAATCATCAAATAATACCATCATTTTATTCACTTTTGTACACAGTTCCTTAATCCCTTCATCAACCAATTGATAAGCAGGCTTATACACAGATGCTTGAGTTGCTAGCTTTACCATCCTAGGGCAAAGATCCCTGTAATGTGCTAATATCTCTAACTTGGGATCATTCTCATCCACTTCAACTTTTCCTCCCTTAATTTCACCACTCTTGGCATCTAATCTCCATCGACCTAATATGTACCTCTTAGGAATTTCCATAACATTCATTCTATCAAGTGCTTCTTTTGAAAGGAATGTAAGTATCCTTCACAATCCCGAATTTGGTGAAGAGTTTGTACAGAGCTTTGGCGTCCATAGTTGACGGGATGTTGTCCACAAAGACAGTGATAAGACCCTGCTGTGCTTCCTTTTTTTGAGCTCCACCTCCATTCCATTGCCTCACTACCGGAATCCAGCCACCATCTCTTCCCCTGTTCACCATATCTTCGATAGTTCCCTGCATCATAACGTAAGTGCTTTAATTACATGACCACATAAAATTCCAATGTTTTCAAACTTTTGACAAGTGCAATGAATTCTTTGACAAATTTTGTCTCCTCCTAACTCATTAACTTCCATATTACACTCCACAATATACTCTCTATCATCACCATACAAGCTAATCACGTACTGAACTTCTCCTTCTAACTCATGGCATTGCTTCACTCGACAACAAAGAGACATATCCAAGTCATTATGAAATAAGTCAAAGATAGGAGGGGTGTACAAATTCGCAACTTGGTTCAACATAGGAGACTTTTGTAATTTCATTCTCGGCAATTGTTGTCTACAATAATATATAGCTTTTACTTCTTCATGCCGCTTATCTACAACAATCCAATTGAAGTGGGTAAAAAATTGAACAATATTTTGATCAGCTTGAAAATACCTCTTTAATGCTGCATTCAGGCTTTCACTAAGTTGAGTGCTTCACATTCCTACAGTGAACAAGTATTTCATGTATACGTGCGCCCACTGCTCTCTTTTTTCCCAAGTCTTCTTCATCTACACATTCTCACGCAAGTTGTATTTATCAATCAAAGAATCCCAAGCATCAATTAACTCGTGTTTATCCTCATATCCAAAAATACAAGTTTTGAAATCACTACCAAATTTTGAACCACTCTTATGCAAGTACCCTAAATGCTTCAAAGCATTTTGCATTAGATGAAAAGTACATAATCCATGGAAAACCTTAGGCATGACTTCAGATATTGCCTTTGTAATTGCCTAATCTTGGTCTGTGAAAAAACTGGTAGGCTTTTTCCCCGACATTGCATGCAAGAAGGTTTCAAATAACCACTCAAACGAAGTTGTAGTTTCATCATATAATAACGAGGCACCAAAAATCACTGTCTTTCTAAAGTGGTTAAAGCCAGCAAATAAAGCTACTGGCCGATACTCCTTATTTGTTCGAAATGTTGTGTCAAATGATACGGCATCACCAAAAAGTTCATAATTTGTAATCATCTCATGGTCAGCCCAAAAAATATTAGTAATCATCTCATCCACATCCAATTGAATTGCGTAATAAAAATATGGATTTTCAGCTACTTATTGTTGAAAATATCTTAATAAACTCCTAGCTTCCCCGTATTGCAAATATCGTTGTCTTTCTTCATGCAAGTAGCTTTTTGGTCCTCTCTCGTGAATCCCAAATTTTTTTTTCCCCCTGCTAAGGCACTAATGAGATCATGTGATGCTTTAAGCGAGATACCAGTGTCATTAGCTATATCAACATTTAAAGCCTGAACCTGACATAACTTTCTTTGAGATGGTATCAAATGTGTGCACTAAGGAAGATGCAAATGATGGTTGTGGTTGTCATCAAAATTTTTCACTAACCACTTCGACATGTCTCGATCCAAAGATACATACATAAATGCATTGCACTTTGTTCTTGTCTCATGTTTAGGATGATTTTGAATTGTTGATACAGTTTATCCCCGGTGAATGGAGCGAACTGGTCCAAGCTCCTCAAGCCCAAGCTCAAATGATCGAGCCCACCGGATACCCTGCAAACAAGTTCAACGGGGAACGGGGTAGTCCCCCAGTGAACCCTCCGACGATCAAGTTAGGAAGAGAAGTAGAGTATATGGAAGGAGATTAGAGGTAGAAAGCTTAACCTTTTTCTTGTCTACAACGTTCGCTTATATCCTTTGGCAATCATTTCGCTGTCCCTTCCAACCTGCTCTCCTTGCCAAAAGCCTATGCTATAGCTTACCTTGCTCAGGGTAAGGGGGTCCTGTTCCGGCGGAGAGGTGTTGTCGTAATAAATGCTGTGATGGGCTGCATTAATGGTGATATGCAGTGGCAATAACTTTGCAGATCTTTGTCTGCTGATGTGGTTCGTCCTTCTCTTGCCGTGTGTCTGAATGTCATTGGCTCTTTATGCCATGTTGGACTCCAGCTGTCCTGGACCTCGTCAGCTGGGTTATGCACTGGGCTTCAAGTGATGGGCCATAGGTGATTCATGGCCTTTATGGGCTTATACATGTCAGTAGTCCCCCATTCCTGAGTGCAGCTTTAGTCCAACGAAGGGAATATTAGTGACATAGATGAGTGTGTTAGGGATTGGCAAGATGGTGGTCGACCGGAAGGGGTAATCGAGGGGGGGCCGACCGCGGTGGTTGGCCGAGCGGGAGGGCCCGACCGCGGTGTTGGCCGAGTGGGAGGGCTGACCACGAGGAGGGGCGACCGCGGCGTTTGGCCGAGCGGGAGGGCTAACCACGAAGAGGGCCAACCGCGGTGTTGGCCGAGTGGGAGACCTGACCACGAGGAGGGCCAACCGCGATGTGGGCCGACTGGGAGGGCCAACCGCGAGGAGGGCCGACCGCGGCGTTTGACTGAGCGGAAGGGCTGACTACGGGGAAGGCCGACCGCAGCGTTTGATTAAGCGGGAGGGTCGACCGCGAGGAGGGCCGACCGCAAAGGATGAGGTGGAGGGGCGTGGGGCTCGAGACGCGGCAGGTCACGTGGTGAGTTAAAGTGGAAAATACAAGGTAAAGGGAGGGGACAGTGGATCGTGGACGTACACATGGCAACATCCCATAGGAGAGGGAAGATTAGGCGTTGGATCAGAAATGAAACGATAAGTCATTATGGGTGTTGAAGAGATAGTTTTGGCGTATGATTTTGAAATGTTTTCAAACTGGCAGAAATTAATTGGGATCCTTGGAATACGGGCAAACCGTGGGCTTTTGGCATTATTCGATTTACCTACTTATTTACAAAAAATCAAAATATTCCAAGTGTGAATTCCTTTGTTGCTCACAATACACCTCTGCAACACTTTTTCAATTTCCTTGTTCCTGTCGCTGAAGCGATTCACAAACATACCACAGAAATGACTGAAGAAGGGAGTGTGATTGTCAGGGTGGACCCGCTTGGAGATGACGATGCTGTGGAGCTAGCGGCGCAGTATAGGACAGAGAGGGTGGGGGAGTCGGTGGTACGACCCCACGGTTCCACCATGATAGCAGCTCCAAAGCCAATCATCCAGGCAGAACCAGATCATTGGCATACGAAGGCTGACAAATCCACGATTATTGGGGCGGAGTTGGAGGCTATCCGCAAAAAATACCAGATCCCTGGAGAAGTGGAGCTATTGCTGCCGACATCAACGGAAAGGCCGTCTGACGCCAGGCCAGAAGAGTTTTCTCTCTATGAGGAAGCTCTGAAGGGTGGACTGAGGTTACCACTGCCGCAAGTGGTGGTGGATGTGCTCAACCGTCTAGAGGTAGCACCGGGGCAACTAATGCCCAACGCATGGAAGATCCTGCTGGCCTGCGCAAGTGCGTGGCCGAAAGCGAATGGGGGGGAGGCCATGACAGTAGACGAATTCTTTGCATGTTATAAGGCCTCGGGGCAGCAAGAGACATGGGTCACTCTGCAGGCAGCACTGGGGAGAGGGTTGGTGGCGGGGCTACCGTCGTCGATCAAGGGGTGGCGACCACGATGGTTCTACGTGTCTGCCAATGGGGGGCTTGGAGTGCGCACCGTTTGGAAAGTACCCATCAGGTCGGTGGAGCCGAAACTGGGGGCAGCTGCGGAGGGAAGGGTGAAGAGGGTGAAGGAGTGGAGGGAGAGAGAAAAGGCCAAATGGGACAAGCTCGTTCAGCCGTCGGTATTATTTGAGGCGGGGTTGGGGCCAAAGCCAAGTAGTGGGGACCTCGACCGAGCAGAGTTGGAGGCGAGAAAAAAGGCTCAGGAGGCGGAGGATCAGGAAATTCTTGCTAAAGCCCAACAATTCAAAGAGTCCCAGGCCGACCGACCATCAAAACCGATTGCGAGGGAGAGGATTCGACCTCGCCCCAAACCCTTAGGAGAGAAAAACTTGGGCTATTTTGTGCCGCGGCCGCCCCCAACAGACCTTTTGAAGGAGAGGTCCTTGAAGGAGATGGAGGCGTTGGGCGTGGGGAAGAAGAAGAAGAGAGTGAGTCGGAGTGAGGAAGTGCCTACCCAGAAGAGGATGAGGGAGACGAGTGTGAAGGAAACCAGTGCTGCCAAGGGGGCTGAGGGAGGAGAAGTGGAGGGGCCCCCAGGAAGGGTAGGTGGCCCAGAAGTGGTGGATGTTGCCTTAGAGGGCATGGAGGTGGTGCCAATGGTGGCGGCGATCGCCGCAAGGGTCGCAAATGCCGCCACCAAAAGGCAAGTGGAGGATGAGGTAGCTGGCCCTGGGCCAAGGAGGGAGGAACAGCCCCAGGGGGGTCTTGCACCTCAAGAAGGGGGAGTCAGTCTAACCACGGCGATCTACCATGCTTGTGCGGTGGCGGGGCGGCTGGAGGGAGAAGAAGGCCCAGCCAGGGCAGGGGCAGACCGCCTGGTAGGGATTGTAGAAGAGGCAGCCTTGCGCTCGACCTCCAGATTCAACGAGGCTGAACTGCTAAGGGGGTTATACTCCGCTCAAATAGAGGTAACCACCTTAGTAGGGGCCCTGCTGAGGAAGGCGGGGGCTGCCAAACTCAAGGCAGATGAGGCCAAGGCTCAGGTTACAAAGTTAAAGAAGAAGAGTGCAGGTTGGGAGAGTGCCCACACTGAGCTGCAATCGGTTAAGGCAGAGCTGGAGGACACACGCCGCCAGGTTGTGTCACTCGAGTTCTAACTTTCTGGCGAGCAGAAGAAGTTGGAGGAGGCCCAAAGAGCCTGCGCCGTCAGGGTCGAGCGACATGAAGAGGCTATGAGCAATAATGAAGAGCTGGTCAGGCAAAAAAATGAGGCGGATGGCAAAGTGGGCGATCTCCAGAGGGAACTAGAGGGCGAGCGCGCCAAGACGGTGGAGGAGAAAGGGAGGCTTCAGAGGGAGTTGGAAGTAGAGAGAGTGCAGGCGACGGCGGAGAAGGAGAGCTTGAAGAAGGAATTGGAGGCGAAAAGGGCAAAGGCTATGTCAGAAAGGGCGGCCTTGCAGAAAGAGCTGGACGAAGAGAGGGCAAAGGCAGCCTTTGAAAGGGCGGCTTATCCCGATCTGTGCGTTGCAGCAGTGGAGCAATTCAAAGGGTCTGCCGAATTTCAGACGGCGGTTGATGCTGCGGTCGTGAGTAGCCTGGCTGGGCAAGAATCTGGGGGGACGGGCCCATCGAGGACGACCGCTGGAGGCAGAACTGACGCAGAAGTTATTGAGAGCTTCCAGCAGTCAGACTTTTATAAGCACGAAATGGCTGAGTACTGGGGCAGTGGCTGGAAGATGTTCAAACGTAGAGCTGAAGAGCTGTTCCCAGACTTAGACCTTAGTAGTGTAACGATTGGCGAAGACGATGTGGCCCAAACCCCCCTAGATGAGGGCATTGAAGAAGAAGACCTCCTCTCCAGTGAGGAGGAGTAACTGAGGAGGAAGGAGAAAGAGATACTGGTTATTTTTTTTTTTTTTTTTTGAATTGCTGTAATGAACTTTTTGTACATGAATTGCTAATGAATAAAATTTCAGTTGTGTTTGTCATTTGATTGTTTCTGCTTGTGGATCTAAGATGAATGAGGCGTGGGCGAAGTGTGTGTAGAACTCCTTGTTAATAAGAGTGAAATTTAAGCTTGTAATAAAGACTCAATGCAGAGTAAAGTTAAGAACTCCACAATGCAGAGTGAGATTTAAAATGATAAGCCTGTGAAATTTAAAATGTAATAAAATGATAAGAACATCTTTGGAATTTGACTAAGCAAAGAGTGGTGTGAAGACTTGGACCTAGAATTGTGACTAAGTGTGTCTATTAATTCCACAAGTATGAAGTTTTGCATGGTTTGTTTTGACCGAGCCCTATATGTTAGGTCTGGCCGAGTGCTTCACGCTCAGTCCGGATGGGGCTTTCAGCGTTCGGTCTGGCTAAAGGTGTTAACGGTCGGACTGCCCGAGGTGGCTCATGCTCAGTCTGGCTGAGGCATTTAGTGCTCAGTCTGGCTGAGGCTTTAAGTGCTCAGTCTGGCTGAGGATTGCAGCACTCAGTCTGGCTGAGGCTTGTAGCGCTCAGTCTGGCTGAGGCTTTAAGTGCTCAGTCTGGCTGAGACTTGTAGTGCTCAGTCTGGCTGAGGCTTTAAGTGCTCAGTGTGGCTGAGGCTTGTAGCGCTCAGTCTGGGTGAGGCTTTAAGTGCTCAGTCTGGTTGAGGCTTTAAGTGCTCAGTTTGGCTGAGGCTTTTAGTGCTCAGTCTGGCTGAGGCTTGTAGTGCTCAGTTTGGCTGAGGCTTTAAGTGCTCAATCTGGCTGAGGCTTTTAGTGCTCAGTCTGGCTGAGACTTTTAATGCTGCAAATAAGAATGTTACTGAGACAACACATAGATAGCTGAGATATATAATCAAGAAGTTACATTGCGTGGGGGAATATCAGGAATGTGTGAATTTCTCAAAAAGAAAATATAATAACTGAGCAATACCAAAATAGGAGCTTATTGAAAGTAACGTTTAAGGTGTTCGACGTTCCATGGGTGGGGGAGGTCTCGACCTTCCATGTCCTGAAGTCGGTAAGTGCCTGGTCGGGGTCGGGCTTTCACAATGTAAGGTCCCTCCCACTTGGTTGCCAATTTACCCTCAGTCGGATTTTTGGTAGCAAGAGTTGCTTCTCGCAAAACAAGGTCCCCCACGGTGAACTCCCTTGGTCGGACTCTGCGGTTGTAATGTGTTCTCATTTTCTGTTCGTATGAGGCTCGTCTGACTGCAGTTGTTTCTCGAAGCTTTTCAATCAGGTCTAGGTCTGCTCGACGCAGCTCTTCAGTTAGATCCGGATGTGAAACCCTGGGAGTAGGCAAACCGACTTCTACTGGGATAACCACCTCAACGCCGTATGTTAAGCGGAAAGGGGTTTCCTTAGTGGGAGTCCGAGCTGTAGTTCGATAAGCCCAGAGTACATTCGGTAGCTCCTCAGCCCAAAGTCCCTTAGCAGCTTCTAGCTTAGTTTTGATGATCTTCAAGAGAGAGCGGTTGGTGACCTTAACTTAGCCATTGGCCTGGGGATGGCCAGGGGATGAGAAACAAGGTTGAATCTGGAGGTCGGCACAGAACTTCCTGTACTTGGCGTTGTCAAATTGTTTACCGTTGTCGGAGATGATGGCCTGAGGAATGCCAAACCTGCAAACGATCGACTGCCAGATGAACTTGGTTGTGTTCCGCTCGGTGATGGTGGCAAGGGGTTCTGTCTCTACCCACTTGGTGAAGTAATCAATGGCAACGATCGCGAACTTGGTCTGGCCTCGGCTAGTAGGGAGTGGACCGACCAAGTCGATCCCCCATTTGGCGAACGGATAAGGGCTGCAAAGTGTGATCAACTCTGTGGGGGGTGCATGGGGGATGTTGGCAAAACGTTGACACTTATCACATTTGAGCACGAAATCGGTCGCATCACGATTAAGAGTGGGCCAGAAATAACCAGTACGGAGTATCTTGTGGGCCAGGGACTTGCCGCCCGAGTGATTGCTGTAGATCCCCTCATGAATTTCTTGCATCACATAAGTTGCTTGAGTCGGATTGAGGCACCGCAGATAGAGGCGTGAGAAACCACGTTTGTACAAGATGCCGTTGACAAGGATGTAATTGGACGATCGTGCCCTGTCTTTAGCGGCTTGCTGGTGGTCATCTGGAAGTTCCCCCGCTGTTAGAAATCGAAAGAAGTCCAACGCCCAAGGGATGGGCTCATTTTGGAGGAATTGTACTTCATGCTGGTCGAGGGAAATGGCGGGGTGGGATAGGTATTCGAGGCAGACACCACTGCTAAGGGCAGACTGGTCTGTGGAAGCCAACTAGGCCATCTCATCTGCCTTAGAGTTCTCTGCCCGAGGAATGTGCTTGATGTGGAAGGTATTGAAGAGGCGAACAAGAGGAAGTGCAAGATCCCTGTAAGTCCGCATGGTGCCCTCCTTGGCGTCGAATTCGCCCGTGATCTGTCTGACGATGAGCTGAGAGTCACTGAGCACTCGGATGTGGCTGACACCAATGTCCCTGGCTAGGCGAAGGCCTGCTATCAGTGCCTCATATTCGACCTCATTGTTACTGGCCTCAAACAAGAAGCGGAGCGCACATTTGAAATAACCACCCTCAGGACTGGTGAGAATGAGGCCAGCCCCACTACCTTGCCTGCGGGATGATCCATCGACGTTGAGAGTCCAAGAGTGAGGGTCTTATGGCTCGATGAGAGCAGGTAGGGGTGGAGAGGCAGTGGTTGGGGTAGGATTAGTGAATTCCAAGATGAAGTCGGCGATAGCCTATCCCTTAATTGCTGTTCGAGGCCAGTAAGAGATTTCAAACTGGCTGAGTTCCACTAACCATTGCATAAGTCTGCCGAAAAGTTCTGGTTGCTGCATGACCTTCTTCAAGGGTTGGTTGGTGAGGACCACTATGGAATGGGCTTGGAAGTAAGGACAGAGTCATCTAGAGGTGGTGTCCAAGGCCAAGGATAATTTTTCTAACAGGGGGTAATTCTGCTCTGCTCCCTTGAGAGCCCGACTGATGTAGTAGACCGGTCATTGGACAGAGTCGTCTTCCTTGATAAGAGCTGCACTGACTGCGGTGCTTGAGACGGCTAAATAGAGGAAGAGGGACTCGCCCGTAATCACTTGTGAAAGGAGGGGTGGATTGGCCATGCACTGCTTTAACTGCTGAAAAGCCTCTTCAGATTCAGTTGTCTATTCAAAAGTTTGTCAAAGAACTTTGAAGAACGGTAGGCACTTATCTGTTGCGCGGGAAATGAAATGGTTGAGGGCTGCAACTCGGCCAGTGAGTCTTTGAACCTCCTTGACCGTCCTGGGAGACTGCATCTCAATCAAGGCCTTGACCTTTTCAGGGTTAGCTTCAATGCCCCGCTGACTGACCATAAAACCCAGAAACTTCCCAGATCTTCGCCGAAGGCACATTTCTCTGGGTTGAGCTTCATTTGGTACTTGCGTAGCGTGGCGAAGGTCTCCTGCAGGTCGATCGAGTGATCAGTGGAGAGTTTGCTCTTGACTAGCATGTCGTCGATATATACTTCCATATTCCGACCTATTTGGTGATGGAAGACGGCATTGACCAACCGTTGGTAGGTGGCCCCAGCGTTCTTCAATCCGAATGACATTATTTGGTAATGGTAGGTACCTCGGTCGGTGATGAAGGATGTATGTTCCCGATCGGACGGGTGCATCAGGATTTGGTTGTAGCCAGAGAAAGCATCCATGAAGCTGAGCATTTGATGACCGGCCGTGGCATCGACCAGCAGATCTATGCGGGGCAGATGATAGCTGTCTTTGGGGCAAGCTCGGTTCAGGTCAGAGTAATCGACACAGAGTCGCCATTTGCTATTGTTCTTGCGGACGAGGACCACGTTTAACAACCATTTAGGGTAGTCGACATTTTTGATGAATTGGGCCTCAAGGAGTTTGTCGACCTCTGCGGCTATAAGAGTATTGTGCTCTGGATGAAAGACGCGCTGCTTCTGGCGGTAAGGTTGGAAATGAGGTTCAATGCTGAGGCGATAAGTTATGAAAGAAGGGTCGATGCTTGGCATATCTAAGTGAGTCCAGGCGAATACATCATTGTGCTCGGTCAGAAGGGCAGTAAGGTCGGCCTTAGCTTAGGGGGATAACTGGCTGCCGATCCTAGCAATTTTCATTGGGTTGGTGGGATCGATGAGAATCTCAACGAGGTCCTCCACCGGTTCGCCTCTGACTAGCTCGTCCTCATCTCAAGCGTCAAGTCTTTCAATGATCATGGCCTCTTTCAGCTTGACTTCCTTGAGTGAGGCGACATAACATTCCCTGGCTAAGGTCTGCTCCCCCCGTACAGTCCCGACCCCCTGGTCGATGGGAAATTTTATGGCGATGTGGTAGGTTGAAGTGACAGCTTGAAAGGCGTTGAGGGTGGTGCGACCAAGGATGATGTTGTAGGCAGAGGAACAGTCAACCACAAGGAAAGTGAGCAACTTGGTAGTCTGCCGTGGGTATTCGCCGATGGTGATGGAGAGGTCGATGGAGCCGATGGAGGTCACCTAGTCTCCAATGAAACCGACCAAAGGGGTTTAGAGGGGGGACAGGCTTTCCTCCCCAATTTTGAGCTGGCGGAAGCAGCTGAGGAATATGATGTCTGAAGAACTGCCGTTGTCGATGAGGACCCGTGACCTTATAGTTGGAGAGAATGACAGAAATGACGAGAGGGTCATCATGAGGATAACGGATGCCAGTGCAGTTGGCGTCCGTGAAGGTGATGGGTTCTGTCCACTGCTTGGGCTGTTTGGAAGGTCGGTCTACTGTGTCCACTGCTCTGTCCGAGCCTTGCCTTATATTCCTGAGCTCTGCCCTCTGAGTGGAGTGGGATGGTCTGCCACAAGCAAGGCCACCAGAAATGACTCGGATTTCACCAACTGGCGGAGGGGGATTACCTGGGGGCCGAGGCTGTTGTGGGGGGGCAGTCACGGCCTTGGTTAGGTTAGGCTGGCTGCTGGGGTGGGGTACGCCGGCGGTTATTTCTGAGGAGCTCGGTTCTTTGCCTTTGTTGTGGGCGGGTGTCCGTGAACCGGCTGAGACGCCCTTGGCGAATGAGGGTCTCGACCTGATCCTTGAGGTTAATGCAGTCATCAGTGTTGTGGCCATGATTCTGGTGGAAACGACAATATTTGGACTGGTCTGTTCGGTTGGAAGGGGTTCGTGAGGGCAGGGGCCATTTGAGGGGGTAATCCCGTTAGATCTGGTGAATGACTTGTTCCATGGGAGAATTAAGGGGCGTGTACCGCTCGAACCGACCAGGAGGTCGGGCTGGTGCCGACCTTTCAGCGCGAGGAGGTCAGTCGGTATATTGGAGTGTTTGGCTGTTATACTGGGTGTTTCTGGGTTCCGAGTCTTTTTTCTTTTCTCTGGGGGTCGAGTTTTTGGATATTGGATCCTGCCAAGCGGCTAGTGAATCTTCGGCATTCGTATACTTCTGGGCCTTGGATAATAGGGCTGCCATGGAGGTCGGGGGGTTTTTAGAGATGGAGAAAAGGAAATCGGACAATCGTAGCCCGGCCATGAAAGCCGTGAGGATGACCTTATCGTCATTCTCCGCTACTTGTAGGGCTTCGGTGTTGAAGCGGGTAACGAAGCTGCGCAGCGACTCCCCCTCAGTCTGACGGATATTGAGGAGTTGGGTTGCAGGGCGGCGTTGGCGCTGGGCTCCCATGAAATGGCTAAGGAAGAAGTCGCTGAGATGTTGGAAAGTGGAGACAGAGTCCGCTGGTAACTAACTGAACCACAGTCGAGCTGACCCCTTCAGTGTCACGGGTAAAGCCCGACACATGATCCCGTCAGGGAAGGCATGGAGGATCATGAGGGTACGGTAGGTCTCCAGATGGTCGACTGGGTCCGTCGTACCGTCAAAGGAGTCAATGGTGGGCATCTTGAACTTGGCGGGCAAGGGTTTGTCCCGGATGGAGACGACAAATGGTGAATTTGCCGTGGTAGAGGGTTTATGCTGAATATTCTGCATGACCCCTTGGAGTTGGAGCTTCATTGCGCGGAGCTCAGTGTCCCAGAGGGGAACGTGGTCACCACGGTCAGTCAATGGAGGTTGGACGCTGCTAGCCTCCCCTTTAGGGGCTAGTGCTACGACCAACGGGTGTGGGGGTGGTGGTGGATTTATATGTGGATGGGGAGGTTGCAAACCTTCCAAGTTGGGTGGATGGAGTTGTGGAGCAGTATGGCTCGGGGTTCTTTCTTGGTTGGGGGGAATATCTGGAGGTGGGGGATGAGGCATTGGAAGGTTCCTTTGGAGTAAAGCATTTATCAAGGCCTGGTTTTGCTCGGCCATGCAGTTAATGCTGTTGGTAAGCTCGATAAAATACTGTGGTGGGTTGTTTGGATTGGGGGGGTCGGCTTGATGATCGAAAATATTGGGGTGAAAAGCCATCGATCTGAGCTTGACTTCTTTAAGTGAGACAACATAACATTCTTTGGCCACGGTCTGTTCTCCCCTCACTGTGCCGACCCCAAGATCAGTGGGGAACTTGATGGCAAGGTGGAAAGTGGATGTGATAGCTTGGAAAGCATTTAGGGCGATACGGCCAAGGATGATGTTGTAATTAGAGGGGCAGTCGACAATGGAGCGAACTGGTCCAAGCTCCTCAAGCCCAAGCCCAAATGATCGAGCCCACCGGATAACCTGCAAACAAGTTCAACGGGGAATGGGGTAGTCCCCCAGTGAACCCTCCGACGATCAAGTTAGGAAGAGAGGTAGAGTATATGGGGGGAGGTTAGAGATAGAAAGCTTAACCTTTTTCTTGTCTACAATGTTCGCTTATATCCTTTGGTAATCATTTCGCTGTCCCTTCTGACCTGCTCTCCTCGCCGAAAGCCTATGCTGTAGCTTACCTTGCTCAGGGTAAGGGGGTCCTGTTCCGGCGGAGAGGTGTTGTCGTAATAAATGCTGTGATGGGCTGCATTAATGGTGATGTGCAGTGGCAATATTTTGCAGATCTTTGTCTGCTGATGTGGTTCGTCCTTCTCTTGCCGTGTGTCTGAATGTCATTGGCTCTTTATGCCATGTTGGACTCCAATTGTCCTGGACCTCGTCAGCTGGGTTATGCACTGGGCTTCAAGTGATGGGCCATAGGTGATTCATGGCCTTTATGGGCTTATATATGTCAACAATCATGTACCGTTTATCTTTTTCTTTTTCTCCCTCCTTACAACAAACAAACTTCCTGTTAATCATAGCACCATCTTTTCTACTTTTGCTATGGTAATCTCTTCTAATGCCAAACCCCACAATCCTTCCATATTCATTATAGAATTGATATGCGACTTCTTCTAAATGAAATTCCATGCCAAGACATGGTGTTTTATCTTTGGTCAACTCCCTCATATCTTTGCTACAATTTTCATGCCCATCATTCTCCATTCCAACACCAACAAATCTAAAAAATTGAGAACAAATATAAAAGTAAGGTAACATTTTTTGAGATTGTCATGACATAAAATTTATATAGATATCACTGTAAAAAAATAAAATAAGATAAATGCCCAAGTTTTACTATTAAAATTTTTAGAATTATCTTTTCTAATTTTGAAGTAGCATAACATATTCTCTAGAACAAAATGCCTTCTAATTAAAAAATAATAATGTTTCTAACCTCAAAACAACCTAACATTCAAGGGCAGAGAAAAAATTGACAAAGAACAATCACCAATTGACCAATTGAAAGAATTAAGATTCACCTTTTTTTATTCTACAAAATTCATCATTACAATAACATTTTGTTGACAAATAAAATGATAAAATATAATACGGTATAACAATACGATAGATGTAACATTATTGTTCGTAGTTTTGAAAATAAAAAATAAAAGTTAAACAATAAAAAATCTTAAATCTAGTCATTCATTAATTTTATAATATTTTATATTAATTTATTTATATATTTTATTGTTCACTTTATTGATGTCAAAAAAAAAAAAATAAATGTATAGACTCAACAAAGCAACGCACAAAGAGGCAACAATAAAGGTGGACACATCTAGCATCTAGTATTAATAACCAAAGCAATAGTTCTAAAGATAGAAAAATAAAAAATAAAAAATAAAAAAATAACTTGTAACATTCTGCAGGAAAAAAAAACCAACCAATTACAATCACAATAGTGAAGAAAATTATATGTTTTTTCTTGAGGCCTACCAACGTTCAAAGAGAAAATATGTTGTATTCGTACAAACCTGAATAGTATGATGCAAGCGATACAGAGTCTTCGACGAAAGTGTCCGGCATAGGTAGATAGATGGTTGACCGATGAGAACAAACTTTTTCGAGTTTTGAGACACTGATAGTTGAGGGTTTGTTTGAGATTATAAAAAAAAAAAAAAATAGAGTAAAATAAATTGTAAGATCTTAATGGTGTAGTTTTGATTTTTAAGATTTTTTAAACAAACAAAATTCCAAAACGGAAATACTAACAAAATTCCAAAACGGAACTACTAACAAAATTAAAAAACGGAACATATTGTATATTTATAAGGTATAAATAATATATATGTCTTTAGTAATAGTAAGTATACTAACTGGCGTAGTGATAAGCGTTGGCACCTTTCTTGGACAGGTCAGGGGCTCGGAGCTGTGGAATTAATTTTAAAATCACTTTGGCGCCCAAAACGACGTCATTTTGGGCGTGCAGCAGTTGCGCAGCAGCATCTCCAAATCCGTAGACTTGGTGCTTGACAATTGAATTTTATTAAGTAAATTTGACTGAATCTAATGATTCCATTCATGGCTATCTCCTTTCATGTTCATATATGGTAAATCAACTATTATTCATGATGACTTAAAATGCGATAGTATCTAATGATTCCATTTTTTTGCCACTCAACAACATAATCTCAAGCACAAAATGTGACTTTCATCCAATGATTCCATTTTGATGATTCTCATAAACATAATCTCAATTACAACTGTTGTTGTCCAGTTTTTTTACCATCAGAACATGCTCAAAATGTTGTACAATCATCATTAGTCATCCAAAGATCACATATAATAATAATAATAATAATAATAATAATAATAATAATAACAAACAAAAAAAATGATGAAAATCGGAGAAGAAGAAGAACGGCGAGAGAGGAACAGAGAGTGTGATATGATCTCTGTCTGTGTAAACCCTAACTCGATATATATATATATATATAAAACAAACAAAAGGCATGAACTCTTACCTTTTTGGTGCAGATCAACGGAAAACAGAGAGGAAAGGAGTTCGATCGGCTGATCTTGAAGATATGAAGGAGTTCGATCGGTTGATCTCAGAGATGTGGAGGATCTTCTTCAGTCGCCAAGAGAGGAAATGAGAAGAGGAGTGTGAGGAGAGGAGCGGGCTAAGGCATATAGTGGAAATTCTATAATTATTAAAGTTTTGAAGGGGCATTTAAGTCATTTCATCCCCCTCCAATCAGCTGCACGCTTAAGCTGTAATTCTAAGCATCCCTCGAGCAGCTTCCAAATTTAAGTTGAAAATAGCTTTAAACAAGCTATAATTTGATAATTTAAGTTGTACCAAACACAACATTATAACTTAAATTAAGTCAAAAGCTGAAACAAACAGCTTTTAAGTTCTACCAAACAGGCACTAGGTCACATGTCTAAGGGAGTATTAGGGGCGCAAATTGCCTCTCTAAACCATCTTTGTCCCTAGTCACTTTTTCAAACCTTTAGTCTCATATAGTTAAGGAGGGCCTTCTCCCTTTGTTAGCAGATTATTTTTGGTTGGATGTTTGAAAATTTTAACATTGTGCATTCGCAATCACACAATTTATTTATTTATTTTTATTTAAATAATATTAAATTGTACAATTGTGAGTCATAAAAAGATAGAAGGACATATATAGTTTTAGAGATATAAGATCATGTTCCTTCAATATATTGTATAAGTTACACAAGGTCTGCATTGAGTTTTCCAAGGCCTTAGAATTTAACATATTAAATTTTATTCATTTATGAAAACCACAGCGGTAAGATCCTCATTTTACATATTATCATTGTAAAGATCAATCAAATCCTAAATTTTCTGTAATATCAAGTGAGCACTATGTTGGGGATTCAGTGTAAAAACATGGGAAGGAGCGTGCACATATGATGGGGAAAGCTGAAATGAGAAACGTTGTAAAATCATTGCTAAGGCTATTTTTGCTTCTATCATTGCAAAGTTTTGTCCAATGCAGTTACGGGGACCCCCACCAAAAGGAAGGAATGTGCCTGGGGTCTTTGTTGCCTTTGTAATTCCTTCAGAAAATCTCTCAGGCTTGAACTCCATTACATCTTCACCCCAAGTTTCACGATCACGATGGATTGACATAACTGACAACAAAAGTTCCAGTCCAGGAGGTAGAACAAAATTTTCGACCTTTGTCTTCTTGTGTACAGTTCGAACAAGTATAGGTACTGCTGGGTATAACCTAAGAACCTCGTAGAAAATCATGGTCATCTGCAATGAAAAAATTGTAGAAAAATTATTATTATTATTATTATTATTATTATTTTTTCTAGTGGGGGTTATGCTATGAAGGCATAAATTGATCATAAAATTAAACACAAAATACATATGAACAAATAAAGGCTCCGTTTGGTAAGACTTTCTAACTATGATTTGAGAATATGAGTTGTATTTTGAATTTGTGTGTTTTGAAATTATGATTTGAGTGTAGAAAATTTGTTTGGTTATGATTTTGAATAGAGTGTTGAATTGAGTGTGAAATTAAGTATTGAAAATTTGATTTGGCATGTGAAGTAAGAAAATTTGTTTGGTTATGAGTTTTGAAAAGAGTTTTCAAAACTTAATTCAAATTGTTATAACTCATAACAAAGCACACTACTTTCACACTATTAAAAATTCTGATCAACACTACATAGTAAAAGTACATATGTCTTGCATACCATATGCAATGTATACTCAAGAATTTTTCAAAAATTATAAATTTTTTCTTAAATTTGTAAATATTTTGTAAAATTATTATTAATTTCTACTTTTTTTATTTAAAATTTTGTATTCATCTCACATCGAAAATACAAAAAAAATGTTGAATTAATAAACACCCACGTAAAATATTTTATTGTATAAGAAATTGTAAAGGAAAAAGATTGGTAGCTCGAATCTGT
>NW_021024913.1:1214269-1281524 GCF_004153795.1 Camellia sinensis | reverse complement strand
CATACTACTTTCACAACTATACACTCAAATCGTAACTAAATACATAACAAAAAAAAATTAAATAAATAAAAATATTTTTATAAAATAGAGTTTGAATTTATTTTTATAAAATATTTTAAAATTTAAAATTTAAAATCATTGTAATATTTTGAAATTAAAATATTTAAAAAATATTCAAAAAATTAAAAAATTAAAAAAATCGTAACATATTTAAATATTAAAATATTTAAAATCTTAACAAAATTAAAATATTTTAAAAATATTTAAATATTTAAGAAATTAAAATATTGATTTAAATTGAGTTTTGAAAAGAGTTTTGAATTATGTCTTTTGTTATGAGTTTTGAATAGTAATGATTTTGTTTTGAATTGAGTTTTGAGAAATGGGTGTAAAATTATGATTTGAAAGTTCAAAACAAAATCACACTCAAATTAATTGGTAAAACTATCATTTGAGAGGCTTACCAAACGGAGCCAAATTTTTTCAAAAGTGGATTTCACTAACTGTTGGAAAAAATGGTTTTATATAGGCATATTTTTTAACCCATTTTGGGTGAACCCCAAACGTCTTTTGGGGTGGGTCCGAAGAGGTGAAGTGTTCCTTGCCGTGGCAAGTCACACGGTGAAGACGGAACGTCAAAACCATTTATGAGTAAATGGGAAGTTGACATCGTTTTCGAGTTTAACATTAATTTTTATTTGATAAAATTCTTTTGAATTTTTTCAATTAAAAAATTATTGTGGGAATTTAATTTAATTCTAAATTCAAATTTTGGGTTCCTAAGTGGTTTCCTAAAGTTTGTAATTGTGGGAATTTTATTTTAATTCTATATTCAAATTTTTAGTTCCTAAGTGAGTTTCTAAAAATTGATTAAACTATTTAAATAGTTTAATAAAATTATTCCATTCAGTGAAAGATTTTATTTAATTAACTATTCTAATAGTTTAATTTAAAAAGCTTTAAACAGTTTTATAACTATTATACCTTTGGTCCACTTTTCATTTGTTTGAAAATGTATTCAAACCAACAGACACTTTTCATTTTTTTTGAATTATAAGTGCGTCTGTTCTTTGGCACCTGTTCGACAGGAGTTTGGCCCATATATACCATCTATTCTAGCAGGTTTGGATCCGAATTTTTTACATCTGAAAATCTGTCTAAATTTGATCTCTTTGTTGTCTAGATTTTTTCTTCTTTTGCATTATTCTTCATTCTAGTTTTAGAATAAATATTCAGAGAGTTAGATCACAGGTTTGGTTCGCCGAACAATTTGTTTTGGAGTGCTACTACAAATTGATTAAAAATCATTGTATCCTGGGAGATAGACGCCACTCAACCGTAAGCACCATAGCGGGGCGAATCTGTCTTAAGGACAGCGTGTCACACACTCGACTTGGTCTTTTTTATTTTTGTTTGGTTCAACAAAATATTTTCTGTAAGTTTTACTTTATTTTGTTTGAATTTATTTCAGTTTATTTTATTTACACAGAAGATTGTTCCAACACTAACAAATTCTCCTTGCAAAATACGGAGCCAAAATTTTCCGAAAGTGGATTTCACTAACAAATTCTCCTTGCAAAATCTTATCCATCAACGTATAACTATTTAATTTTGCAAATAGGTTGCTTTGCTCTAATGTAGAAGAACAACGTTCCGTAATGTTAGATTTTCTTGTTGATATGCTTAGAGTTGTTGACTATAGAGTACATGGCAATTGATAGAGAGTTAATGAGTATTTTAATGGAATAAGATTTGGACCTAAGGCTTGGATAAAATGAAATTACAAGAGGTACAATTTTCATTTCAATTCAGTGATGAAAAATAGTGCATCTTATCTTATTATTTTCAGATTTGGATGTCTAATCCAACTAGGTGGGCCAAAGTTTAGATTCAAAATAGGGCTCTCAGCAAATTCATAAGTAAAAATTCAGATTGGCCAATCTGAAGGGCCCAACCCAAAACGAGGAATTCGAGATCCAGAACAAACTCATCTTCTCTCAGTCAGCCATATTAGAACTCGAGAGCAGCGACTCAAGCTCAGCTAGCGATCATCAGCGAAGACTCGAACAGCCATGTCCGCCGGTGAGTGCTTCCTCTCTCTCGCTTTCTGTCTCTTTCTTTATCAGATTTTAATGGAAGAACATAGTTGTTGCCCTAATTTAAGCTCTAATTGTGTGCCCTAATTTTTGTGCATTAATGGAATAATCTCTAATTTATATGCTTTAATGGAAATCTCTGATCTTGCTGTGCTCTAGTTTCTGAAAACATATTATTTGTCCTAATTTGTGTGCCCTAGTCTCTGTTTTGGTTCGCTCAAATTTGTGTGCTTTAATGGAGTAGCCTCTAATTTTTATTTTTGTTTGTACCATTTTACCCAAACTTTTGTTTTGAGGGTAAATCTGTGAAAGGGCCCCTCTTAAGAGCTTGCCTAGGGCTTGTCTAATCTAACTTGAAAAGGGTTAATCAAACTTGAAAGGGGTTGTCCTGGGTTATAAGATAAAAAAATAAACAGAACAAAAAAGTCACTCTTGGTTATGTTGCTTATGTAATATGTTAATGAATAAGCTAGTCCTGTGCTTGTTGCAATGTATATGTTCATGGAAGTCTTCTTCCTGTGGTGCCTTGTTTATGTGCCTAGATTTTTGTTGATATGCCAACCTGTGTAAGTGTTTTTTTGGGGGGTTTTGAGAGAGGTTGTAAATTGCTTTAAGTGTGTGTGAACATGGTTGGTATATATCATGTAGAAATGAAATCTTCTTCCTAATTTTTATTATCTCAAAGTATTTCTTTATTTTGGGTTAGTAAAATCTCTTTCTTCACAATTTTTTTTTTTTTTTAAAAAAAAAAAAAGTTTTTGTAGATCTTACTAAAATGTTGCATATTTCCCGAGTATCACCTCCTTGGAAAGCTTTACTTTTTTTAAATGTCATGTGACCAAGGAAATCAATGTTAGCCCACTATTTTTTATTAGGGTAAATTACTCTAATATCTTTTTTAAGCTTGAAGGAAATACATCGAGTCCAACAATTTCAGCATAATTACATTGAGCTCTCATAAGGTTTCAATTTACTTAACACTTACTCCTCTTTTTCATCACTAATCAATCCTATTAGCATTTTCACAGTCCATTCTCACCTAAGATGTACGGACACGGATATGGATATAGATATGGACACGGATGCGAACACAGGATGCGGCGATTTTAAAATATGGGGCGATTTTAAAATATCTTATTGAAACTAGAGTTGCTGAAATCAAGCACACCTTGCATGATGTCAACAAGGCGGCCAGTCCAATTCAGTATAGCAAAATTGTTATCCGTCATATCATGCCCATTTCTAATTGTTATCCGTCATATCATGCCCATTTCTACATGGGGCATTCATCCGCATACTACTCGGGCCCTACGAACAGTATACCTATGGACAACTTTGCCAATTATTCAGATAAATATTATTAAAAAAAATATGCATTTGCCTGCAGAAGGAAATGTTAAAGACCCATACAAAAGACACTCGACTTGAGAGACTCTTTAAGTAGTACAGCAAAAAGAAACCATCATAATAAAAAATAACAATAAAAATAAATAGTCTTCAAAGGCCTTTCTTAACCAGTGCCACCAAAAACAGCCTTGAGCTTCTTGACCTGAGCATGATCAAGGAAAGTTACCTTCTCCACCACTGCAGAAGGCAAATTGTTGCCAAACAACGCAACATCAGTGAAGTCGACACCCGGGTTTGCGCTATTGAGGCTAACAATCGCAAGAGCCGGTATATTTCCAGTATTGAATTGAAAATGCAATAGCCCTTGTGGGAAAACCATAACATCCCCTTTGTGAAGAGTTTTAAAATAAGCAGTGTTGGTCGAAGAAGATATGAATCCGGCACAAATTGTTCCTTCCACCACAAAAATGATTTCTGAACCTCCACGGTGCGTGTGGATTGGCACAACTCCACCCACGGCTAGATCTAAACGTGCCATGGAAAGGCCAAGCCCATTCAAACCAGGAAATTGATCTACAAATGCTAGTGTAACCGCAGCTTTGAGAAGATCGCTAGTGTTACCAGCAATGCCTAAACCTGAATAAACAAAATCATTAACCGTCACGTTAGCAGGTTTCTTGCAAGAGTAGCCTGCAGGTCCATCGGGCAATGAGAAGTCTGCCACACAGAAGTCTAGCACTGAACCATGAGAGTAGGAGAAGAGAAGCGAAACGACGAAGAGGATTGGAAGATACATCTTCATCTCCAAGAGGAAGGGATATTTTTTCTAAGTGTTGGTTGTGTTCAATATGGGGACATACCGTACCCATTTATATAGAATTTGAAAGCATGAATATTTTTTTTTTGGGTGGATAAAAAACATGGATATTTTTGTTTGGAGCATTCCTTTTGGTTGTTAGAGATATGCAATTTTAAATGAATACGCTAAAACACGACAGATTATGGGCTGTGATGCGTGTCAGCGTATGATCTTATCCATTCCTATTGATGGATAAGAATACCCTTTTTTGTTTGAAAATGCAGAAACATAGAGAGGAAGCATATCCTGCCTTGTCAAAAAGATATTCATATAATCAACAATATGTGGTTGATAATTAGGGGTTATTTGGAGTGTCCTAAATAAGTGTACTTTTTATTTTTTTGGATTAAAAAATTGAGGAAGAAAATATCCAATTAAAAAAAATTTAAAAATAAATTCTGAAAAAGATGGAAAAGTCTTCGCAATTTTTATCCTATTCTACAATTTACTAATCTAGGATTTCCTTGAATCCAGGAAAGGAAAATGACTAAAGTTTTATAAATTCAAAATTCATCTCCCTTACCCATAAACTAATATATTTTTAATTATTATACACCAGGTCAAATATAAGAAAGAAGTACTTTAAATCAAGGCATATAACTAAATTAGAATTTAATCTAAATCATCATTCTAATTCCCAAAAATCCTTGGCTCCCATCAATCACTCCAACCATTCAATTTTTTTAGTTTCCCATAAAAATATGTTAATATAACTATTTTTAAAATTTTCAATCATAACATGTATATGCTTATTTTATTTATATAAAGGAGATTATCCAAATTTTGGATAGTCCAAAATAATTTGATATTTTGTTATAACGTCTATGGTGTCAGCATTTTTTTGCAATTAACAAATATTCAATCTCTCACTTTCTATTAGTCTAATATTTCTAAAATGAGATTGCATATATAGAACACTATCCTGCCATCACTATCACCATTCCCTCTCCACCCTAACTCCATGCCACAATGACGACTTGAAAACCACAACCAGATTAAACATATTCTTGAAAGTGATCTTTATTGCCAACGAATTTCATTACAAAACTTGGATTAAACTGCTTGGGTAAACTAAGGGTTGGTTTGACAAGTTTTAAAAAAGTCAAAAAGTCACTATCCTATTTAAGTCACATCACCTCTCTAACACATCACTTCAAACCCAACCCAAACTTAACCCATATTTCATACAAAAGTAAAAAAAATACACTTATTTAGATCATCTCAAACAACCCCTAATTCTTAATAGTGGTTGAATCTGTCGTCCATTCATCTGATGTGACAGTTTTTTAAACTAATGGTTAAAATCAATCATCTGACATATTGGTTGGTTGCATTGTTGTTTGATTTAATGCCTAATTGAAAACTGTACAAATGTTTGCGTGTAGATCTGTTGAAATGTCCATGCTTTCCAATTTAGAGCTGATATTTAATAGGTGCCACACTTGACCGATTAGTTTCCAATTTTGACCTTCCAGAATGTTGGCTCTTACTCTATTCATGGATGACTGCTATTTTAATGTTTTGGGTTTGCGTGTAGATCTGTTGAAATGTCCATGCCTTCCAATTTAGAGCTGATATTTAATAGGTGCCACACTTGACCGATTAGTTTCCAATTTGGGTTTGCGTGTAGATCTGTTGAAATATCCATGCCTTCCAATTTAGAGCTGATATTTAATAGGTGCCACACTTGACCGATTAGTTTCCAATTTGGGTTTGCGTGTAGATCTGTTGAAATGTCCATGCCTTCCAATTTAGAGCTGATATTTAATAGGTGCCACACTTGACCGATTAGTTTCCAATTTTGACCTTCCAGAATGTTGGCTCTTACTCTATTCATGGATGACTGCTATTTTAATGTTTTGGGTTTGCGTGTAGATCTGTTGAAATGTCCATGCCTTCCAATTTAGAGCTGATATTTAATAGGTGCCACACTTGACCGATTAGTTTCCAATTTGGGTTTGCGTGTAGATCTGTTGAAATGTCCATGCCTTCCAATTTAGAGCTGATATTTAATAGGTGCCACACTTGACCGATTAGTTTCCAATTTGGGTTTGCGTGTAGATCTGTTGAAATGTCCATGCCTTCCAATTTAGAGCTGATATTTAATAGGTGCCACACTTGACCGATTAGTTTCCAATTTTGACCTTCCAGAATGTTGGCTCTTACTCTATTCATGGATGACTGCTATTTTAATGTTTTGGGTGGGGGGGTGAGATCAGAGCTAACTAATTAATAATTGAGTCAAATTAAAAATAGTGGGTTTGTTTAGTAGTGTCCTAGGCTTGAGTTGTATGACTTCATTCTTTTGCCTAGGTTTTTGTTATTTGCTGTTTTATTTGCTAGTTTTTAGTTTGTTTTCCTAGTGTGTTTTGAGGATGTTGCTGTTTGTAGTGACGCCTATTAGGACTGGTTCTGAACTTTGTTTTATATTTCTTCTTTTGATAATAAAATTTTTATTTACTTAGCAAAAAATAAAAATAGTATTTACTCTTCTTTTTTTTTTTGTATATCTCCCTATTTATTGTTGAGCCGCCTCCCTAACTTCTTTCATTTTTTATAAATGTCATATAATCATATCCTAATATCACAATTCCTCAAAATAAGCCTACACTCTTATTAATGTTTTCTCCCAAAAGTCAACTGTCTAGCCCCTCTGTATCTATTTTTTTTAAATATCAGCTCTAAATTGGAAGGCATGGACATTTCAACAGATCTACACGCAAACCCAAATTGGAAACTAATCGGTCAAGTGTGGCACCTATTAAATATCAGCTCTAAATTGGAAGGCATGGACATTTCAACAGATCTACACGCAAACCCAAAACATTAAAATAGCAGTCATCCATGAATAGAGTAAGAGCCAACATTCTGGAAGGTCAAAATTGGAAACTAATCGGTCAAGTGTGGCACCTATTAAATATCAGCTCTAAATTGGAAGGCATGGACATTTCAACAGATCTACACGCAAACATTTGTACAGTTTTCAATTAGGCATTAAATCAAACAACAATGCAACCAACCAATATCTCAGATGATTGATTTTAACCATTAGTTTAAAAAACTGTCACATCAGATGAATGAACGACAGATTTAACCACTATTAAGAATTAGGGGTTGTTTGAGATGATCTAAATAAGTGTATTTTTTTACTTTTTATGAAATATGAGTTGAGTTTGGGTTGGGTTTGAAGTGATGTGTCAGAGAGGTGATGTGATTTAAATAGGATAGTGACTTTTTGACTTTTTGACTTTTTTGAAACTTGTCAAACCAACCCTTAGTTTACCCAAGTAGTTTAATCCAAGTTTTGTAATGAAATTCGTTGGCAATAAAGATCACTTTCAAGAATATGTTTAATCTGGTTGTGGTTTTCAAGTCGTCATTTGGCATGGAGTTGGGGTGGAGAGGGAATGGTGATAGTGGTGGCAGGATAGTGTTCTATATATGCAATCTCATTTTAGAAATATTAGACTAATAGAAAGTGAGAGATTGAATATTTGTTAATTGCAAAAAAATGCTGACACCATAGACGTTATAACAAAATATCAAATTATTTTGGACTATCCAAAATTTGGATAATCTCCTTTATATAAATAAAATAAGCATATACATGTTATGATTGAAAATTTTAAAAATAGTTATATTAACATATTTTTATGGGAAACTAAAAAAATTGAATGGTTGGAGTGATTGATGGGAGCCAAGGATTTTTGGGAATTAGAATGATGATTTAGATTAAATTCTAATTTAGTTATATGCCTTGATTTAAAGTACTTCTTTCTTATATTTGACCTGGTGTATAATAATTAAAAATATATTAGTTTATGGGTAAGGGAGATGAATTTTGAATTTATAAAACTTTAGTCATTTTCCTTTCCTGGATTCAAGGAAATCCTAGATTAGTAAATTGTAGAATAGGATAAAAATTGTGAAGACTTTTCTATCTTTTTCAGAATTTATTTTTAATTTTTTTTTAATTGGAAACTAGTATGATAAAAATAAAATATTTTAAAATTTTTAAAAATTGTTTCCGCACCAAAAAAGAGAATCACAAGTGAAAATAATGAGTTCTCTTTTATTTTATTTTATTTTTTTACCAAACTAATTTTAGAAAAAAAAAATTAGAAACAAAATTTGAAAATTAAATCAAATATAGCTGACTTCTCATTTTCTGCTTTTTATTAGGAACACTTCGTCTTCTTGATTTTCTTTTTAGATTGTCTTAATTACACTTTTGTCAGTAAGGAACTATCAGAGTCTTAATCATCAAATCATTTATGCTGTGTTTGGTTGGAGAATTTGGAGAGAGATTTGGAAAGAGAAAGGGAAAAGGTGTGTGAAACTAGATAAAATATAAATATGTTTTATTCACATTTCACCTACCTTTTTTATTTCTCTTTCCGAATCTCTCCTCAAATCTCCCAACCAAACATAACATTAGTATTGTTTGTTGACATAAATAAAGCTTCCAGATTTCAAAGTTGAGCGGTGCCAGGGCAAAGCAGGAGCTGCAATAACTTTTGGAACATTATTTATGTGATAATATTTTGATATCATGTAAGTATTATTTGATGTGATATTTTATATACAGTTGACTACATTATTTGATGGGCTCTACATATGTGATTGATTGGTGATGGGTATATGAAAGATGCCACATTATATTATATGATATCCAAATTTGATCACTAAAACATTATTCAAATATATGAGATGTGATGTCTTATATACAGTTGACTACATTATTTGATGGGCTTACATATGTGATTGGTGATGGGTATATGAAAGATGTCACATTATATTATATGATATCCAAATTGGATCACTAAAACATTATTCAAATATATGAGAAGTGAAACTATTTACACCCCCAAAATGGTGCTTATGGTATGTACCTATAACTGTCACAGTAGTTGATAAATTTCATCAATCATTCATTTTTTATGAGGGGTCTGCATCTGTTTAGACGAACAATAAACTTCTGTTTGCTCAAAACAATTAAGAAGTGAATGAGAATTTGACTCTTAATTCAACTTTGATATTGGTTAAAGAATGGTAAACTAGTCTATCCCACATTGTTGCAGTGTTTATATAGAACATCAATGGACTTGGGTTTGGGCTATAAAGGAGACTTAGGTTTTGCAAATGGAGTAGCTAGCCAACCTAGGCTAGATCACGCACACAAGCCTCCACCGCCCTTGTGACTAATTGTGTTTTCTGCTTATTCAATTTAAAATTAATATTTTATTTTTTTAACTTATTTTTTATTTTTTATTTTTAAAACCAGAGTTTGAAATAAATTATAAATACATGTTGCCAAATGGACTCGATCTAGAGAGTGGCTTGTAGGTAGTTCTGGGTCCAGAATGTCCGAGTTCAGCACTGACCCAACCCAATTTAAGGACTCTCAATTTAGTGCCCTGAAATGCCAATGCTAATGCAGACAATAACTGAAAATTGAGATTGCTATTGAGGCTCTCTTAAATGGCTTCCTATATAAATATGTCTATAGTATGGTGAGACCATGTAAAATATTCTAAATAGCTTTTTGGAGAGGTGCTTTTAGAGACTCATTTCACATTAAAGACTCAATTTAGTGCCCTGGAATGCCAATGCTAATGCAGACAATAACTGAAAATTGAGATTGCTATTGAGGCTCTCTTAAATGGCTTCCTATATAAATATGTTTATAGTATGGTGAGACCATGTAAAATATTCTACATAGCTTTTTGGAGAGGTGCTTTTAGAGACTCATTTCACATCACATTTCTGAACCACTCAATTTATATTTGGATTGATGTCTCTAAAATTATAAATTTGTAACAAAACTAGGTATGAGTTTATATGTAAGGAGTATTAGAGATTTGTTTTATATTGTCTCTAAACAATCCATACTTAGGCCAAGTTTGGCATGATTGAAAAAAGACAAAAAGTCAAAAAGTCACTATCCTATTTAACTCACATCATCTTATTTATGTCACATTACTTTTCTAGCACATCACATCGAACCCAACCCGAACCCAACTCAAACTCAATCCATATTTCATAAAAAGTCAAAAATTACACTTATTTAGTCTTTTCAAACTAGGCCTTAAATAGTCCATGGGCCTCTCCATCTAAAGTAAATTGATTTTGGGTTGGATTCTTCTAAATTCTAAGGGGAGTTACGGGCCGGTCCTATGGACTGGTCTTATTACCCAGCAGGTCTACCCAAAAAAAACAAACAGTGTTTTTTATTTTTACCCCTAGCTTCAACACTGCAAATTTACCATTGGTTTAAACAAATTTATCATTGGTTTAAATAAACTTATTACTGATTTATCACTAGTTTAAACAAATTTATTACTGGTTTAAATAAATTTATCACTGATTTACTACTAGTTTAAATAAATTTATCACTGGGATCTTCCTTAATATACAGAGAGAGAGAGAGAGAGAGAGGGAGAGAGAGAGAGAGAGAGAGAAGACCCGACAACAAAGAGCGGTGGAAGCAATGGTAAAATTGAAAGAAGATGTTGGTTGAGGTCACCAGCAATGACGGTAGTGGAGGCGGCGACGGTCTTTAAAAAGTCTTGATCTCACTGGAAACCTTGTACAGTACTAGATTGGAGCTGAAGATAGTAGATCTGCATTGAAAATACTTAGATCTGAAGCCATCCACGAAGTTCGTCATCAAAGACAATAGATTGGTAATGGAGGAATGTGGCAATAGAAGTGATATCGATGGCAATCAACGAGGGAGGATGACAATGGTGTGGGGTGAGCGATGATGGTAGCAAAGGAGGAGGACAAGAACGATGGTTGATGTGAGCACCATTGATGACAACAGAGAAAGACTTAATGGTGTTGGTAGGTGTAGTGAGCGTAATATGGACAGTTGAGGACTTAATGGTGTATTTAAAATGTCAACAAGACTTATGAATAATTAATTTCATTTAATGGGATTGGCTGGTAAATATCCCAAAATTCTAATATTGTATTAGAGCTGGGTTTTGGATATTTCTTATAAGTTAAGTATCTGTACCGAGACTTTTGTATTATCTCTCATTTGTCTATCACTTTCACCAGTGACTAGACCACATGTCTAAGGGAGTATTACAAATTCACATTGCCTATCTAAATCACCTGTCCCTCATCACCTTTTAAAACCATCCAACCCAATCCATATAGTCAAGGGGCTTCTCCCGTTACTACCAATTTATTTTTGGTAGGATGCCTGAATATTCTAACATTCTGTTTTCACAGCCAGACAATTTATTTAATTTAATTTAAATAATATTAAATCGTACATCTGTGAGTCATATGAGATAGGATACTTTTTTGGAGATAGAAAATCATGTCCCGTCAATCTATATTCTGTAAGCTACTCAAGGTTTGTATTGAGCTTCCAAGTGCTTAGAATTTAGCATATTAAATTTTATTCATTTATGATAACCACAACTATAAGATCCTCATTTTACATATTGTCATTGTAAAGATCGATCAAATACTAGATTTTTTGTAAGATCAAGCGAGCACCATGTTGGGGATTTAGTGTTATAACAAAGGAAGGTGCGTGCACATATGATGAAGAAAGTTGAAATGAGAAGCGTTGTAAAATCGTTGCCAAGGCTATTCTTGCTTTCTCCATTGCAAAGTTTTGTCCAATGCAGATACAGGACCCCCACCAAAAGGAAGGAATGTGCCTGGACTCTTTGTTGCCTTTGTAATTCCTTCAGAAAATCTTCCAAGCTTGAACTCTGTAGCATTTTCATACCAAATTTCACAATCACGATGGATTTACGTAACTGGCAACAAAAGTTCCACTCCAGGAAGTAGAACAAGTTTTTCCGACTTTTGTCTTCTTGTGTATAGTTCGAGAAAGGATGGGTACAGTTGGGTATAACTTAAGAACCTTGTAGAAAATCATAGTCATTTGTAATGAAAAGATTGTAGGAAAATTATTCAAAAACAAAATTTCTAGTGCAGTTCTGCTATGAACACATTTTGATTGAAAAATGGGACAAAATGTATAGAGACAGACAATTTTTTTCAAAAGTGGTCTCCGCTTCACAAATTTTCCTTGTAAGATCTTAGCAGTTTTCAACTCTAAAATGTGGAAGAACAATGTTCAGTTGAATATAATAGCGATGTTTTCTTTGTTGGTGCTTATAATTGTTAAATGTAGAGTTCATGGCATTTGACGGAGAGTATTATTTTAGTCCAGATGATGTATATATAAATGTCAGAGCATAGTTATAAATTTTATAAGAAAATTCATTTATAATGATAACATTTGTGTTTAGGAGATTATGAAGCGGACGTTATGTTTGTAATTTTATGTCATATATATATATATATGTGAAAGTAGTTTTTGTAGGATTGGAGTGTGAGAAGAAAGCACGGAGAAGGTTGGACTGTAATTCCAATCTAACCGTAATACATTTGTTTTGCTATATCTAACTTGCATATCTATCAAGAAAAATAAAAAAGACAAGGTCCAATTGATTGGTGCTAAAAAATTGGTGTACACCCCATTGGCTAAATGGCGTTCGCTAGAAATTTTCTAGCCCCACAATGGGAGTTTTCAATGGTGCACAATGGAAGTCTTCAATGGTGGTTCTACTTGGAAATTATAATCTGAAGGAATAAGGTGGATACTGTGTGACTAGAATCTCTTGTGGCAATGTTTGATGATCATTAGTGTGGTGGAATAAATGGTGATGAAGATCGATGTGTTTTGGTCGAAGAATCAAGTCAAGGAGGCACGGTGGAAAAGAGGTTGGTTCACAGTATTTGTTGATAATTTGCCGGACAACATTTTCAAGTGGTTGGTTTGAATTTTTTTGGAGGTATGTGATGTCTATGAAAGGTCATCATTTGGTTTGCAGGCCAGTAGCTTGGCCCAAGCCTGCCCATGCCGATGGGCGATGTTGTTTGGAATGATTTAAATAAGTGTATTTTTTAATTTTTTATGAAAAGATGTACAAAAAAATATAAAAATAATGTGATTAAAAAAAAATAAAAAGTGTGTTTATATAGCACACCTCAAACAAGCTCGGCAACACCTAGGCTTAGGGTCTAAAGCCCAACTTTTTAGCCTGGGAGAGGTAAACCATTGGGTCACCCTACAAGCCGGTCAAAAATTATGAAAAAAGAAGGGGGAAAAAATGAAAAAACAGTAGGCCTTAAATCTTAGTTCATTCATTGGGCTAAGACGGTGAATCCAGCGTTTGTCTGTGATATATGACCCATCAATTATGCTTGCAAGCTCAATTTTTACTCATCCTTCAATCTGGTCTGAATCCATCAAATAAAGAGTGATCTTAGGGTCCGCTTTCACAGTTCAACCCACCTTGCCGATGTCTACTCTACATGCCAACTTAAAAACAAAAGTAAAAACATGGGTGTTTGATATTGTTTTGTTAGGTTTGATGACGTGGGTGGGGCTTACAATATGGTACGTCAAAATGGAACTTGGTTGCTTGACAAAAAGATTTTGGAGGGAAAAAAAGGCAGATTATGGGCTGAAGGAAAAATCAAAGAATGGGCATGTCCAGCCTCATGCTGAGGGAATATTATTGGATATAATGATACAAACCTTGTTTGGGATTTAATATTTTTAATAAGTTTTTTTTTTTTTGACTCTTATGTGGTGAAAAAAATTAATGGGTTTAAGAATGGTATTTTTTATTTGTATAGAAAAAATTGAAAAACTGATTTCAATTTTTGTTTTTACCTGTTTAGGGATATTTACCAATAAATCCTATCTCGCAAACAGTTTTACCGATTGGTCCTAAGGTTATTTCTCTTGTTCTGATTAGTCCTATTAGTGGGGAAATATCTTACCAGTTGATCATATTTCCTTTGTTTAGTAACATTGAGTGGTCAATTATACCCTTCCGTGTGTGTGTTGCATGACATACATCATTCCAAGGCAAAAAGCATAAAGAGCCTTAGTGTACTTTGTTGATGTGTGGCACCTATTGTGTGTGTCACGTGATCACTTTAAGGCAAAAAGCATAAAGATGCTTAGTGTACTTTGTTGATATGTGACACCCATTGTGTGTGCCACGTGACACTCCAAGACAAAAAGCATAAAGAGCCTTAGTGTACTTTGTTGATGTGTGACACCCATTGTGTGTGTCACGTGACACTCCAAAGCAAAAAGTATAAAGAGCCTTAGTATACTTTGTTGATATGTGGCACCTATTGTATGTGTCACGTGACACACCCTCATAAAGAGCATGCATCTAATAATATCTAAATGAGGGCATTAAAGTCCCTCAAAATATCCAAAGACTAAACGGTTTATTAGAAAAAAAATTAAAACTAATTGGTTCATAAGTTTAACATTTGAGATTTATTAGTAAATCTCCCTATAATTAACCCTTTCAACTTTAATTTTAAATTATTAAAGTAAAATTGATAAACAAGGCTTAATAGGATCATTGTCCAATTCCAGGCCCGGTCTGGGGAGAGGCAAGAAAGACGGTTGCTTGGGGTCCCAGATTTGGGATCGAAACAGGGCCCAAATTAGTTTATAGTATATTGGATTTTAAAATAATCCCAATCTATTGAGGCCCAATCTAACAAAAAAAGGCCCAAAAGAGTTTCATCTATCTATACTATTATAAAGTGAAGAGGAACTTTGGTGTCCTGAAGCTTTACTCTCTTCATGTCATGTGGCAGTATTTTTTATTTTTTAAAAAAAACTTAAACAAAGAGATGGGCAAGGCTTGAACCCATGACCATGGGTTTAAGTACGAGAACTCATATCACTTAAGCTAAGTACACATTATAATATTAATTTCATTATTATTATTTTTTATTCCTACTTATTTAAATTGCATACACATCGTGTGTGCCACCCACTAGTTTCTATATAAACGAAACTCTGTCCAGATCTTCTCTATCTCTTCCAAACAACTTCCAGATCTGGTGAATCGACCGTAAGCTACGTCCGGTGAGTCTCTCTGTTGTGCCCTAATTTTTTTTACCGTAATTTATGTGCCCTAATGAGGTAGTCTCTAATTTTTGTGTCTCAGTGGATTGTGAATTTCTGTGGATTATTGATCATATAGTCATGTTTCCTAGAAAGTGTATATGAAAATTGAAAGAAGAAGCACAAAGTAATTCAGATTCAGTTGATGAAGATTTGATGATTGAATAACCTAATCAATGAATAAATGATAATAATAATGAAGATTTGGTGAGTCAAGAACCAACTCAATATTTTACCAGATTTTCGTCCTTTTGAATTCTTATAATGTAATGTTTTCTTCTCATCTTAATTTATATTAGTAAATTTTAGTTATTATAAGTAAACTGTGTGCGGATATGAGCATTTATATATATATATATATATATATATTATTTACCATTTTTTTTGGGTGTTAAATATGTAAAGGAGAAGGTTTTTCTCCAACCCAAGATGTAGGAGCTCCTACATCCTAAGTAATGTGGCACCTTATGATTGGCTAAGAAATTACATGAAAACTTGTATTTGGAATCCTACTTATCTTAGGCAACTTATTTATGTTTTTTGTAATTAAATTTTTATCTAAAAAAAATTCACTATTGGCAATTTTTTGATAAATTATCGGCTAATTTTTATTTGTTTATTTTTTATACGATCAAATTGCTCTACAATTAGTATGGGTTAAAAATTTAGATACATAACATTGTATGTCGTAGAATTTTGTTAACAAAAATAAGTATGTTTGGTTTTATTTTGTAAAAATAATTTTTAGTTTTTTTATTTCCTCTTTTTATTTTGTCTTCAGTTACTTTTTCATATTTTAATCAAAATTTTAAAATTTTATAGATGCGATGCAGATTGAAATATTTTCTGAAAAATCTGATTTTTTTTTATACTAAAAACAAATAAAAAATAAAAACAAAAATTGGCACATTTAATTTTTTTATTGAGAATTTTTTTTCTATATTTCTACAACATACAATGTTTCTTAATGTATGTAGATTTTTCAACGGATATTAATTATGTAATACAATTGTGGAACAATTTGATCATGAAAAAAAAAAAAAAAAGAAAGAAAAAAGTTCAAGTGATGGGTCATCCAAAATTAACCAAAATTAAAATTTATAATTTTAAAAAATGATTTAATTCCAAAAAAATACATAAGTTACCTAAAATAATTACGATTCTAAACACATGTATAATCTCTTAACCAATCTTAGGGTGTCATATTATTTGGGTTGCAAGAGCTCCTACATCTTGAGTTGGAGGAAAACTTTTTCCATATGTAAAAGTGCTCTTTAGTAGGGGTGGGCGCGGGTCGGTTGCGGCTATGAAACCTCCAATCCGCCATCCGTCCGCCAGATTGGCGGATTGGAGAAAATCAATCTGCATAGTTGAGGTGGTCTCTTGCCCAGCAAGGTAGAATAGCTTGCACTCCACAATCACCTCTTCCATTGTCAGTTTGATGTTCTTCTTGTTTCCTTGTACTTGACTTTCTTTTAAATTTGTTTTCAATAGTATTCCTAACAAGTCATTATCTCCATGATTTCCCTTCAATGTCCGCTCTTTGTTTTTGATAATATTGCTTAGTAGAGCTCTCACTTCATTATGGATTGTTTTCATCCTCACATTTGTCTTTGTTGGTAGAAACCTACATGCAATCAAGTAAATCTCAGTGGAATTAAGACATGAAAAAAGGACTCAAATAGAAGGCTCAATCTTTGTGATTGGTACTACTTGGGATGGAAAGACAAGTAAAGTTTCAACTCTATTTTCTTTAAAATGAGATGAAGCATCATATAAAAATGGGCAGATAAATTTTTTTGTCCCCCCCTTCAATCGTTTTTTTTTTTTTTTTTGTACTTTTTCAAGAGAAAACTAACAGTGTGTCTGGGATTGGGTTTTTTGTTGTTTTTTATTTTATTTTTTTGATCTTTAGTTTAGTGAACTAAAAAAAAAAAATCAAAAAGTTTTATGTTTTTAGGTTTTACTTGACTAAACTGACCAAAAAACTTTTTAAAAAAATGAAAAATTATTATTAATTTTTTAGTGAATTTATTTTTTGGATTTTGTCATTTTTTAAGAAACTTTTTAGATACTTCTACACTAAACGGACTGGGAATATAAAAATAACTGGTCCAAATTTGAAAGAAATCACTAAAGACAAAAAATGTTTAAAAAATATGTGGCCTTTTTAGCTAGATGCCAAAGCCACTCATTTAAAAAGTCACTTTAATTTTATTTTTTTTGAAAATATGAAATGAATGCTTTTAGCATTTAATATCTACCAAAACACTTGTCTACAATCCTTTGTTCAACCTTTATGTAAATGAAGATATTAGGTATGTAATGGGATATTCACACCTATGCACACTAATGAATACAGATTTACTTCTGGGTGTAGCTCAAGTTCATGCCAACTTGAAGTTGCATGTGTGGGGTTCTGGAAGAATCTTAGGATTTGCTTAAGGTATGTGCCAACATACTTGGTATATGCTATTTAACCATGAAACTTTTTCTTAATATTTATTTTCTTGATGTTGCTCATTATGTCAAATTAATATATATATATATATATATATTTGCTGATTTAAATTATAAAAAAAAAAAACCATTACAAAAACATATCACAGATCCATAGGTGTGAGAAAAATATTTAACCACATTAATTGAAGAATACAAATTCACTTTCATCTCTCTGCCAGCTGACGATTCTATATTAATCTCTCTAGAATTTCCTACTAAATTTACTAATTTTAGGCAACCCTAGAAATCTCAATCTCAATACACAATTACAAAAATCTGCACATTGGACTCTTGGTGAATTTCTGATTCTACAACCTATCCTAACTTAACCCAAAAATCTTTGAAAAGAACTCAAAAATTGTATGGCACTGTAGAATACAAAACATACACTCAACAATAGGAAAACAAGTTGGTGGAGTCTTTTCTAGGTAAAAAAGAAAAGAAAGTAATTCTAACTTGTGTTTTAGTATTCCTTCATCTCTTTTGTAATGTTCTATTATCATTAATAAAATATTACTTCTTTGCTAATAAAAAAAGAAAAACGAATTCTAAAGTATACGTGTAACGTGACTTAGAATTGGTAAGTAGCTCTACCATAAAAGTACTTGTTTGAAGCTAAGATATACCTCCATCCTGGAATATAAAACGACCGCGTGACTTGGATTAAATATCACCAAATATCCTTTTTCCTTCTTCATAGTAACTACCAAATGTCGTCCGAAAAATCATGTCAGCTGTCACAGTCTGAAGATATGGCCATACATCAACCTCGCATGACTCTTTTGTTGAGACTAACACTTCCCATTTGCTTATCATCTCACAACAACTTGAGCACATTGCTGGTACCATATGCTATATAACAAACACCAAGGACACAGTTAAGCACTGCCCAAGAAGGCATCTAGTTTGGGATGAGGCATTGTTGAGTTTCATTAAACAATTATGAGGAAGGTTTTAAAAAGCGGCCGCAACTATTACGTAACGCCGTTACGTAGCGGTTGTGGTGGTTACCGCCACCCGTTACAGCCGCTATAGCGGTGTGATAGAAATTCACATGTATAACGGCCATTTTGGTGTTACGTAATGGCCGTAGCGGTACTGTAACGGCCGTAACGGTCTGTTAGACAACGTCACATCCTTTTACAATATTCTGAATAGCTTCATTTTCCACCAAAAAAAACAAATACTTAAGTGATCCAAGCCTAAAGAAAAAATCTTATATGAATTTTTTTCCTTTATAATTTTTTTTAATTCATGGCACAATTTTCATTTTATAATCCTTTCATTTAATAATTGTGAATATTTTTTATTCAGTTAGTTCATGTATTAGCAAAAAATAATTTGTAGACATTTAAAATCAATTATTCTTAAAATCATTAACTATTGAAATAAAATGTAAAAGACTCCTTTTATAGTGATTTGAAAATATGAAGTATATTGAATCATACTTAAAAATTAAGAAAAATTGATCAAAATTTATTTTAAACCCCAATAAATGTGCTTCTAAAAAAAAATGTGTATGAGTAAGTTTTCTTCAAATTGTGCGAAAAATAAAAAAAATCACGGATTGCTTCAAAGGATGGAGAAGATTTTCAAGCCTTGTATCATGCTCATGAATTGCATTGTCCATCTCACCAAGCCTTCTCCTTAGATCATTAATTTTTTCTGTTCTTGAATTTGTCCGAGGTCCAGATTGGCACGGATTGTGGAGGTAGCGTCGTCGTCGTCATCTGCGAACCTGAAGTAATTGCAGTGTTCGTTCATGCTCTACAATGTACAAGAATCAGTTAATGAATAAATGACAAATGAAATTTGTAAAAAGTAAAAGATTAATTTATATAACAGATACTTACATATTTTGTTGGGCAAACAAAAAAGACACGTCCTTCACTTCCATTTTCATTGGTTCGTACAATATGCATGGAAGTTGTTCTTCCACAATTACACAATCTTGGCTTTAATCTTATATTCCTATTATTAATAGAAGATGAAGTCATTTTTTTATCTGCATAAAAAATACCAACAGATTCAACTACCGATTAGTAAAAGATGATGTTCTTCCTATTTTTTTTTATCTCCCAAGCTGTTCTACTTATTAGTAGAAGATGATGATTCAACTACCTATTAGTAGACAGTGTTTGTTCGCATTTTACAATGTACAAGAATCAGTTAATCAATAAAAGACAAATGAAATTTGCAAAAAGTAAAAGATTAATTTATATAACAGATACTTACATATTTTGTTGGGCAAACAAAAAAGACACGTCCTTCACTTCCATTTTCATTGGTTCGTACAATATGCATGGAAGTTGTTCTTCCACAATTACACAATCTTGGCTTTAATCTTATATTCCTATTATTAATAGAAGATGAAGTCATTTTTTTATCTGCATAAAAAATACCAACAGATTCAACTACCGATTAGTAAAAGATGATGTTCTTCCTATTTTTTTTTATCTCCCAAGCTGTTCTACTTATTAGTAGAAGATGATGATTCAACTACCAGTTAGTAGAAGATGATGATTCAACTACCTATCAGCAGATTCAACTACCTACCAAGCTGTTCTTTCATTTTTTTTATCTTCCTATCATTAGTAGAAGATGTTGGAGTTCAATCTTGATAACAGATTTGTTTAAAGAGTTCAATCTTGATAAAGAGTTCAATCTGTTTAAAATAGAGACAGGTGCGTTCAAGATTGAACTCTCTTATCAGGTTAATCTTGAATAAATTTTGATAACAGAGTTCGATCTTGATATGTTGAATTAACCAGGTTAATCTTGATAACAGAGTTCAATCTTGAATTAATTTGGTTAACAGGTTAATCTTGAATTAATTTTTCACAGAACTATGTTTAGTCTGTTTTTCACACACAGAACATTAAATTATTCGTTGAATTAATTTTGAAATTATTTAACATAGGAACATTTCATAAAGCTCAGGAACATTTCATCAATTTTTCACGGAACATTTCATCAAGATTAAAAATTAATTCAAGACTAACCTGTTAACCAGGTTAATCTTGATAACAGAGTTCCATCTTTAATTAGGCACACCACCAAGTTAACCAGGTTAATCTTGATAACAAAATTCATTCTTGATAACAGGTATATTTTGTATGACCAGATTGAACTCTAACAGAGTAGGTATACTTTGTATGACCAGATTTGCCTTTATACCTGTTATCAAGATTTTGATAATAGAGTTCATTCTTGATAACAGAGTAACACATCTTGATAACAGAGTGTTACTGTCATACAAAGTAGGTTTGGGATAACAGGTATCGAGAATCCCAAATATACGATTTGGGATAACAGGTATCGAGAATCCCAAATATACCAGGATAGTAACACATCTTGATTACAGAGTTCATTTCCAAATCTCAAACCTACTTTGTTTTATATCTATTATAACAGAGTTCATTTTTGATATAATGTATAAAGACAAATCTCAAACCCTAACACATCACAAATTAAAGCTAAATCTTAAACCCTAACACAAATTGCAAACAAAATCCAACACCAAACACTCACAATCGATTAATTTCTACAAAAATTGAAGCCAAACGTAAACCCTAACTTTGCGATTTCAGGTTTACCTCAGATTCGCTGTCGCAGGCTCCCATTCGTCTTCCGTCGTCATTCGTCGTCCATCGTCTCGTCGTTCTTCGTACTTCTTCAAGAGACAGGTGAGAGAGACAAGAGTGAAGAGATAGAAAGCAGAGAGGGATGAGGCGAGAGTGAGAGAGAGGTGAGAGTGCTGATTTCTTGCAATTTGTTGAGAGTGAGAGAGGTGAGAGAGTCGAGAGTAAAGAGATATAGTGAACTGCTAAAGCGGAGAGGGAAGAGATCGAGAAGGGAGAGAAATTTGTACTTTCGAGCCATTCGAGCCCGAAATATTCGAGCTACAGATCATTTTTGACAATAGAATTCACAGAGTGAACACAAGAGCTGAAATTGTGAAACATCAAGCAAAACCCATTAAAAGATAATGGTAAAATAAAATAAAAGCAAGTACTCGAAGGTTATATAAATCTCATACACAGTTTGAACTTATTCTACAAGGCCCACATACGTTAGGTTGCATGAAGAACTTTTTCAAATAGTCATCTTTTCCAAAACTGTATTACTATCCTCTTCTAAGGAAATCACAGCTTTGTTCTTAAGCTTATAACCAAATGAATCACTAAAATCTCTGCTAATTATTCGGTTCCCATCAGTTACCAACAATGGCCTCACTGTTGGTGTAAGTGGTGATGGAACTAAACTAAACTCAAACTCATCCTTTTGAGCCTGCTCTCTATACAGCTGAGTAGTGAGGTAACTTTCTAAAGGGTTCAATGGTTTAACAGAAAACTCGCGAGACCTTTTACTTCTAAGAGGCTTGCTCTTTGCTAATCTATAGGTCTCAAATCCC
This sequence comes from Camellia sinensis, assembly GCF_004153795.1. Lineage (NCBI taxonomy): Eukaryota > Viridiplantae > Streptophyta > Magnoliopsida > Ericales > Theaceae > Camellia > Camellia sinensis. The sequence goes on along the minus strand of NW_021024913.1, from coordinate 1,259,325 downwards.
AGTAAAGCATCACCAAAATTGTCAAAACGTTAACCAGGTTAATCTTGATAACAGAGTTCATTCTTGATAACAGGTATATTTTGTATGACCAGATTGAACTCTAACAGAGTAGGTATACTTTGTATGACCAAATTTGCCTTTATACCTGTTATCAAGATTTTGATAATAGAGTTCATTCTTGATAACAGAGTAACACATCTTGATAACAGAGTGTTACTGTCATACAAAGTAGGTTTGGGATAACAGGTATCGAGAATCCCAAATATACGGTTTGGGATAACAGGTATCGAGAATCCCAAATATACCAAGATAGTAACACATCTTGATTACAGAGTTCATTCCCAAATCTCAAACCTACTCTGTTTTATATCTATTATAACAAAGTTCATTTTTGATATAATGTATAAAGACAAATCTCAAACCCTAACACATCACAAATTAAAGCTAAATCCTAAACCCTAACACAAATTGCAAACAAAATCCAACCCCAAACACTCACAATCGATTAATTTCTACAAAAATTGAAGCCAAACGTAAACCCTAACTTTGCGATTTCAGGTTTACCTCAGATTCACTGTCGCAGGCTCCCATTCGTCTTCCGTCGTCATTTGTCGTCCATCGTCTCATTGTTCATCGTTCTTCTTCAAGAGACAGGTGAGAGAAACGAGAGTGAAGAGATAGAGAGGGATGAGGCGAGAGTGAGAGAGAGGTGAGAGTGCTGATTTCTTGCAATTTGTTGAGAGGCGAGAGTGAAGAGATATAGTGAACTACTAGGCGGAGAGAGAAATTTGTACTTTCGAGTCATTCGAGCCCGAAGTATTCAAGCTACGGATCATTTTTGAAGATTTTATCTATTTTTTTTGTTTAAATTTCAAAATCATATATTTGGTTAACTGACATACGATGATGTGAGCTATTTAAAAATAAAAAGTATACATATTTAATTGATATATTTAGTTTATGCAAAAAAATTATGATGAAAAAGAGTGGATGCATTATTTAATTAAATTAGAAAAGTACGAACTTGATAAAAAATATTAAAAAAAAAAAAACTGAATATAGAGAGACGCAAGACAGTTGACTTTAGGGAAAAAAAATTGTGAAATTTAGAAAGTATAACTAAAGAATGCAAAGGGGTGGAAAAAAAAAAAAAAAAGTGTGTTAGGATTCTAGAACAGGATAAATAAAACACTTGTGAGTAGGAAACTAATTCGATGAAATTAAATATTAACAAAGATTAAAAAAAATATTTATAAATTACTTCCATATCAAAGAAGAGTAAATCACATGAAAATTTTTCAGAAACAATTTTTGAAAACTCAATAAAAAAATAAATAAATTATCTTGTATTTTGAGAATTCCATGTTAACTGTGTGCCCACCCAATAGCATGAGACTAAGTAATTACATGGTTCAAAAAATAAGAACATAGTGAACAAAATACAAAGTGTTATTAGATAAACACCAAGACAGCCGAACCTATTAGATAATTTCCGATAAAAAGGAGTTTTTATTATTATTATTATTATTTAATAAAAACAGCAGTATATATATACTGGGGAAATTCAACAAAACTTTTCTATAAACTATATTAGATGTTTTATTTGTTAATTATATCTTTTGTCAAGAGAAAAAAATAATAATAAAAAAAAAAGGAACAATCAAATAATCTTTTATCATCAAAACATTAAATTTAGGGAACACCTCATCTGTGACATAAGGCTTTCACATTTCAGTTGAGCTGTGCCAGCACATAACTTTTTTAAACATTAACATTTTTTTTTTTGACAATAACTTTTTTAAATATTAGTTACATCGATAATGTTAGGATGTTGACATTTTAATTTTAATATCTTATATAACACTGACTATACTAGCTATTTATTATATAATATATGTGATTGAGACATGCAATAACTTTTTTGTTTCTGTATAAATTTTCCTAGTAAACTTTAGACAATGGGTTGGATGACTTAATGATTGAGGCATTTAGAGATGATTAAAGTCCATGGAAAAAATTTAACTTCAAATTTAAAATTTTTTTTTTTCAACTCAAAAAATTATTTTTTCAAACATAATTTTTAAACTATAAATACATCCTGCCAAATGGACTTGATCCCGAGCGAGAGAGTCAGAGGGGCTATAGGTAGTTGTTGTGGGTCCAGAATGTCAAATTTGAGCACTGCCCAAACCAATATAGTGGATGGGGCAATGGTACCGTTTAGGGCTTGGTGATGGGTTCGAATTGGGATCCTCTCCTTGAATCCTCTCTTTGACTTCCTTCTTGCAGGGCCTTCGGGCCCATTTTTAGGCCCAATTTTGATAATCCGAACCGTTCATATTTTAAGATTTATTCAGTATACCATACCTGTAAAAAATCAAGTTGATCGGATATCAGAAAGTATGTGTTCGGAAAACTATTTATTAAAAAATAGTTTGTAGTTCGATTTTTCTGAACATACTTTCTGATATCCGATCAACTTGATTTTTTACAGGTATGATATACTGAATAAATCTTAAAATATGAATGGTTCGGATTATCAAAATTGAGCCTAAAAATGAGCCCGAAGACCATGCAAGGAGGGAGTCAAGAAGAGGATTCAAGGAGAGGATCCTTGCTCGATGGGTTCCGGTGGTTGGCCAGTTGGGCTGGACAACCTCACCTAGAATAGAGGGATACCCGTCGGGAAAGGGGGCAGAAATCTCGATAGATGTTTGTACTTTCATTTAAACTTCAATAGTGGAAACAAACAAAATAATATTTTTGGGCTCAACTTTTTCACAATCTTGATCTGATGATGATTGTTTCTTGATATTTGTTAACATATTAATATAATTGTTAATATAATATGTTAATATATTATAGTATGTATATAATAGGATTCCTTGTCCCTGCTTTCGATCACCCGCCTTTTTTCGGCCTTCTTTTCCTTATTATATTGAATTATATCATAATGATGTTTTGTATCCAGCTCCTATATTATGGAGCCTCTATTTGGTTTTAATATACAGTTTCAATTACAGAGAGTTCTCTTTCAATATCACTCTCTCAACTCTCTCTCAACTTGTTTTACATGGTATCAGAGCACAGGTGTTTTTCCTAAGTCTCTGCATCACATTTTCTTTTCTTGGCAGATTGCTGCGTACCTCGTCCTTACCTAATATACAGATTGGACCACATCAGCACCTTCGTCTCTTCACGACGAAGCCAACGCCACCAGATTCATCATCATCTGAAGTCTCACGCACCCTCACGCGCCGCCAGAACATTAGGCAACGCGCTTCCTCGTTTCAGACGCGCTCTACGCGCCTCCTACACTGTCCGGTGCTATTGTGTGCCACGGCCTCATCTGCTAACGTGAGCCGCGTGTTTCTGACGTCAGCCGACGTCAGCCCTGGCTGCTTCCGTGCGCCGCGTGTTTCTCGCCTGCTAACGTGCACCGCGCAACTCTATGCTAACGTGCGCCGCGCCTGTGACATCAGCCCTGCATCATCCTTGTTTGACCAGATTCGATGACTAATCCATTTTCTGCCTTTCTGGTCATATTTTTGGTCCGTTCACTCCTTTTCTGACTGATTTTGACCATCTGAATTCACTGGTAACCTCGGTTTTTTTAGATTCTACCTCAATTGTGCTATTTTTCTCTCATGGATCGCCTGGACTCCTCTAACCACCCTATTTCCGTTATTCTTGATGGGACTAATTATGTCCTATGGGCACAAGCTATGTCTGGCTTCCTCAAAGGAAAGAAACTTTAGCGCATCATCACTGGGGATGTGTGCAAACCCGTTCAAGGGACCACGGATTCCGCTGCCACAGACTCCGCTGCCAAATATGTCGACCGACTGGAAGATTGGGATAGTAAAAACTATCAGATCATCACTTGGTTTCGCAATACTTCTATTACATCTATCAGCCTTCAGTTTGGTCAGTTCCAACTTGACTCTGCTTCCTCTCCTGCCAAAGTCATCTCGGATTTTTTACAAGAACGCTATCAGACTACTGGCCTTGCTCACCAATATCAGCTTCTGAGTCATCTTCACCGTATGCGCCAAGAAACAACTCAGAACATTAATGATTTCCTCTCCCAAATGTATTATGTCTGGGATCAGCTCGCTCTTTCTGAACCTCCATGGGATTGTACTAAGGATGCTGCCTTGTTTACTACTTACCGTGACCAATAGCGCTTGGTTCAATTTCTCATGGCTCTCACTCCCCGATTTGAGCCAGTACGCGCATCTCTCCTTCATCGCACTCCTTTACCCACCCTTGAGCAATCAATTTCTGAACTCCTGTCAGAGGAAACCAGATTTGGTACTCTCCATCCGCACCCTGTGGACTCTGTTCTTGCCACTCCTCAGATTCGAAGTTCTCCTTCCTCACCTTCACCACAGAATCAGATTCGAAGTTCTCCTTCCCCACCTTCACCACAGAAGTTCAATGCCTGCAATTACTGTAATATATTATAGTATGTATATAATAGGATTCCTTTAATATATTATAGTATGTATATAATAGGATTCCTTGTCCCTGCTTTCGGTCGCCCGCCTTTTTTCGGCCTCCTTTTCCTTATTATATTGAATTATATCATAATGATGTTTTGTATCCAGCTCCTATATTATGGAGCCTCTATTTGGTTTCAATATACAGTTTCAATTACAGAGAGTTCTCTTTCAATATCACTCTCTCAAATCTCTCTCAACTTGTTTTACAATATTCATTTTGTTGCCATACCTTAACGTTAATGGATAAACATGACGAGGAAGGAAGAAGATGAAGTTGGTGGAAGACTAGAGAAGAATAGTGGAGGGAGGTAATCTATATTTGAACTTTTGAAGAATATGAGAAATATTATAATAAAATAATGACATGGTACTAATTATGATAACCACTACATAAAGATCCTCATTTTACATATTATCATTACAAAGATTGATCAAATCCTAGATTTTTTGTAGGATCAAGTGAGCACCATGTTGGGGATTGAGTGTTAAAAAAAGAGTAGGAGCGTGCACATATGATGGAGAAAGCTGGAATAAAAAATGTTGTAAAATCATTGCCAGGGCTATTTTTGCTTCCATCATTGAGAAGTTTTGTCCAATACATGTACGAGGACCCCCACCAAAAGGAATGAATGTGCCTGGACCCTTTGTTGCCTTTGTAACTCCTTCAGAAAATCTCTCAGGCTTGAACTCTGTTACATCTCTGCCCCAAATTTCACGGTCATGATGTATTGCAAGAATTGGCAATGAAATTTCCACTCCAGGAGGTAGAACAAGTTCTCCTACCTTTATCTTCTGGTGTAGTGTTCGGCTAAGGACGACTGCTGGTGAGTATAACCTAAGAACCTCGTAGAGAATCATGGTCATCTGCAATACAAAGGTTGTAGGAAGATGAATCAAAAACAAAAGTTATAGCACAGTTCTGCTATGAATACAAAATCTTATCACAAACCTACACACAAAATGTATATAGATGGATAAGATTTTTAAAAATATTTATTTTATACTTTGCACGGCACAAACCAATTGTTAGCAAAGTTAGCATTATATTTTTCATCCTTTGTATAAAATAAAAAAAATGATATGGCATTTCATCAAAAATAAAAATATGTAGCTCATGATAGGCAAAAAAAAAAAAAATGAGTAGACAGTTCTATAAATTTGAGTGAAAATCCAAAATTTGATTTATGTAGAAAATACTAACAGTTTTGAGTTGATTTAATCCATCAGAGTCTGGTTTCTTGTCTCCAAACACTGCCAAAACCTCTTCTCTAGCTAGAGCTTGCCACTTTTGATACTTACTCAACAAGATCATTGTCCATACAAACAAAGCTGAGGTGGTCTCCTGCCTAGCAAGGTAGAATAGCTTGCACTCCTCAATCACCTCTTCTGTTGTCAGTGTGATGTTCTTCTTGTTTCCTTTTTCTTGAATTTCTTTCAAATTTGTTTTCAATAGTATTCCCAATAAGTCATTATCTCCATCATTCTCCTTTATCGTCCACTCTCTTTTATTAATGATATTGCTCAACAAATCTCCCACTTCACGATAGATTGCTTTCATCCTCATGTTTGTCTTTGTTGGTAGAAACCTGCATGCAATTAAGTACATCTCATCAAAGAGATGAAGGTGGGTTCTACCCACAAATTTTATAAAATCTTAACCATTCATATTTATTTTGTATTTTCTTTATGTTTTTAATTTTTGTGATCGTGACAGAATTTCAGACATACCTCCAGCCTGGAATGTAAATTGATTGCGTGAGTTGTATTGTAAGGTCAATTTGTTCTTTTTGGAGTTGGAATATCCTTTTTCCTTCTTCATAATTACTACCAAATGCTGTTCGAGAAATCACGTCAGCTGTCAGATTAACGAGATAAGGCCGTACATCAACCTCACATGACCCTTTTGTTGATGAGACTAACACTTCCCATTTGCTTATCATCTCACTACAACTTGAGCACATAGCTGGAACCATATGCTACATAACAAACACCAAAGACACTATTAAGCACCCCGATCATGGAAAACAATTCCAAGTAAGAGAAACAGATGAATGTTCAATCCATGATTTAAACACAGCTTAATTACCTTTAGCTTTTCTAGATGAAAGGCTGGATTGAGAAGGTTTCTGTGCATAGCCCATTTGTCACCCTCCAACGATAGAACCCCTCTCACTAGCAACCTTCCTAGTGGGTTTCTCAGTGCCTTTTGAAAGATTTCATAGTTAAACAATATCTCCTTTATCAGTTTAGGATTTGCAATGTTTACTCGTGGTATTGGGCCCATCCATTCAAAGTAATCTTTACCTGAAAGTTTTGGCCACTATTTGCTGAGGTGAGAACAAAATGAAAGACTTGAATTTTAATGAAGGCATTGAATTTGAAATTAATTGGCACTAACTACATGGGCTCTTAGGCCGATCAAAAAAAAAAAAAACTACATGGGCTCTTAGAATCCATGCATGCTTAGGTGACATGTTGCCTGGTTTCATGTGGAGGTGGCACAGAGATGAGAGAAGAAAAAAATAAATTCATGACTAAGATTTGGCCCTGCGACCACCGAAGATCTAGATTTGATACAATATTAGAATTATTGAATGTATTTAACTCAAATTTGACATTAGCTGGAGAGGCTTCAACTATATTAATCATACCTAGATAAATTAGAAAGGGGATATTGATAATTAAAATATTGGAAAAATTACAATTAAAAAAAAAAAAATTATGTGATATATTTGAAAAAAATATTGATAAAATATTTAGAATTCCTAACATTACTTTAAAAAATAACATAAGTAAGACCATTTTTTTCTTGAAAAGTGGAAGTTTTTTTTTTTTTTATTTCATTTTATTTTATTTTATGTCATTCAAATTACAACTTTTTATCTAAGCGATATTTTAATTGAGTTAAACGTATATATAACACCTCTGTGATCCATAAAATTGTTTAAGAAAAATGCTTGAGAGCACTAAAAAGGGATCACTAGAGGGAGCACTAATGATGTGACAGTGGATCCCGCCCACTTTCTATGCCTTGTTTTTATTTTTTTATTATTTTTTTTGCCATTCCCAATATATTAGTGCTATTAGTGATGTATTTTTTAGTGGTCTAAATTATTGTTGATTATTTAAATATCAAATATTTGTAACAATTTTGTTTTATCCAATTAAATGTGAATTAAATTCAAATACTAACTTAATTGGTTATATCATCTTAAATATTCCAGTGCATCAAGTTAAAAGAAAAAATTATCTGCTTCAAATTCTTTTTAGGAAAATGTCTTGTAGCTCAAATTTTGTGACTCAAAAGTGGCTCAAATGGCCAAAACGACGTCGTTTTGGCCATTTTTACGTTGTTCTGTACTCAAAACGACGTCGTTTTGGTAATTTGAGTCACTTTTGAGCCACAAAATTTGAGCTACGTAGCATTGTCGTTCTTTTTATAAAAGAAAACAATCCCGTTTGGTAGCTCGAAACTAATTGCCCCGAATGGCCCGAAAAATCAAAACGACGTCATTTTGTCTTTTTTTTTTTTTTTTTTTTTTTTTTTTTTTTTTGTTCTTTGTTTTTCCTTCCCCCTCTCTTTTCACTCTCAAACACCAAACTCTAACAAACAGAGAGGCGAGGTGACGACAAGAGAAAGAGAGGAAAAGGAGGAACAAAAGAGGAAAAGAGAACGTCGGAGATGGCTTTGCCAGCCGAGTGGGAAGCGGCCGGAGTGGGTTTGTAGTGTTGAATCTCCATCGAAAAGAAAGAAATGAAAAAAAAAAAAAAAAAACAGAACCTCCTTTCTCTTCAATTTTCTCTTCTTCATCCTCTACTCTCTCTCTAAAATTACCAAACCCACCAAAAAATTGAAGCAAATCCACTTTCTCTCTCTAAAAACTATCAAACCCACCACAAAATTGAAGCAAACAGAACATGGGTTATTCAATTAACATTAACAAATAACATAAATCATCCAGATTCAACACTCTGGCTCTTGTTTCTTCAATTTCTTTATTTCTTTTTTCTTATTTTTTCATTTCTTTCTTTATGTTGTTTTTGGAGAGTTATTGATTTGTACATGGGTTTTGCTCTGAAAAAATAGATCTGGAGGAAGAATGAGGGAGGGTGGTGTTGGGTCGGCTGAAGCTAATGGAGTGGGAAAGAGGAGGCTGGAGGGTGGGTCTGAGAGAGAGAGATAGAGAGGAGAGAAAAATTAGGACCATTCAAGGATTAAAAGTTCGAGTTACAAAGCTTTATTCATCGAAGAAATGGTCATAGTTTTTGGAGAAGGGTGTTGCCTAAAATATTTAGTTGAGCAGAATTAAAATAAAAATATTGTTATAATTAATTTTTTAAAATATTTATTTTGCATATTTGGTTGAGTAAAAACCAAAAAAAAAAAAAACTCATACCATGAAGGTGGACGCTATGATGGTGGGATGGTAGGACGCGTGGGATAATATCGTCTGAAGACGTGTCCATGGGTTTGGATCTTGATTCTCTCGTCATTGACGTCATCTCTTTTGTGTCTCCATACAACACTTTGTATGGATTTCCCTTGAAACCTTGCTCTCTCAACCACTTCTCTAACTGCTTCGGCCTCAACCACACCCAGTTCACTACCCTCCATGCGCATGTTAGCAAAGTTACCAAAGCTACGGAGGTAACAATAGAGCTCACTGTTACTTCCATGTTGGAGGAGGAACAGAAAGATAAGAAAGAGAGAACAAAACCACCACAAACTTTGTTGTCCAGCAGATGTCCTACAATAGGTTGGTATATATTGGATTGGTGGGTGTCACACGCATTAATTTAGATAAGTATAAGAATTATAATATATATGTCAGTTAAATGGTAAGAATCCCACGGTCTTGGGTTTAAATTTTATTCATGAATAATGTTTTTTATTTTAAGATAAGGAAAATTTGTCACGTAATAAAAGAAAAAGCCACCACACTAAATATCAAGTCATGTACTCGCATATATAATAATATATATATATAATAGGATGTTGTAGAGATGGATTCTATACACAAAACAAACCAATTAATGGACAGGTTATTTTGAAGTCCAAGGCTGTACTGTACTGGTGGTGCTCATCTTTAATTATAAAAAATGTTAAAAATCTATCTCAACTTAAACGTAAGGGTTTGGATTCTTGTCATCCGTTAAGGAATTTGAAGACAGATTTCGGAAAAAACACTGAAAGTCTGTGAAATTAGATAAAATATAAGTATGTTTTATTCATATTTCACTTACTTTTTTTCATTTTCCTTTCCAAATCTCTCCTTAAATTTCCTAACCAAATGCAGCATAAGAGAACCTTTGGGCTTGATGAGCTCATTTTGGAGCCAATCTTATTGATTTAAACTGTTCACTTTTCAGAATTTATTAAGTAATTCATTTAAAAAAAATCAAAATAATCAAATATCAGTAATTATATATTTAAATTATATTTATTTAAAAATAAATAAATGACAAATCTAATTTTAAAAATAGTCATATTTAATCATTAAAAAGGTAAAGAATCATAAAATAATTTTTTTTTAAATGTAGCTTAAAATATTTGTGTGGTATATATATTTAAAGTTAGTGAATAGTGAGAGTTGGTTGATTCATTTTTTAAATATTTTTGTGAGTAATTTTTTAACTATATAATATTATTGTTTAATTATTAGTTAATGCAGTAAAGTTCGTTATTTAAAATATATATATAAAAAAAGTATACAAATCCCGTTCCAAAAAATATATATATAAAAATAGCAAAAATTTCAATCAGTGAAAATTTGGTGACCTTTTTTTTTTTACATAGATAGTGGTGACTTCGATGATGGAGATGTTTCACTGCTTGTAACACCGCTCTTATTTTAATATTTATATTATCTTCTACCGTTCTTACTGCATCTCTCTATAATATGTATATATATGAGTTGGAAAATCACGCGATTTGGCCGTCACGCTCCTCTGTGGAGGTGACTCCGCCTGTGGCGGTGGCAAGAGGGTGGTTTCAAATGCCGATTTTGGTAAGATTTTGTTCATTCTGAGTAGATTTGATGAATATTTTAGTGTTTTATCTGAATATGATATCTTTTACAAGACTTTCTCATGGAATACTTATTAAAATGATTTGGGGTTCCGGATTATCAATACTAATTTCTCATTTTATATCATGGATCATGCATTTGGTTATAGGTTTGGATGAGTTTACTATGAAGAGATATTTTAAAAAGATAGAAAAAAAAAAAAAAATTGAATAAATAATTTTTTTGAACAGTGGATATGATCTATTCAAAATGAGAAAGAAATACAAAAATGGATAACAATGGAAAATCAATGGCTAGGTATCAAAAAACTTTGCCCTTCTAATTTTTTTTAAAATTCATTCAAGCACAGAGTCTCGTAATATATGCATCCAATTTTGTTTAAACAAAATCCGAGGTTAGGGTTAACTGCCTTCAACTTTTCTAGATGAAAGGCTGGGTTGAGAAGGTTTCTATGCTTCACCCATTTCTCACCATCCAACATTAGAACCCCTCTCACTAGCAACTTTCCAAGTGGGTTTTGCCCTGTCTTTTGAAAGACTTCATAGTTCAACAAGATCTCCTTTATCAATTTAGGATCTGAAATGTTTACTTGCGGTATTGGGCCCATCCATTGAAAGTAATGTTTACCTGAAAATTATTATACTTCATTTTGTCATTAAATTTTCAAATATCAAGAGAATTATATCGAACTAGACAATCCATTATTTAAGAAAGTCCAACAGTATATATTGTCCACATTCCCAACACCAAAAGTTCCCTAACAGAGAAGAAACAATCAATTCAATTGTTGTTGATTGTCAGTTGAGAGTTTATGGGGTAAAAAAATACACAAAATGTATGCAACAATCAATGGAAAATAACCAAATATAGAAAATAAGGGAAACTCCCCAACACTTATGGCTGCATTAGTCAGACAATTAGTACAATTGTTCATAACAAATACTAAAAAATTCACCTCCTTAGTTGTAAATATTGGGTATAACAATAATGCGATGTGACAGTTTTCCGATGAACGAGAAATCTCACATCACAGTAGTGGAGACTGTATTGTTAGGTTAGTGAAAGACGACGTATCTACTTAATTTCACTTATAGTAGTGTAAATTATGCTTTACCCCCTCTACGTTTTAGTATTTTATCACTTTGATTCTTAAATTATTTTTTCTTACTTTGGTCCCTAACGTTTATAATGTTTGCCAGTTTACCCCAACAGTTAATCCTTGTCCAAATTTGATCTGAAAATGCCATGTCGCACCATGTGGCATAATAATACACATTATTATGCAAATTAGAGTAAATTATGCTTTTCTTCCTTAAGTTTGAGTGTTTTCCCACTTGGCCCTTCCAAGTTTTTTTCCCCTACTTTGGTCCCTAGCGTTTCTAATTTTTCGTAATTTGTTCCAATAATCAACATCAATTTGTTCCAGTAGTTAATGTCTATCCAGAATTGAATGAATGACAGTGATCTTGCCTCCAATTTGAACCTCACACTCTCCCATCCTCTTTTCTCCTCCAGATCTACAGAAGTGGTACTCACTGCTCAGATTTGAAAGAGAGATGTTGTTTGATGATGGTATTTGATGGTGTTGATTTGAAAAAGGTTGTGATGGTGGACTCTTGATGGTGGCTTTGAAGTGTTGGTGTTGGCAGTGAGGGAGTAAGGTAGCGGATGATAGTGTTGTTGCGTTGGTGATGGCAGTGAGGAGGGAGTTGAGGCATATTAAAAAATACATGCACCAAACACAATAAAAACTTGCATCCAATGAAAGTGAAAAAATTTGAATAAATTTACACGAGACATAGCGTGAAGGTTGACGTTATGATGGTGGGGTGGTAGGACATGTGGGATAATATCGTCTGAGGACGTGTCCATGGGTTTGGATATTGATTCCATGATCATGGAAATCATCTCTTTGGTGTCTCCATACAGCAGTTTGTATGGATTTCCCTTGAAACCGTGCTCTTTCAGCCACTTCTATATCTGCTTCGGCCTCAATCATACCCAGTTCACTACTCTCCATGCACATGTTAGGAAAGTTACTAAAGCAATGGAGGTAACAATAGAGCGTACTGTTACTTCCATATTGAGAGAGAGAGAGAGAGAGAGAGAGAGAGAGAGAGAGAGAGGTACCTCAATAGGTTGGTATATAGAGGACAATAGAATGCTGTACAAAAAAAAGGAGGAGGGGGGGGGGTCTACATGCCGGTGAGTAAAGGGAAAAAATTTTATTCAAATGAGAGTGCAAGTGTGTTTGGAGGGGGGCTACATGCCGGTGAGAAAAAGAAAAAAAATTTATTCACATAAAAAATTTATTCACATGAGAGTGCAAGTGTATTTGGTGGGGTCTACATGCCGGTGAGAAAAGGAAAAAAAATTTATTCACATGAGAGTGCAAGTGTGTTCGGTGGGGTGTAAATGAAAGACTGTATGAGTACAAATTGCACGCCTTCCTGTGTTGATTATTTTTTTTCCTTTTCTCACCTGCTTGTAGTTTCCCAAAAAAGAAAGAGAGAGAATTACCACTATTTTTAATTATAATTGATAGAAGCAATTGATTTTTAATTAGCTGGGTCAACCATTTTATCCCCATAAAGTCAGAGAATTATAGATAACAAAAGCAAGGAATTAAACATCGAAATAGAAGTCATCCTGTCCTCAAAAAAAATAGAATTCATCCTCAATAAGAGTATTCTGGAATCCAACATCAAAATGCAATTAAAAATTGCATGAAGGGGTTGTAATTAAGACAATGTCAAAAAATAATCTCTATTAAAATGTAGGGGTGTGGATGTAATTTACTCCAAATTTACATCCATCATAATTGGGTGATTTGCTTGTATTAGGGTTTATCTACAACTATAAGCAACACAGCATGTTAATAACGAATTTATAAAATAATTTAACTTATATGAAAGATTTTATCTATTTTTTTTAAAAAATTTCAAAATAATTAATTTGGTTAACTGACATATGATGAAAGAGAGCTTTTTAAAAATAAAAATGGTGCATTTACATACAAGTTCTAATTTATGAATTTATACACCATTAAGTTCTAATTAAGATTTTTTAGACTTTTAAGTTCCATTAAATTTTTAATAATCAGAATTGTCCTTCAAATAATGATTGTTTATTATTTATGATTATTCATAAAGTAAGATGATGATTTGACATTTATTTTGGTTTTCAAAACTTTCTAACATGAACTTTCAAATTTAAAAAATTTTAAAAAAATAATAATGTGCAAAAAAAAATTTTTTTGAAAAAATTGAAAAAACTAAATTCTTTTTTGTGCAAAAATAAAAATTGTCTCTATAAAGAAGTATGATGATGAAATATTGATGTGTAAAACTTTAAAAATGTAAAAATTGATAATGTTTTCAGTTTTAAAACTGAAAAAAAACTAATAATGTTCTTGGTTTTATTGGATAATTGAATCAAAACCAATAGGTAGATGGACAAAAATATTTAATCTCATATTTTGTTTTTTTCACCAGTTAGTGAAATAATTATCTAAAATATTACTATACAGAATTAATAATATTCTTAATTTTAAAAATTAAAAAAAATAGATAATATTTTCAATTTTATTAAATAAGACTTATCGATTCAAAAAAAATTCAGATGTTACAAAAGTTATTATAATATTTATAAATAAGATTTTTAAGTAATTAACCCAACATTAAATTGAGGGAACACCTCATCTGTGACATAAAGCTTTCACATTTCAGTTGAGCTGTCTGGCACGTAACTTTTTTAAACATTAATTTTTGAACTTTTTCAAACATTAATTATATTGATAATGTTTGCAGGTTGACATTTTAATATCTTATATAACACTGACTATGCTATTTATTATATAATTTATGTAATTGAGACATGCAAGGTCTTTGGTAATAATTTTTTTTTTTTTATAAATTTTCCTAGTAAACTGTAGACAACGGGTTGGATGACTTAATGGTTAAGGCATTTAGAGATGATTATAGTCGACAGAAAAAAAATTAATTTAAATTTTTTTTTTTTTTCGTCTCAAAAAATTATTTTTTCAACCAGAGTTTTTAAACTATAAATACACTCTGCCAAATGGACTTGATCCCGAGCGAGAGGGTCAGAGGGGCTTATAGGTAGTTGTGGGTACAGAATCTCAAATTTGAGCACTGGCCCAAACCAGGCAATGGTACTGTTTAGGGCTTGGTGATGGGTTGGACCTCACCTAGAATGAATGTTTGTACTTTTATTTACACTTCAGTAGTGGAAACAAACAAAATAATATTTTTGGGCTCAACCTTTTCACAATATTGATCTGATGATGACTGTTTCTTGATATTCATTTTGTTGCCATACCTTAACGTTTATGGATAAACATGACGAGGAAGGAAGAAGATGAAGTTGGTGGAAGAACAGAGAAGAATAGTGGAGGGAGGTAATTTAGTATTTGAACTTTTGAAGCTATAGAAACTATTATAATAAAATGATGACATGACAAGATAATATTAGGTGTTGTAATACACTAATTATGATAATCACTACATAAAGGTAATTATTTTACATATCATCATTACAAAGATCAATCAAATCCTAGATTTTTTGTAGGATTAAGTGAGCACCATGTTGGGGATTGAGTGTGAAAAAAAGAGCAGGAGCGTGCACGTATGATGGAGAAAGTTGGAATGAAAAACGTTGTAAAATCATTGCTAGGGCTATTTTTGCTTCCACCATTGAGAAGTTTTGTCCAACCAATACATATACGAGGACCCCCACTAAAAGGAATGAATGTGCCTGGGCCCTTTGTTGCCTTTGTAACTCCGTCAGAAAATCTCTCAGGCTTGAACTCTGTTGCATCTTTGCCCCAAATTTCATGGTCATGATGGATGGCAAGAATTGGCAACGAAAGTTCCACTCCAGGAGGTAGAACAAGTTCTCCTACCTTTGTCTTCTTGTGTGTAGTTCGGTTAAGGACAACTGCTGGTGGGTATAACCTAAGAACCTCGTAGAGAATCATGGTCATCTGTAATACAATGGTTGTAGGAAGATGAATAAAAAACAAAAGTTGTAGCACAGTTTTACTCTGAATACAAAATCTTATCACAAACCTACACATAGAATGTATACAGACATAAGATTTTTCAAAAATATTTATTTTATAATGTGCATGGCAATTGTTAGTATTACTCTAAAACTATACTATTGGTGAACTTTTAGAATTACATTCGTGCATTATATTTTTCATCCTTTCTATAAAATAAAAAAATGATGTGGCATTTCATCTAAAATAAAAATATGTAGAGCATGATAGGCAAAAAAACTGAGTAGACAGTTCTATAAATTTTAGTAAAAATCCAAAATTTGATTTATGTAGAAAATACTCACAGTTTTGAGCTGATTTAATCCATCAGAGTCCGGCTTCTTGTCTCCAAACACTGCCAAAACCTCTTCTCTAGCTAGAGCTTGCCACTTTTGATGCTTACTCAACAAGATCATTGCCCATACAAGCAAAGCTGAGGTGGTCTCTTGCCCAGCAAGGTAGAATAGCTTGCACTCTTCAATCACATCTTCTGTTGTCAGTGTGATGTTCTTCTTGTTTCCTTTTTCTTGAATTTCTTTCAAATTTGTTTTCAATAGTATTCCCAATAAGTCATTATCTCCATCATTCTCCTTTATCGCCCTCTCTCTTTTATTAATGATATTGCTCAACAAATCTCCCACTTCACGATAGATTGCTTTCATCCTCATGTTTGTCTTTGTTGGTAGAAACCTGCATGCAATTAAGTAGATCTCATCAAAGAGATAAATGTGGGTTTTACCCACAAATTTTGTAAAATCTTATTCATTCATATTTATTATGTATTTTCTTTCTATGATTGTGATAGAATTTCAGACATACCTCCAACCTGGAATGTAAATTGATCGCGTGACGAGTTGTATTATAATGTCAATTTGTTCTTTTTGGAGTTGGAATATCCTTTTTCCTTCTTCATAATTACTACCAAATGCTGTTTGAGAAATCACGTCACCTGTCAGATTATCGAGATAAGGTTGTACATCAACCTCACATGACCCTTTTGTTGACGAGACTAACACTTCCCATTTTCTTATCATCTCACTACAACTTGAGCACATAGCTGGAACGATATGCTACATAACAAACACCAAAGACACTATTAAGCACCTCGATCATGAAAGTCAATTCTGGGTTATTTCTTATTCTGGAAAGCAATTCCAAGGAAGAGAAACAGATGAATGTTCAATTTATGATTTAAACACAGCTTAATTACCTTTAGCTTTTCTAGATGAAAGGCTGGATTGAGAATGTTTCTGTGCATAGCCCATTTGTCACCTTCCAACGATATAACTCCTCTCACTAGAAACTTTCCAAGTGGGTTTTTCACTGGCTTTTGAAAGATTTCATAGTTAAGCAATATCTCCTTTATCAGTTTAGGATTTGCAATGTTTACTTGTGGTATTGGGCCTAACCATTGAAAGTAATCTTTACCTGAAAGTTTTGGCCATTATTTGCCGAGGTGAGAACAAAATGAAAGACTTGAATTTTAATGAAGGCAGTCAATTCAAAATTAATTGGCACTAACTACATGGGCTCTTAGAATCCATGCATGCTTAGGTGACATGTGGCCTGGTTTCATGTGGAGGTGGTATATAGATGAGAAAAGAAAAAAATAAATTCGTGACTAAGCTTTGGCCTTGTGACCACCTAAGATCTAGATTTGATATGTATTTAACTCAAATTTGACATTAGGTGGAGAGGCTTTCACTGTATTAATCATACCTGGATAAATTAGAAAGGGGATATTGATAATTAAAATATTGGAAAAATTAAAACCAAAAAAAAAAAAATATAGAAAAAAACCTAAGAGTTTGACTGTAACAAAATAAATTTTTAATTTTTTCAATTTAAATCATAATTTTTAATTTAAACCATTTGTTTATTTTTGTTAGGTAAAATTGATAGAAATTTGGGTATTTTAGTCATTAAACCTAATGAAAAAAAGTATTTTAGAGTATGAATGTGTACCTAGAATTTAATGACTAATTTTTTTTTTCCATCGATTTTATTTAACGAAAATAGATAAATGGTTTATATTAAAAACAAATCAAAAGCTTCGGATTTAAATTGATAAATTCAAAATTTATTTTGTTACAATAATCAAACTTTGATTTTTTTTTTTTTTTTTCTAAAATATTTGAAATACATCCTCTTCCAAGAAAACAAGAAATTATGGTTGGTTATTATGACCATATTGAAGAAGAGTTCTACTGGGTAACTCGAAAATTGGTTGTCCCGAATGACTCAAATGTGTTGGCATCTACGGATCTGGATCCTTTGCTGTGATTCCTTGCAATGGTTCAACGGTAGTGTCAAAACGACGTAGTTTTGACAAATGTTTGAGAACCAAACTCTAACAAACAAAAAGGTTAGGTGACGGCGAGAGAAAGAGAGGAGAATGAGGAACAGAGGAGAAAGAGGAAGAGAGGACGCTGGAGATGGCTTTACCAGCCGAATGGGAAGCTGCCGGAATGGGTTTACAGTGTTGAATCTCCATAGAAAAAAAAGAAATGAAAAAAAGCATAATCTCTTTTTCTCTTCAACTTCCTTCATCCTCTACTTTCTCTCTTTAAAAATTACCAAACTCATCACAAAATTGAAGCAAACGCACTTTCTCTCTCTAAAAACTATCAAACCCACCGCAAAATTGAATCAAATCCAACATGGATCATTCAATTAACACTAACAAATAACATAAATCATCCAAATTCAACACTTTGGTTCTTGTTTCTTCAATTTTTATCTTTCTTCTCTTATTTTTTCATCGCTTTCTTTACATTGTTCTTGGAGAGTTATTGATTTGTATATGGGTTTTGCTCTGAAAAAATAGATCTGGAGGAAGAATGAGGGAGGGTGGTATTGGGTCGGCCGAAGCTAATGGGGTGGGAGAGAGGGGGCCGGAGGGTGGGTTTGAGAGAAATAGAGAGGAGGGAAAAATTCGGACTATTCGAGAGTTAAAAATTCGAGTTACAAAACTTTATTCATTGAAGAAATGGTCATAGTTTTTGGAGAAGGGTGTTGCCTAAAGTATTTAGTTGATCAGAATTAAAATAAAAATATTATTACAATTAGGGCATATTACACTAATGGTTCCTATAGCTTGGCGATTGTATCAATTTGGTCCCTGACTTTTTAATTGTGATACATTTAACCCTGAATTTTGAATCTTGTTCCATATCAAGTCAATTGAAAATACCATTGCTCAATTTCAAGAGCAAAGTGGCGAATTTAATAAAATATAAAGGGCAAATTACAGAAATGGTCCCTATAGTTTACTCGTGTTTTCATTTTGGCCCTTGCATTTCTAATTGTTTCAATTTTGTCTCTGCAGTTTGGTTTTTGGCTCGAAATGGTCCAATAGTTAACGCCCGTTAGCTTTTTGGATAGAAAATCGACGCGTGCAAGGCACGTGCGCCAATTTTGACTTTCTTAAACAATTTTGACCTTCTTGAGTGTTTTTTGATCAATTCAATTTGTTTAATAGATGTTTTACTTAATTTTATTATTTAATTATTATTATTTTTTAAAATAAATTTATTTAAATATTTAATTAAAAAATAACATATATTTTTATTGATATTTTATTTTTAAAAATAAATTTATTTAATTGTCTATAAAATAAAATAAAATAAATTTTTATTTAATCTAACTAAAGATATGTTTAATATTGCTATTACTTAGTTAACAATTGAAAAATTGTAAAATAGTCTTTTGCACATTTATCATTATCCAGTCCGTTCAACCAAATATTAGATTCACTATAAATAGTCATTTCCAAACATCTAATCCCATGAGAAAGCAAACACGGGATACACATCCAATCTAACCAAATAGTCCGAGGGATTCAGAGTTTCAGGATTCAAGTCCAATAGATTCTAATCCCCTCTTTTCTAATTGTTTGCTAAGTAATAGCATAAAGGTAAAATAGACATTTCACATATTAGTCCCATAGGGTATCAATCCCATGGAAATAATCTCACCCTTCCCAGAATTGTTTAGTCCCTCACATGAGAGATATGGAGTTCGGCCAAACTGCATGTTCAATGGACTAAATTATTAATAAAAAATAATTTATTAAAGCAAACAATGGACTAAATTAATAATTTAAAAATAATTTAAATGAGCAACAATTTGAATCAAACGATGGATAAACAATAAAAAATATACCAAACCAAACCAAACGAAGCCTTAAGTCCCATCAAATGGGGTCGGCTACATGAATCCTTCTTCTCCACGTGACCCTATCAAAGGCCATTTTATTAGTCAAATTAAGTAGATTCATATCTCTATTTATAATGCTAGTCAATGTTAATCTAGGCCTACCCCGTCCCCTAACACTTCCATCTACCGTTACAGCATCGCATCTTTTCACTACTGCCTCTGTTGGTCTCTGTTGAATATGACCAAACCATCTCAAACAGATTAAAAATTATCTTTAATATTTTAATTATTTTTAGCTAGATTAAATAAAAAATAATAAATTTAAATAAATATAATAAATTTAAATAAATATTTAAATATAATAAATATTTTTTTAATTAAATATTTAAATAAATTTATTTTAAAAAATAATAATAATTAAATAATGAAATTAAATAAAACATCTATTAAACAAATTGAATTGATCCAAAATTGTTCAAGAAAGTCAAAATTGGCCCGTGCGTGCCTTCCGCGCGTCGATTTTCCGTCCAAAAAGCTAACGGGCGTTAACTATTGAACCATTTCGAGCTAAAAACTAAATTGCAGGGGCAAAATTGAAACAATTAGAAGTGCATGAACCAAAATGAAAACGCGGATAAACTATATGGACCATTTCTGAAATTTACCTAAATATAAATTAATTTGACAAAAATAAATGTCAAAAAATATTTTTAAATTTTTAAAAATTATTTCTATTTACCAAAGATAAAATTATGTAAAATTGATAAATATTTTAGGGGCACTTTTTCATAAATTCTTTTTCACATACTTATGTTCTATTTAATCCACATTATTTTCTTATATTCCAATAAGTCCTATCAGTGACATAGTTACCAAAATATCCCTAATAATATTCACATTTATAGTGTGAATGTTTCGTGATGTGAATGTTCACACCGTCAATGTAAATATTAATATGTCAATGTGAATGTTCACACTGTCAATATGAATATTCATACGTCAATGTGAATATTCACATTGTAAAATATGAACGTTCACATTACTAAATTGCTAACCGTTTGAAAAATATTTGTAAGGGTAGAAATATCCATAAAATATTTTTAAAATGAAAATTATGATTTAGTAGATTAAATATTTAAATAATAGGACTAATTGGAATATAGGAATATCTTATAAACTAATTAGGATACAAACACTTGAAAAAAAAAATTCTAATAAATCTCCCAATGTTTTACGCATTTATTTATTTATTTCACCAAATTAATTTTTATTATATGTTTGGATGATAATCATGCAATGAGTGGTTGTTTTATTTTCATTAAATTAGTTTCTATTTTGTCAAAAGTCAAATATGGCGACAACTTTGACATCATTATTAAACCAATTCATTAAATCAAAAAAATTAAAAATTAAAAATATTTCATATATTAAACATATCGATCATTAAAAGCCTAGTAACTATCCGTTACATGATTATCATCCAAACCCATAATAAAAACTAATTTGATAAAAATAAATAAATAAATGGATAAGAAATTTATCAATTTTACTTAATTTTATATTTAGTGGGTATAAATAATTTCTAAAAATTCAAAAATATTTTTTTGACTTTTATTTTTTTAAATTAGTTTATATTTTAATAAATTGACAACTTTGCCCTTAAATTGAGCAATGGTATCTTCAATTGTCCTTATTTGGAATACGATTCAAAATTTAAGGTCAAATGTGTTATAATTAAAAAGTTAAGGATTAAAGTGACATGAGTTTTAAACTATCGGGACTGTTAATATAATTTGTCTTTATAATTAATTTTTAAAATATTTATTTTGCATATTTGGTTGAGTAAAAACCAAAAAAAAAAAAAAAAACCGAAAAAAAAAAACTCGTACCATGAAGGTGGACGCTATGATGGTGGGATGGTAGGACGCGTGGGATAATATCGTCTGAGGACGTGTCCATGGGTTTGGATCTTGATTCCCTCGTCATTGACGTCATCTCTTTTGTGTCTCCATACAACACTTTGTATGGATTTCCCTTGAAACCTTGCTCTCTCAACCACTTCTCTAACTGCTTCGGCCTCAACCACACCCAGTTCACTACCCTCCATGCGCATGTTAGCAAAGTTACCAAAGCTATGGAGGTAACAATAGAGCTTACTGTTACTTCCATGTTGGTGGAGGAACAGAAAGAGAAGAAAGAGAGAACGAAACCACCACAAACTTTTTGTTACCCAGCAGATGTCCCACAATAGGTTGGTATATATTAGGATAATAGGATGTAGAGATGGATTCCAGACAAATAATGGACAGGTTATTTTGAAGTCCAAGCTGTACTGTACTGGTGGTACTCATCTTTAATTATAAAAAATGTTAAGACCTGGTTTGGCATAACAGAAAAAAAATTTAAAAAGTCAAAAAATTATTACTATTTATAAATTAAAAATATAAAAAAGTTAATTTATACAATATTTTAATACAAACCAACGAGTTGACAGTGCTGGTACTGAATTGATGTCGAAAACTATGTATTGGTCTGTCAAAGGAATAAAAAAGAAAATTAGATATATATATATATATTCATTAAGTTGGAAAGTAATGTTAGGCCTGTGAAGACCCACCACGGGTCTCGTTTTGATAATCCGAACCGTTGAATGTATAGAACTCGTCGAATACTATATGTCTGGAAAGAATCACGTTGATCTGATATGGATAGCTATGTGATCAAATCAGATTTTTTTCAACCGTTTATTTTTGACCATCCATTAATTTCATACAAAACTATTTTGATCACATAACTATCGATATCCGATTAAAGTGATTTTTCATAGACATATAGTACTCTCCGAGTTCTACACACTGCACGGTTCGGATTATCAAAACGGGATCCGTTGTGGACCCCCACGGCCCAACAGTACCCGTGAAGCCTCATGCACCATTTCAATTAAGCCATACTATCCTTCTGCCCCCTGTCACTGATGAGTCTACAATGTAGGGGTAAAAATACATTTTACCATTTTATACAATATTTTAATACACATTTTTTCGTAAAAAGACAAAAAGTTATCCAAACAATCATATTTTTTTCCTCAACTTTTTAGTCTAAAAAGTCAAAAAGTGCACTTATTTAGGATATCCCAAACAACTCCTAAATCTCAACTTAAAAATGATGGTTTGGATTCTCGTCATCCAAGTGATTTGGAAAGTTGGTTAAAAGTTAATTTTTTAATTTTTTTTTTTAATTTTTTTGTCTTTTTGTGTATATAAAGAGGTGAGGTGACTCAAAATAGATTAAAAATTAAAAGTTTGATTTTTACTAGCTTCCTAAATTACCCCTTAAGATAAGGTTTGGGTTTGATGAATTCATTTTGGAGTCAATTTCATTGATTTGAACAGTTTATTTTTTAAAATTTATTAAGTAAAATACTTATATAAAAAAATTAAAATAAAGAACTTATTAAGTAAAATATTTATATAAAAAAATTAAAATAATTAGATATCGGTAATTATATGTTTAAACTATATGATATCGGTAATTATATGATTAGGCAGTGCTGACTTTGATGATGAGGGGGGGATAGGTAGTGCTGACTTTGATGATGTAGTGGTGACTTTGATGATGGAGATGTTTCATGTAACACCGCCCATATTTTAATATTTATATTATCTTTACTGTTCTGGCTGCATCTCTCCCAATAATATGTATATGTATGAGTTGGAAAATCTACGATTGACGTTAAGTTTGACTATTCTAAATAAGTATATATTTTTTATTTTTTTATTTTTTTTATCATATTATCTCTCTATTTTTTTACACATCTTTTCGTAAAAAAATAAAAAGTGTACTTATTTAGATCATTCCAAATAACTCCAAATTTGGCAACTAAATTTCAATCACAAAAGTGATATTTTTTGCGACAAAAAAATATGTATTAATCGGACGTTGGTTTAAGATATAGCTATTAACTTTTTTTAGTCGAGATATATTACTTATTGGAGATTAAAAAAAAATTTAGTCACTAAATATTCGATAACAAGCGACTAAAAAAAATATTAGTCGTTGTTATTGTAGATTTTAGGCTACTAAATTTATTTTTAGTCATCGTATAATATTTTTTGCCAACAAAAAGAAATTTAGTAGCCAAATAATAGTCTTATTTTATAGTCATATTTTATATAAAATATTTATATAAAAAATTAAAATAATCAGATATCGATAATTATATGTTTAAATTATATTTATTTTTAAAAAATAAATGATAAATATAATTTTAAGAATAATTATATTTAATTATTAAAAGGGTTAAAAACCCTAAAATAAAAAATTTTAAAATTTAGCTTAAAAATAGTTGTGTGGTATATATATTTAAAGTTAATGAATAGTAAGAGTCGGTTCATCATTTTTTTAATATTTTTGTGAGTAATTTTTTAACTCTATAATATTATTGTTTAACAAAAAATGATTGGAAATTCTAATAAATGAGCTCTAATAGAGGTGAATTTCACTGTGATATGATGTTTTAATTTTGATTTATTTTTATAATTTTTTTATTTCTTATCACGTCATTAAAGTTATAAAATTAGAGAGATGTATATCATTACTCATTGTTTAATTATTAATTAATGCAGTAAAGTTTGTTATTAAAAAAAAAAAGAAATAAAAAACTTTCAATCACCGAAAATTTGTTGACTTTCAATCACCGAAAACCTTTTGATTTTTTGAGTGGAATCTTAGAAAAACTTTCAATCACCGAAAATTTGGTGATTTTTTTTTTTTTTTTTTTTTTTTTTTTTTTGGGGGATAGGTAGTGGTGACTTCGATGATCTAGTGGTGACTTTGATGATGGAGATGTTTCACTGTAACACTGCCCATATTTTAATATTTATATTATCTTTACTGTTCTGGCTGCATATGTATATATACGAGTTGGAAAATCATGCGATTCAATTTGGCAACTAAATTTCAGTCGTCAAAAGTGATATTTTTGGTGACGAAAAAATATGTATTAATCGAACGTTGGTTTAAGATATAGCTATTAACTTTTTGTAGTCGAGATATATTACTTATTGGAGATTAAAAAAAAATTTAGTCACTAAATATTCGATAACAAGCGACTAAAAAAAATATTAGTCGTTGTTATTGTAGATTTTAGGCTACTAAATTTATTTTTAGTCATCGTATAATATTTTTTGCCAACAAAAAGAAATTTAGTAGCCAAATAATAGTCTTATTTTATAGAAAATATTTATATAAAAAAATTAAAATAATCAGATATCGATAATTATATATTTAAATTATATTTATTTTAAAAAAATAAATGATAAATATAATTTTAAGAATAATTATATTTAATTATTAAAAGGGTTAAAAACCCTAAAATAAAAAATTTTAAAATTTAGCTTAAAAATAATTGTGTGGTATATATATTTTGGAGGAGAAGAAAAAAAAGAAAAAGAAAAAGAAAAAGTGACCAATCAAAAAAGAAAGGGGGTCAAAAGGGGGTGGGGGAAAGGGGGTCTCAATCTTTATTATAATATTATTGTTTAATTATTAGTTAATGCAGTAAAGTTTGTTATTTGAATATAAAAAAAAAAAGTATACAAATCCCCTTCCAATAAATATATATATACCAAAAATTTCAATCACCGAAAATGTGATGATTTTTTTTTAGATAGACAGTTGTGGCTTCAATGATGATGGTGATGCTTCAGTGCTACCCTATTTATTTTAATATTTATATTATCTTCTACGGTTCTTGCTGCATCTCTCTCTGTATATGAGTTAGACAATCACGCGATTTGGCCGTCACGTTTCTTTGCAGTAATGACTGCGTCCATGAGTTTATCATGAGCAGATATTTTTAAAAGATAGGAAAAAAATTTCAAACAAATAATTTTTTTGAACAGTGGATATAATCTATTCAAAATGAGAACGAAATTGTTGGTTTTTTGTGATTGTTGTTGGTGTTTGTTAATGATGATGAAAGAAATTGCAATAGATAGTGAGAGAAGAAATATTTGAATATATATATAAAAAAAATTGAATAGACAATCAAATTTGATCAGATATTTGAACATATATGGGAAAAAAATTAAAGAGATAGTCAAAAAATTTAAACAGATAGAATTTTATTTGAATAAATATTTAAACAAATAGGGAAAATTTGAATTGAAAAGATTAAAAAAAAATTAAACAGATAGGAAAATTTTTTTGAATAGAGAGAAAAAAATTTAAACAAAAAGGGAAATTTTTTGAACAGATAGTTAACAAAAGTTGACAAATAAAAAAAATTTAACAGATAAATTAAGAGATAACATTAAAAACAAAATGTCTTTTAAAACAAACAAAATGACTTATCACTAAATTATTTCATAAATAGTGAATTTCTCACCAACAAAAAAGATTCACTAAATTTAATGTCTTAGACAATTATTAGAGTGAACTTTTCAATAATTTTCTCTAAATAAAAGCAATACTCATGCAATGTTCTACTTTCAGTTATATATGGCTTGTTTCCGGTTAAAATTTCAACTAGACCAGATAGTTGCGAGTTCTGACGGGTAAGAGTCATTAAATAAAATACTCTTACACTTTGAAAAAATCTGACTTGACCATGTTTTTATAAATTTTTACCGGTAAAAGTATTCCGTTTAATGATTCTTATCTGTCAAAAATCCTAATAATTTGATGCTTCTCTCCAGTCCGTGATCAGACTAAAGGGTATTGTTGGGCTCATGGGAGCCCATCATGGGTTCCGTTTCGATAATTCAAACCATTCAATATGTAGAACTCATCGAGTATTATATGTCCATAAAAAATCACATTAATCGGATATCGATAGTTATCTCATCGGATCAGATTTCTGTTAACCATTTATTTTTTCATCGTCAATTTTTTTATTATATACAAAGCTTATTTGGTCATGTTGCTATTGATATCTGATCAACGTGATATTTTACAAACAAATAGTACAGTACTCAACGAATTCTACACATTAAACGATTTAAATTATTAAAATGAGACTTGTAATAAACCGCTACAGATTCAATAGTACCTTCCCATTCGATTACGAACCGGAGGGAAGTCAATCCCATTTTTATTTTCACTCACAAACCAAAACATGGAATATTTATTGTAGTGTGCAAGTTTGTGCCATACCTCTGGCATTCTAGAGGCACATGAATTGACTTATGAGTTATGAAACTCCAATAATAGAATAAGGTTGTATGTGCACATTAATTTATTAATTAATATATTAATAAATAATGCAACATAATTTTAAAATTTTTGAATATTTATAATTTGTATAATAGGTAGGATGAGTAATAATGACATAATATTAATTAGTAAATTTAAATATTTGTATGAATAAATTTATAATAATAAATTTATCAATAAGATTTATAAATAAATAAATCTACTTAGGCCAAGTTTGGCATGATTGAAAAAAGACAAAAAGTCAAAAAGTCACTATCCTATTTAAGTCACATGATCTTATTTAAGTCATATCACCTCTCTAACACATCACTTCAAATCCAACCCATATTTCATAAAAAGTCAAAAAGTACACTTATTTAGTCTTCCCAAACTAGGCCTTAATATAAAACTGATTAGTGAGGGCACCTCTATATATTATGCATGGACTTGGATTCTTTCTTATCCACTTCGGTGGATTGGATGGTTGGATGCGGTCTGTATGTAGGGTGTACAATGAATCCTGTATTTTGTTGATTTTTTATTTTTGTTTTTACGAGGGACTTACATATAAGTTTGAATAGTTTCACATATTATCTAATAGATTTTAAGGGTGGATTACACTAATAGTCTCTATAGTTTGGGACTTGTGTTATTTTGATCCATGACTTTTTAATTGTGACACATTTGACTCTGAATTTTGAATTTTGTTCCAAATAAGGACAATTGAAAATATTATTAGATTTTTCAAGGATAAAATTGTCAATTTGATAAAAATAAATGTCAAACAAATATTTTTGAATTTTTTTTTTTAAAAAATTATCCACTAAAAACAAAATTATGTAAAATTGATAAATCTTTTAAACATTTATTTATTTATTTTTACCAAATTAATTTTTATTATGTGTTTGGATGATGATCATGTAAAATTAATTTTAAAAAATTAATCATGTAATTTTTATTAATTTTTATCAATTTTACATAATTTTATCATTGGTGGATAAAAATGATTTTTAAAAAATTTAAAATATTTTTTTAACATTTATTTTTATCAAATCAGTTTATAGTTTATTAAATTGACGATTTTGTCCTTGAAATTAAATAATGGTAACTTCAATTGTCCTTATTTGGAACAAGATTCAAAATTCAGAACCAAATGTGTCACAATTGAAAAGTTAAAGACCAAAGTGACACAAGTCTCAAACTATAAGGACTATTTGTATAATTTGCCCTAGATTTTATAATAATACATGTACGTTTGAATAGTTTGACTTATTATCTAATAGATTTTATAATAATACATGTAAGTTTGAATAGTTTGACTTATTATCTAATAGATTTTATAATAATTAATTATATTTTTTTATCAAATATTATTAAAAAATATTATTAATTGTTAATTTTTAACGACAGTTTAAAAATTATCACAAAAATGTCACCAATTATAAATTTTAACAACAGTTTAAAAAAATTGTCACAAAAAAATCACTAATTTTCAACTTTCAGTGACAGTTTGAAAAATTTCGTCATAAAAAAATATCACTAATTGTAAGTTTTAGCGACAATTTATAAAAATAGTAACAAAAAAATCACTAAGTGTCAATTTTTAGCGACATGTGCAAAAAATTGTCATAAAAAATTATTTTTAACAACTATTTTATTAGGAATTTTTTTTAATAGGACTTGATGAGAATTAAATTCAACTATTAAAATTTATTGATAGTTTATTTTTTTTTTTATCATTCACACTTATCATATTAACTACTCAAATCAACAGAAAAAAATATTAGATCTTACTATTTTAATTAATAAAAATTAAATTATTTTTATTGTTTTAATCAATGAAAAATAAATTAAAACAACACATTGACTTGTCCAAATATCACCATATAATTTTCCTAATGAAGGAGTTTGAGGATTGGAGGATCCGGTCTAGTTAGGCACATGTGCCACAATGTGTAATATTTTGATAATAAAATTTAGGATCATTTTAAATCATTTACACAAAAAAAATAAAAATAAAAAAATAATTTGATGATATAAATCATATAATTTGTTCAC
This sequence comes from Camellia sinensis, assembly GCF_004153795.1. Lineage (NCBI taxonomy): Eukaryota > Viridiplantae > Streptophyta > Magnoliopsida > Ericales > Theaceae > Camellia > Camellia sinensis. The sequence goes on along the minus strand of NW_021024913.1, from coordinate 1,230,319 downwards.
ATTTGTTGTTAAAAAATAGTTAATAAATGAAAAATTTACAATAATCTATCTGATATATATAATTTACACATAAAAATTTAAAATTTCATATATACATAGATATACACATCAGATAAATTAACAAATTTCTGATGAAAAGGGAGACAAATTTTATATATTAAAATCTTAAGAGGACTTAGTGTAATTATACAAATTTATAGATTATATTGTGTTTTCTTTAAATTTTAAGGGAATGTAATTTATCTTAAATATTATACAAGTACAGGAAGAAAAAGTCCAGAGACCCCACTTTTATCTATTTAAAAAAATTTTCGTGAGTGATTGTGTGTCATAACTTAAAAAAGTCAAAAAGTCACTACCTTATTTAAATCACATCATCTTATTTAAATCACATCACCTCTCTACTACATCACTTCAAACCCAATCCATATTTTATAAAAAGTCAAAAAGTGCACTTACTTAGATCATCCTTTATTTGTATAGTGTAAAGTCTATATAAAATGTAGTGAAAATTAATTCTGAATCATTTTTAAATTGATAAAAATGAATTTATAGTATTAATATAGGACGGTTGTTGATTGCGCAAAGATAGGTAGATTGTTCAAGTGTACAAACAACAATGTTTAATAACTCGAATTTTTAAAGTCGAAATGTCTTAAAAAAATATTGACATTATTTTGAGACATTCAAATCACACAAATTTAAATTACCAAGTATTTTTCAGTGCACAAAACCATTAGGGAATGACTACTCAAACTTTGGAAAGCATAACACAAGACACCAAGGGTGTGTTTGATTGGACGGACTGGAATTTTTCATTAAATTTTTATCAATTTTTAAAAGAACTTTCATTCTTATTCCAATTTTTTTTCTTTTCACCAATTTTGATGGAAAAAATAATAATTTTCAACGTTTCATCTTTTTAAATTTTTATCAAATTGTAATTTGATAAAAAAAAATATAAGGATTGAAGATTCTTTTAATTGTAATTATAGTGAAATAATATCTTGAAATAGTTAAAGTTTGAGTATGAGATTGGTTGAAATGTATAATTTAATTAATTCTCTTCTCATATTTGTATAAAAATTGACACTTATGAATACATCATTATAAGTCGGATTATGAAAAAAAATTTGAGATGTCAAACATTTCCTATTTGTAAATATCCTACATATTGAAAAAAGAAAAAGAAAAAGAAAAAGAAAAAGAAAAAAATGTGTAACTTTTGGATATATGTTTCACTACAAGAATTTTCACTTTTGGCAACTGCATATTTAGTCACCAATGGCTTTTAGCGACTAAATTATTTGGTTGTAGCATTAGTCGCTGAAGAATTGTCGGCAAAGGTAATTGGCAACTAAAATTATTTTAGTAGCCAAATGTATTCAATTGTCGACAAAATTTTTTGTCGCCAAAAGGTTGGAAATAAAATTAAATAGCACATTTTCAGCTACTAAAGGTTTAGTCGCCTAAAGTGTTATGTTTTTGGCTACTAAAATTTTAGTCGGCAAATAGTTTCTGTTTTGGCTACTAATATTTTAGTTGGCAAAAGTGTTATGCTTTTTGCTACTAAAATTTTAGTCGGCAAATAGTTTGTGTTTTGGATACTAATATTTTAGTCGGCAAAAATGTTATGTTTTTTACTACTAAATTTTTAGTAGGCAAAAGTTTTTTATTCTTCAGCTTTTGTTTTTAACTACGAAATATTTTAGTCGCCAAATGTTTGATTTTTTTTTTTTTGCTACAAAATTTTTAGTTGTCAAATGTTTGATTTTTTTTTTTGCTACAAAACGTTTGGTCGCCAAATGTTTTATTTTTCTTTTCGCTACAAAGCATTTAGTCGCCAAATGATGATTTTTTTTTTTATAACCGAAAACTTTTAGTCGGTCAAACTATTTTCCCAATTTCTTTTTAGCTACTAATTATTTAGTCACCAAAAACATGATTTTATGTTTTATTACAAAATTATAATTTCTCCACAACCTGTCTATATTCCATGCAACCTGTAATACGTATGTAAACAAAATAATACGTATACTATCAATCATTCCACAATCTGTATCCGTATACAAAAAATGAATAACTTTAAATGTCAGAATCCATACAAATCAACTATTGTCCAAATTAAAATAATAATTCCATACAAAATATAGAATCATACAAAAATCAAAGCCCTCCGTATACAAAAAATACTTTCGCAAAAGCAGAGGAAGACATAGTTAGTAGGATTACACAAAAGTGTTAAGTATCCTCCATAAACAAAAATGTAGACTATCCACAAGTCCACACCAAAAGCCATTTAAAAAAAACAAAAAACAATTGCATCCATTACAAAATATCAATTCAGAAAAACATAGGAAAAAGGATGTAATGTGTTATCCAAAAGACAACCTAAGAGGGGTGGTGAATTAGGTTTTTACAAATAAAAATAATAATACCCTAATAAAAATTATGACTAGCACAATAGATAAATATAGTTAATGAAATAAAAATAATTAAAACAAGTGTTCTAATAACTATGTCAGTTAATGATTTTAGCACAGTGAAAATGTAAAATATAACTATGGCAATTTAAATAAAATAAAGAGATAAGGGAGATAGAGGCAAACAAATTTATAGTGGTTCGGCTTCAACTCGGCCTACGTCCACTCCTCAAGTTTCACTTGAGATTTTCCACTATACTCTAGCTTCACAGGGTGCTAGCAACCTTTTTATCGATGGAGCAATCCTCCACAGATTTTACACAGACTTTCTAAGTCAAGAACACTAAGTGTACTACACTCTTACAAGGTTGAAAAGAATGTATTTTTGCGTTCACAAAAAGTTACAAGAATTATCTCTCAAAGATAGATATAAAAATGAAGCTCTAGTTTTTCTGTAAACCCCACATAGGAAAGATGGGCTTAAAGCTTACGTCTAAGTATAATTTTTGAAAAATGATGTAAACAAAAATTGAAGAACATTTATCAGAGAATTTTTCAGAGAATAGATGTGAGTGATTATAGATCAAAGAATAGTTTCTGGTTTTTTTTGTAACTTGTTTACATTAGAGGCTTTGGTATATATAATGAAACTTATAGCCGTTGTATTCATTTGAATTTATAGCAGTTTATAGCCGTCGTATTCATTTGAATATCTTCTATTCCATCATTACTAATTTAAATATTTTCCACTCCATCATTACAAATTTGAATATTTTCCACTTGAACCTTTTGAACTGCTGCTATGCTGGGTTGTTTGAACCTCTGTTTTGGGCTGTTTGAACTCCTGATTTAATCAAATATTAAATACATTCTAACAACATTTAGGATAAAGGTTTAGGTGAGAAATAATGTGATAAAATAAATTTTGATTCTATTTTTTTCTTCCAAATAAATTAAAATATAATTAAATAAATCATCAAAATAAATTTTGGATTCTATTTTTCTCTTTTAAATAAATTAAAACATAATTAAATAAATCATCAAAATAAATAAGTCTAACAATCTCCCCCTTTTTGATGATGGCACACAATGATATTTTGATTTGATTTGGTTTGATTTGGGAATAAGAAAAGCTTCCCCTCAAGTCATGCTCTCTGAATTCATTTCTAAATACATAGGTTAGCACATGTGTAATAAATAAGCTTTAATTAGAGACATGATATGAGACTAATTTTGTAATGAATTAATTATTAATTGATACTAATTAATAACAATTGTTGATTATTAATATTAATTGATACTAATAAAAATTAAATATTAATATTAATTTATACTAATTAATAATTTTAGTATTAATTGAGACTAATTAAGCCATTAATTTATCCTAATTAATAATTTCAGTATTAATTGATACTTTAATAATTAATTGATACTAATTAATTTATAATGGAAAATAATTGTGACAATAATACTTCCATTATATTTTTACCAAATGTATCAATTTTTATGTTAATTGATACTAATTAATACTAATTATATTAATTTTTATTAATGAAATATTTTTTAAAAAATTAAAACTAAAAAAATGACAAAATAATCATTTTTATATCATATAAGGGTAGAAAGGACAATTGTACAGTAAAAAGTTATTTTACAGCTTATTAATCAAACACTATTCTACTACTTAAATCTATAATCACACAGCTGCACCAAACAGATTAACAGTTTATGTTCACAGCTATAAGTCATAATCTGTTAAGGGGGTTGTTTGGGATAAACTAAATAAATGCACTTTTTGACTTTTTATTAAATATGGGTTGAGTTTGAAGTGATGTGGTAGAGAGATGACATGACTTAAATAAGATGATATAACTTAAATAAGATTGTGACTTTTTTATTTTTTGACTTTTTTTGATTATGTCAAACCAGGCCTAAGTTATAATCTATAATCACATTTTCACAGCTCTATCAAACGGAATTAATATCCAATCAATATAATTTTTTCAAATATATAATATTCGACAAATTTTATATAATTAATTATTTAAATTATCAAAATAAAACTCACGACCCGGACTCAACAGCACCTCCAATTTGATCTAGAACTCGGGGAAGCCAGGCCCTTTCTGGGAACATGCTGAATGCTGATCTGGATTGCCTGGATTTTCCAGAAAGGAACGTTGACTGACTGAGAAAGTGACAGATTGTGGCCAAATCTTCTTTTGTTTGTATTTGTCAATTATTTGCCAAAGAACGTTGACATCATGGATGACGTCATAGTATAATATCAATTTTTTTTTTGACTTCTACATTTCCCTTTATTATTATTAGCATATGAATCGTTAACCGTACGATGCACGGATTAAATAAATAATTAAAAATAATTTTAAAATTAAATAATAATATAAAATTTATTTAAAAAGTATAGAAAAATAATTTAAAATGAATTAGATTTTAATAATTTTATTAGAATATATATATATATATTGTAATTATTATGTCATTAATTATATATTTTAAGTTTACAATAAAAAATAAATGTTATAAAATAAAAATAATTGGTAAAGATGAAAAAAATAGAATAAATTATAAAAAAAATTATATTAAAGATAAAATAAAAATAAATTTCATTTTATAAATTTTTTAGTTTTAGTTTATTCTATATTAAAGTTTGTCATAAAACTTAAACAAACTTTTTAAAAATAAAACAATATACACACACAGATATATATATATATATATATATAAACGTTAAAATTGATCAAAAATTTAACCAACTTATACAAAAATTAATTAATTAAAACTTTTAAATTTTAATTTATTTTAAAATTTAAATTGTTTTTAACTGAAACATGCATAATACTATAATATTAAATGAGAGCATATGTTTACTTTATATAACTGATGAAACAACTCACTTTTTTTTTTCTTCTCGATGTGGGATTGTGCAAAATAAAATTTAGCAATTGTTCGGGCGATAAGCTTATTTGGAATCAAATAATATCAGTTATTTAATCTTTAAGTAGGTCAATCTTTAGTTTATTTCGAATCAAACAAATCTAATCAATTTATTTTAATAAAATTGCTATAATCGCGGTTAAACCAACGAATCAGTCAAATCAAAAATGATTTAGCCTAATCGGTTAGGTCAAAAAACCAATCAAGTTACACAAAAATTAATTAATTTTATTTTAAAATTTAAATTATCTTAAATTGAAACATGCACAACATTACAATATTAAATAAGTTATGACATACCTATTTTTGTTATGAAAATATAAAATTTAAAAGTTATAATTAAAACAAATATACAATTTTATTATTAAATATGAAGTGAAGTGATATTTAGCAATAATTATATTTCGATTATTAATCCATTACATTTCTTTTGATTTCAATTGCATAACTAAAAATACAATATAAATATAATACACACAGATTTCTAGTCTTTAAGAATAAGAAAGTTTCGAAATATTTTCAAACTTTCATCATTTTCTTTAAATTTTTTTTTTTATCTAATTTGATTTTAAATTTGAATAAAAAATTTGATTTGATATTTAATTACTTTAAATTTTTCATTAAATTTTTATCAATTTTTAAAAGAACTTTCATTCTTATTCCAATTTTTTTTCTTTTCACCAATTTTGATGGAAAAAATAATAATTTTCAACGTTTCATCTTTTTAAATTTTTATCAAATTGTAATTTGATAAAAAAAAAATATAAGTATTGAAGATTCTTTTAATTGTAATTATAGTGAAATAATATCTTGAAATAGTTAAAGTTTGAGTATGTGATTGGTTGAAATGTATAATTTAATTAATTCTCTTCTCATATTTGTATAAAAATTGACACTTATAAATACATCATTATAAATCGGATTATGAAAAAAAATTTGAGATGTCAAACATTTCCTATTTGTAAATATCCTACATATTAAAAAAAGAAAAGAAAAAGAAAAAGAAAAAAATGTGTAACTTTTGGATATATGTTTCACTACAAGAATTTTCACTTTTGGCAACTGCATATTTAGTCGCCAATGGCTTTTAGCGACTAAATTATTTGGTTGCAGGATTAGTCGCTGAAGAATTGTCGGCAAAGGTAATTGGCAACTAAAATTATTTTAGTAGCCAAATGTATTCAATTGCCGACAAAATTTTTTGTCGCCAAAAGGTTGGAAATAAAATTAAATAGCACATTTTCGGCTACTAAAGGTTTAGTCGCCTAAAGTGTTATGTTTTTGGCTACTAAAATTTTAGTCAGCAAATAGTTTCTGTTTTGGCTACTAATATTTTAGTTGGCAAAAGTGTTATGCTTTTTGCTACTAAAATTTTAGTCGGCAAATAGTTTGTGTTTTGGATACTAATATTTTAGTCGGCAAAAATGTTATGTTTTTTACTACTAAATTTTTAGTAGGCAAAAGTTTTTTATTCTTCAGCTTTTGTTTTTAACTACGAAATATTTTAGTCACCAAATGTTTGATTTTTTTTTTTTGCTACAAAATTTTTAGTTGTCAAATGTTTGATTTTTTTTTTTTTGCTACAAAACGTTTTCGCCAAATGTTTTATTTTTCTTTTCGCTACAAAGCATTTAGTCGCCAAATGATGATTTTTTTTTTTATAACCGAAAACTTTTAGTCGGTCAAACTATTTTCCCAATTTCTTTTTAGCTACTAATTATTTAGTCACCAAAAACATGATTTTATGTTTTATTACAAAATTATAATTTCTCCACAACCTGTCTATATTCCATGCAACCTGTAATACGTATGTAATGATCTTATGTTTTATCACAAAATTATAATTTCTCCACAACATGTCGATATTCCATGCAACCTGTAATACGCATGTAAACAAAATAATACGTATACTATAAATCATTCCACAATCTGCATCCGTATACAAAAAATAAATAACTTTAAATGTCAAAGTCCATACAAACCAATTATTGTCCAAACTAAAATAATAATTCCATACAAAATATAGAATCATACAAAAATCAAAGCCCTCCGTATACAAAAAATACTTTCACAAAAGCAGAGGAAGACATAGTTAGTAGGATTACACAAAAGTGTCAAGTATCCTCCATAAACAAAAATGTAGACTATCCACAAGTCCACACCAAAAGCCATTTAAAAAAAACAAAAAACAATTGCATCCATTACAAAATATCAATTCAGAAAAACATAGGAAAAAGGATGTAATGTGTTATCCAAAAGACAACCTAAGAGGGGTGGTGAATTAGGTTTTTACAAATAAAAATAATAATACCCTAATAAAAATTATGACTAGCACAATAGATAAATATAGTTAATGAAATAAAAATAATTAAAACAAGTGTTCTAATAACTATGTCAGTTAATGATTTTAGCACAGTGAAAATGTGAAATATACTATGGCAATTTAAATAAAATAAAGAGATAAGGGAGAGAGGGGCAAACAAATTTATAGTGGTTCGGTTTCAACTCGGCCTACGTCCACTCCTCAAGTTTCACTTGAGATTTTTCACTATACTCTAGCTTTGCAGGGTGCTAGCAACCTTTTCACAGATGGAGCAATCCTCTACAGATTTTACACAGCCTTTCTAAGTCAAGAACACTGAGTGTACTATATTCTTACAAGGTTGAAAAGAAAATATTTTTGCTTTCACAGAAAGTTACAAGAATTATCTCTCAAAGATAGATATAAAAATGAAGCTCTAGTTTTTTTGTAAACCCCACATAGGAAAGATGGGCTTAAAGCTATACGTCTAAGTATATAATTTTTGAAAAATGATGTAAACAAAAATTGAAGAACATTTATCAGAGAATTTTTCAGAGAATAGATGTGAGTGATTATAGATGAAAGAATAGTTTCTGGTTTTTTTTGTAACTTGTTTACATTAGAGGCTTTGGTATATATAATGAAACTTATAGCCGTTGTATTCATTTGAATTTATAGCAGTTTATAGCCGTCGTATTCATTTGAATATCTTCTATTCCATCATTACTAATTTAAATATTTTCCACTCCATCATTACAAATTTGAATATTTTCCACTTGAACCTTTTGAACTGCTGCTATGCTGGGTTGTTTGAACCTCTGTTTTGGGCTGTTTGAACTCCTGATTTAATCAAATATTAAATACATTCTAACAACATTTAGGATAAAGGTTTAGGTGAGAAATAATGGGACAAAATAAATTTTGATTCTATTTTTTTTTTCAAATAAATCATTAAAATAAATTTTGATTCTATTTTTGTCTTTCAAATAAATCATCAAAATAAATTTTGATTCTATTTTTCTCTTCCAAATAAATTAAAATATAATTAAATAAATCATCAAAATAAATTTTGGATTCTATTTTTCTCTTTTAAATAAATTAAAACATAATTAAATAAATCATCAAAATAAATAAGTCTAACAATCTCCCCCTTTTTGATGATGGCACACAATGATATTTTGATTTGATTTGGGAATAAGAAAAGCTTCCCCTCAGGTCATGCTCTCTGAATTCATTTCTAAATACATAGGTTAGCACATGTGTAATAAATAAGCTTTAATTAGAGACATGATATGAGACTAAGATATCAAACTATAAATACATAACATCATATTAGTTTGAAAATAATACCATAATTTGAAAATAATACCATAATACATAACATCATAATTTTCTCCCCTTGTGACATTATCAAAAGGAAATCATGGGTCAGAATCTAGAGAAGGGGGAGGAAAATGGTAGTGATAAATGGCATCTATACAATTCAAAACATATATATACATATATATACGATTCGTACGCCTTTTTTTTTTCATCGAAAATCGCATCGGACACGCGTCCTCGCTTTTGCGTCAGCCGACCGACAAAAGCGAGACGGGTCAATCAACTGCCTCGGCGCGCTCTCCCTCTTGTCTTCTTCTTCTCCGTCTTCTTCTTAAGCACTCCCTTTGCCTTCTTCTTTCTTATTCTCTTCCATCCCTTTCTTCTTCTTCGTGAAAGAGATAAAATAGAGAGACTGAGTAGAGTAGAAAGACTGCCAAAAACTACCCTCATTGCGATTACATCTCGTTCTGCGACCACATGGCTTTGTCCCGTCCGTTTACTTTCTTTCCGGACCAGAATGATCTTGTAAGCGTTGCTGGGCCGAGTGCCCCGGCTCTTACTCTTCCTAACCTTCCTATGATGTTGATTGAGCAAATAATGGTAGCTCAATCAGACATTGAAGCCAATCATTTTACACTGACGTCCTGTATGGAGACGGTGACGGTAGTCACAAAATTGGCTCACCGATTACAGAACAGGACGAGTGAGCTCCATCAGGTCAATGCCCAACTCTCTCTGCTCCAGCGCATGTACAAGGATGCACGAGCAGAAATAGATGCACTGAAGGCCGAAAATAAAGAGTTTAAACGGAAGACCACCTCCATGGCCTAATTTGGAGCAATGTCTTTGTTGGCCTTTGATAGTCAGTGGGGAATCGTCGCTCTCGACGAAAGCACGGGGGCAAGGATGTCAAGGGTCACTCAAGGTGATAAAAAGAAGAAAAAAACGATGGAAGAGGCGAGTAAGTAAGATCGGCATATGGTCATAAAAAAAAAAGAATTTTTTTTTTTTGTAAATATGTTTATTTTGATCGACGTATGGCCGTAAAAAAAATGAAGGGTGTTTTTTTTTAATGTAAATATTTGTATTTTGATTTGTTTTTATTTTTATGTTTAAGTACTGAAAAATGAAATTAAAAAGCAGAAAAAAGAAAAGAAAATTAAGCCCAAACAAAAAATAATAATAAGAAAAAAAATAAAAATAAAAGAAATTAAGCCTAATAGCAAAATAAATAAAATAAAATAATACTAGCATAAATTAAACTTAATGGGATGGTGTTGCTGGAATGGTAATGAAAAAAAAATACCACGAGGGTTTAAAAAAAAATCAATGTATGCAAAGTTAATTATATCTCAAGATGCAGAACCCAAAGAAAAATTACACAGTTGAGAATAGCAAATTGTTAAGGAGAATAAATGTATGAAGGACTTGAGAGCATGCAACTGATATAAATGTTTCCATATCAATGTAGCAATACACATATATCATTTTAACAAAAATTCAAGTTTCACAGTCATAACAAAACTTTTTAAGTAGAAATCGACATTCCAAGCTCGCTACGAATAAAATTGAAGCGACCCTCGCTTAGGGGTTTTGTGAAAATATCCGCCAATTGATTGTCGGTGTTCACAAATTTAAGTACAAAATCCCATTTTTGAACATGATCTCTTAAAAAATGATGTCGAATTTCAATATGTTTTGTTCGTGGGTGTTGAACTGGATTTTTGCTTAAATTGATGGCACTAGTATTATCACAATGTAGCATCAATTTTAGATAAATGCCATGGGTGCAATAAGGAGAAGCTCCAAAGGTCAAGAATGAGACACACATGCTATTGTAGCAAGATAATATGGCAACAATAAATCAATGAGCATATCCATTATGAAGAATTAATGTTATTTCAATCTATTTTCAAGCAAGAGCCAAGGAGATACCAAATTGTTAAAAGTATATGTGAAGCAGTTGAGCATGATCTAACAATCGATTTGAGCATGATCTAACAATCGATTTCTAGCAAGAGCGTACAGATTTTATACAAGATAGTTAAAAAAAAAATATGTGAGGTGCAAGCTCATAAGTGTGATATCAAAAATAGAATAGAATCTGAAAGATTTTTTTTAAAAAATAATCTAGTTTAAATTCTTCCCCTTGTTTAATTTGGCAAAATCAATAGGAGATATAATAAATGAAAGCTCATAACTGAAATGTTCTCCTCAATAATATCAAATAGGATGCCAAAATGATACCAACGTGCAATCCCAATATGCAATCTAGAAGATTTAATAATCATAGCTCAAGCATTATGTAGAATACCAAATATTGCTCATAATAGGTTAAACTCAATATAATCTCATGGCGCTAATGTAATTCCAAAAAATGAAGCATGTTCAAGGTATAACAATTCATATGCCCAGAAAAATCATGAATTTCAATATATAGCGCACATTTAAGCATAGGCATGATTCTTAGGCAAGAGCATCATCAAAGAGTATACATTGCAAATCATATGAAGCATAATCAATCTTTTTCATATCAAAGTAATAACAGTATTAGCTCAAAGGATATAAGATATAATTTTTACCTCAAAAGCTTAAGAGAGTGTAGGAGGCATACCTTTGGTTCATGAGTTAGAAGCTTATCAATCTTCAATTTTCTTTCACGAGGAGTTCATCTCAAAAGCGTTTAACAAGTATGTTAGCAAAATGATTTCTCCCCCTAAGTTGGTGTTACCCTTTTCTAATATGATTTTGTGTAAATATAGCATTCATAGAACAATTACTATTACTCAATAAAAATACAGCACAAATCACTTCTTATCATAAACTCAAAAGGTGAAAAATAATTCAATGATCAAATAAGAGTTTGGAATGCTATTTTTCAGAATTTTCAAGTTGTAGCACATAGCATAATATGCATAAGAAAATAGTGTTATGCTCTTTGTTTTATTAAGAAATGATGCAACAATCTCATTTAATCACATAACATTATCAAGAAGCATTTTCATCAATTCAATCTACATACTCAAGTGTGATAAAACATTTTACTTAATGTGGAACATAACATGAATGTTTTAAATAATTAATTCGACAATTTATTAATCAAAAGCATTTCATAAGATATATGCCAATATAATCCATATTCAAAAGATATTCAATAGGATAGATGCAATGTCTCTACAAACGTATGATACTTCTTTTCATGTAGACATTGTTGATGGATCATAATCAAGAAATTTCACAACTCATTCAAATATTCCAATGTAAAGCATATAAGCATGAAATTTTCATATTGAGCATATTCTTGCGATCACAAATGTAGAATTCAAAATATAGATAATATACATCTCAAAAACATGCTATGACATCAAAATTGATTCTACAAAGATATGATTCAAAAAGGAATTAACATATTAGTATGAAGTCATATATAAGATGTGAAAAGTATGCTTACAAAAAAATTTATCACTTCTTATCTCTTTTTCATAGCAATGGATGACATGATATAAAATGTTAATGAATACATGAATCATTCATATTCTAATAGGCATTTATCAAAATAATGTAATTCTGATTTTTGAGTTCAATGAATGTTTGAAAGAAACTAGCAGAACATGACTTAGCAAACTTAGTACAATTGGGTTACATGGAAGCAATGATTAGACACAACCTATTGTACACAAATCACACCTTAAAGAATATAGAACTTTAAGGTTAAAGGTGTGTTAGGAGTTTTACCTTCGTTTACCTCTTTGGAATCTTCACCCATACATTACCTCTATTGTTTATCTTGGTGATTTTTATTTCATCATTCTTCTTCTTGTAGGAGCTGATTTTGCTCTTTAGATTGAACACTTTTGTTGTGCATTTCTTCTCGAAGTCTTTGGTATTCTTTGAGATTCCACCTACAAAATATCTTGATTTTTTTCTTGGTACCCATACTTTCTTGGGTCCATGGGGATTAGTCTCAAGAACATTTAATCTCATAAAAGGTTTAGAAGGATCAAAACCAATGCCTACTTTGTAAAAAACACATCTTTTATTTCCAAGAAGCTTGTTGAGGTTTTCTTTTCCTTTTACAAAATTTTCAAGAGTTTTGTTTAAATCCTCAACATTGTTTTTCAAAATATTTTTCTCATTAGTAATGGACATAAAGTCATTTTTCAAAGTAGCATTTTTCATTTTTAAAACACCAACATCATTTGAAAGAGAAGTAACTAATTTCTTTAATTTAGAATTCTTAACACAAATATTTCTAAATATGTCATGTAATTCATTGAAAGCACTTTCAAGTTCTACATAATTAGAGATTACCTCATATCGAGTGAATTCTTCTTCTCCAAGAGCCATGAGACATAAGTTGGCTACTCCATCATTTTCTTCTCAAATGGCTTCCTTTTTGCTGTCATTCATCATTGAAAGTTCATGAGCCATGAGTGAGCCTAGGAGTTCTTCAATGCCTAATTTTATTAGGTCTTTTGCTTCTTGGATAGCTGTAATCTTAGCTTCCCATTCATTTGGCAAAGGCCTAAGTATTTTTCTTACAAACTCACTATTAGTATAAGATTTACCAAGAGATTAGAGTATTAATAATACTGGCAAATTTATAAAATATCTTAGAAATAGATTTAAATGATTCCATAGTAAAGAGTTCATAATCATGAATAAGCATGTCAATCCGAGACTCTTTTATTTGCCTAGTTCCTTCATAGGTGATTTCAAGTTTATCCAAAATCTCTTTAGCAGTAATACACCCAGAAATTCTATTGTACTCATTTGCATCTAGTCCACAAACAAGAATAAGCTTGGCTTTAGCATTAGCTTGAAGGAGTTTATAATCACACTCATCAAATTCATCCTCAAGTTTAGGCACACTGATATGGTCTACAACCTTGGTAGGGATTTTAGGACCTTTAGTGATAATGAGCCACAAAGCATAATTGGTAGCTTGAAGATACAAAATCATTTTTTCTTTCTAATGAATGTAGTTACTACCATCAAAGAGAGGTGGCCTATTGCTAGCTTGTCCTACATCAGAGTAAGTAGAATACATGGTTGCTATGGATCAAAAACTCAAAATTGTTAAATCTAAACAAGAGCCCCAGGCTTTGATACCAATTGTTACCCAAAAGACAACTTAAGAGGGGGGTGAATTAGGTTTTTAAAAATAAAAATAATAATACCCTAATAAAAATTATGACTAGCACAATAGATAAATATAGTTAAAGAAATAAAAATAATTAAAATGAGTGTTCTAACAACTATGTCAGCTAATGATTTTAGCACAGTGAAAATGTGAAATATAGCTATAGCAATTTAAATAAAATAAAGAGATAAGGGAGAGAGAGGCAAACAAATTTATAGTTGTTCGGTTTCAACTCGGCCTACGTCCACTCCTCAAGCTTCACTTGAAATTTTTCACTATACTCTAACTTTACAAGGTGCTAGCAACCTTTTCACAGATGAAGCAATCCTCCACAGATTTTAGACAGACTTTCTAAGTTAAGAACATTAAGTATACTACACTCTTACAATGTTGAAAAGAAGGTGTTTTTGCGTTCACAGAAAGCTATAAGAATTATCTCTCAAAGATAAATATAAAAATGAAGCTCTGGTTTTTCTGTAAACCTTACACAGGAAAGATAGGCTTAAGCTATACGTCTCAGTGTATAATTTCTGAAAGAGGATGTAAACAAAAATTAAAGAATACTTCTCAGAGAATTTTTTAGAGAATAGATGTGAGTGATTATAGATCAAAGAATAGTTTCTAGTTTTTTTTTTTTGTAACTTGTTTACATTAGAGGGTTTGGTATATATAACGAAACTTATAGTCGTTTATAGCCGTTGTATTCATTTGAATATCTTCCATTCCATCATTACTAATTTGAATATCTTCCACTCCATCATTACAAATTTGAATATCTTCCACTTGAACCTTTTGAACTGCTACTGTACTGGGCTGTTTGAATCTCTGTTTTGGGTTGTTTGAACTCTTGATTTAACAAAATATTAAATACATTCTAACAACATTTAGGATAAAGGTTTAGGTCAGAAATAATGGAACAAAATAAATTTTGATTCTATTTTTCTCTTTCAATAAATTAAAACATAATTAAATAAATCATCAAAATAAATATTGATTCAATTTTTGTCTTTCAAATAAATCATCAAAATAAATTTTGATTCTATTTTTCTCTTCCAAATAAATTAAAATATAATTAAATAAATCATCAAAATAAATTTTGGATTCTATTTTTCTCTTTTAAATAAATTAAAACATAATTAAATAAATCATCAAAATAAATATTGATTCAATTTTTGTCTTTCAAATAAATCATCAAAATAAATTTTGATTCTATTTTTCTCTTCCAAATAAATTAAAATATAATTAAATAAATCATCAAAATAAATTTTGGATTCTATTTTTCTCTTTTAAATAAATTAAAACATAATTAAATAAATCATCAAAATAAATATTGATTCAATTTTTGTCTTTCAAATAAATCATCAAAATAAATTTTGATTCTATTTTTCTCTTCCAAATAAATTAAAATATAATTAAATAAATCATCAAAATAAATTTTGGATTCTATTTTTCTCTTTTAAATAAATTAAAACATAATTAAATAAATCATCAAAATAAATATTGATTCAATTTTTGTCTTTCAAATAAATCATCAAAATAAATTTTGATTCTATTTTTCTCTTCCAAATAAATTAAAATATAATTAAATAAATCATCAAAATAAATTTTGGATTCTATTTTTCTCTTTTAAATAAATTAAAACATAATTAAATAAATCATCAAAATAAATATTGATTCAATTTTTGTCTTTCAAATAAATCATCAAAATAAATTTTGATTCTATTTTTCTCTTCCAAATAAATTAAAATATAATTAAATAAATCATCAAAATAAATTTTGGATTCTATTTTTCTCTTTTAAATAAATTAAAACATAATTAAATAAATCATCAAAATAAATATTGATTCAATTTTGTCTTTCAAATAAATCATCAAAATAAATTTTGATTCTATTTTTCTCTT